>NC_069471.1:25486929-25691762 GCF_026875155.1 Cherax quadricarinatus | reverse complement strand
TCACAACAAAAAGGCTTATGCTTGGACTCTCGGGCTGCAGCCCCTACAAAAATTTTTTATTAAATATTTGCCGCAAAAGAAAAGGGTTTGGCAGACCTTTGTCAAGAGTCATTTTAAATTTTTTTTTGGTTAGGAGTATTTGTGGAAACCCCCCCCTTTCAAGTCTTTTTTTTACCCCAAAGGGGGGGTTTTTTTTGTGAGGGGATACGGGCCCCGTCCGCTTGTATCTTGGACCTATGTTGGTTTATCTGCTGCTGTCTCACTCTTATTTTAGGTTTGGCTTTCAGGCCTGGGAAAGCTCTTCTAAGATTTTGGATGGTGGAGAGGATAGGGGGGTCCCATTATTTTGTCCCATGGCGGCAGGGTTACCACGGGGTGCAGCCTAATCCTGACCCTTCTCGGGGGGGGGGGGGTGGGCACAAAGAGTACAAACCTTTTTTGGGCGCCTGGACCCCACCCTCTTTTAAGCTATCCCCCCCAACCCCAGCGAACCAGGTTGCTAAGATTGATGGGGGCCCCATCTTTCAACATGACCAGGTTCTACCCCAATAAAAAGGTGGATTGAAAACCAAAGGGGTTATGGGGATCCGCCTCCTGCTGCCCTTGTCCCCCTTTTCTAGAGCTGGTTGAAGCCGGTCTGTTTCTTGTGGCTTCTATTCTGCCTTCTTACGGGAGGCACTATTTTATCCTGTACATAGGGTAATTTTGCTTTAAATTGGTAAAGGGAAAATTTAATCTAAACTTTTTCTACTGTGTTTATTTTCTCCCATTTCACCTGGGAAAAACAGGCCATTTTAAATCCAAAGGGTTTTAATAGTGGTGGTGTAGGGGGGTGTAGGTATGTTGTAGGGGGGTGGTAGTTATGGGGGGTAGGGGGTGGTGTAGGTGTTTTTAGGTGGGGGTGTAGGTGGTGAGGTGGGGTTTGGGAGTGTAGGTGGTGGTTAGGTGGGTTTTTGGGGTAGGTGGGGTAGGGGGTGTTGTGGGTAGGTGGTGTAGGTAGTTAGGTGGTGGTTTGTGGTTTTTGGTGTAGGTGTTTTTTGGGGAGGTATGTAGGTGGGGGTGTGGTGGTGTATGATGTATGTGGGTTAGGTTTTGGGTAGGTATTTTGGGGTGGGGTTAGGGGTGTAGGGGGGGTGTGGTGGGGTAGGGTGAGGTGAGTAGGTAGGTAATGGGGTGTAGGGGGTGTATGTGGTGGTGTAGGTGGGGTGGTGGTGGTGGGGTGGTGAGGGGGGTTTAGGTGGGTATGTGGGGTGGGGGTAGGTATGTAGGTGGGGTTAGTGTTGAGGGGGTGTAGGTGGTGTTGGTGTAGTGGTGTAGGTGGGTAGGGAGTGTAGGGGGTGGAGGGGTGTATGTGGTGGTGTAGTTGGGGGTTAGGGGGTGTAGGTGGGGGTGTAGGGGGTGTAGGGGGAGTAGGGGTGGGTTTGGTTGGTAGGGGTGGGGTAGAGGGGAGGGGGTGGGGTAGATGGTGTAGGGGGTGTAGGTGGTGGTGTAGGGGGAGGTTGAGTAGGGGGGGGTGGGGGATGATGGTTGGGGGTTTGGTGGGGGTAGGTGGGGGTGTAATGTGTAGGTGGTGTAGTTTGGGGTAGGGTAGGTGGGGTGTTGGGGTTTGGTGGTGGGGTAGGTGGGTTTGGGGTGGGTAGGTGGGGTAGGTGGGGGGTGTAGGTTTTAGGTGTGAAGGGGTGTAGGTGGGGGTGTAGGTGGGTAATTGGTGTGTTGGTGTAGGGGGTGTAGGGGGTGGTGTAGGTGGTGTAAGTGATGGTGGTAGGTGTGTAGGTAGTGATGGTAGGTTGTGTATTTGGTGTAGGTGGTGGTGTAGGTGGTGTAGGTGGTGGTGTAGGTGGTGTAGGTGGTGTAGGTGGTGCAGGTAGTGTAGGTTGTGTAGGTGGTATAGGTGGTGGTGTAGGTTGTGGTGTAGGTAGTGGTGCAGGTGGTAGTTTAGGTGGTGGTGTAGGTGTGGTGTAGGTGGTGGTGTAGGTGGTGGTGTAGGTGATGATGCAGGTGTTGTAGGTGGTGGTGCATGTGGTATAGGTGGTGTAGGTGGTGCAGTAATGTAGGTGGGTGTAGGTGTTTAGGTGGTAGTGTAGTTGGCGGTGTAGATGGTGGTGTAGGTAGTGGTGCAGGTGGTGTAGGTGGTGTAGGTGGTGCAGGTAGTGTAGGTGGTGTAGGTGGTATAGGTGGTGGTGTAGGTTGTGGTGTAGGTAGTGGTGCAGGTGGTGGTGTAGGTGGTGGTGTAGGTGGTGGTGTAGGTGGTGGTGTAGGTTGTGGTGTAGGCAGTGGTGCAGTGGTGGTGTAGGCGGTGGTGGTAGGTGGTGGTGTAGGTGGTGGTGTAGGTGGTGCTGCAGGTGGTGATGTAGGTGGTGGTGTAGGTTGTGCTGCAAGTGTGGGTGGTGGCGAAGGTGCTGATGGTGTAAGTGGTGGTGGTGTGGGTGGTGGTGTAGGTGGTGGTTGTGTGGGTGGTGGTGTAGGTGGTTGTGGTGTGAGTGGTGGTATAGGTGGTGATGGTGGTGGTGGTGTGGGTGGTGGTGTTGGTGGTGGTGGGGGTAAGAGATAAGATAAGATTTCGTTCGGATTTTTAACCCCGGAGGGTTAGCCACCCAGGATAACCTAAGAAAGTCAGTGCATCATCGAGGACTGTCTAACTTATTTCCATTGTGGTCCTTAATCTTGTCCCCCAGGATGCGACCCACACCAGTCGACTAACACCCAGGTGCCTATTTGCTGCTAGGTGAACAGGACAACAGGTGTAAGGAAACGTGTCGAAATGGTTCCACCCGCCGGGAATCGAACCCGGGCCCTCTGTGTGTGAAGCGGGAGCTTTAGCCACCAGGCCACCGGGCCACCGGGCCACCGGGCCACCAGGCCACCAGGCCACCGGGCCACCGGGCCTGTGGGTATTGATGTAACTTGTGGTGTAGGTAGTGGTGTGGGTGGTGGTGTAGGTGGTGGTGGTGTGGGTTATGGTGTAGGGGATGGCAGTGAGGGTGGTAGTGTAAGTGGTGGTGGTGTGGGTGGTGGTATAGATGGTGATGGTGTGGCTGGTGGTGTAGGTAGTGCTGTAGGTGTTGGTGGTGTAGGTGCTGGTGTAGACGGTGGGGGTGGTGGTGTGGGTGGTGATATAGGTGGTGGTGATGTTGGTGCTGGAGTAGGCACTGGACAAGCACCTAAAGCCGGTACCTGACCAGCCGGGCTGTGGCTCGTTCATTGGATTGCGTGCAGCCAGCAGTAACAGCCTGGTTGATCAGGCTCTAATCCACCAGGAGGCCTGGTCACAGAACAGGCCGCGGGGGTGTTGACCCCTGGAACTCTCTCCAGGTAAACTCCAGGTTGGTGGTGGTGGTCGTGGTGTGGGTGGTGGTGTGGGTGGTGGTGTAGGTGGTGGTGGTAGTGTGGGTGGTGGTGTAGGTGGTGGTGGTGTGGGTGGTTGTGTAGCTGCTGGTGTAGGTGGTGGTGGTGGTGTGGGTGGTAGTGTAGGTGGTGGTGTAGGTGGTGGTGTTGTGGGTGGTGGTGTGGGTGGAGATAATTGTGTGGGTGGTGGTGTGGGTGGTGGTGGTGTGGGTGTTGGTGATGTGGGTGGTTGTTGTGTGGGTGGTGGTGTAGGTGGTGTGGGTGGTGGAGTAGGTGGTGGTGTGTGGGTAGTGGTGTAATTGGTGGTGTAGGTGGTGGTGGTGTGGGTGGTGGTGTAATTGGTAGTGTAGGTGGTGGTGGTGTGGGTGGTGGTGTAATTAGTGGTGTACGTGGCAGTGGTGTGGGTGGTGGTGTGGGTGTGGGTGGTGGTGTGGGTGGTGGTGTAGGTGGTGGTGTGGGTGTTGGTGGTGTGGGTGGTTGTGGTGTGGGTGGTGGTGTAGGTGGTGGTGGTGTACTTGGTGGTGGTTTTGGTGGTGGTGTAGGTGGTGTTGGTGTGGGTGGTGGTGTAGGTGGTGGTGGTTTTTGTGGTGGTGTAGGTGGTGGTGGTGTGGGTGGTGGTGTAACTGGTAGTGTAGGTGGTGGTGGTGTGAGTGGTGGTGTAATTAGTGGTGTACGTGGCGGTGGTGTGGGTGGTGGTGTGGGTGGTGGTGTGGGTGGTGGTGTAGGTGGTGGTGTGGGTGTTGATGGTGTGGGTGGCTGTGGTGTGGGTGGTGGTGTACTTGGTGGTGTTTTGGTGGTGGTGTAGGTGGTGTTGGTGTGGGTGGTGGTGTAGGTGGTGGTTGTGTGGGTGTAGATGGTGATAATGGTTTGGGTGGTGGTGGTGTGGGTGGTTGTGGTGTAGGTGGTAGTGTAGGTGGTGGTGGTGTAGGTGGTGGTGGTGTAGGTGATGGTCGTGTGGGTGGTTGTGTGGGTGTAGGTGGTGATAATGGTTTGGGTGGTGGTGGTGTGGGTGGTGGTGTAGGTGGTGGTGGTGTGGGTGGTTGTGTAGGTGTGGTGTAGGTGCTGGTGGTGTAGGTGGTGGTGTAGGTGGTGGCGTAGGTGGTGGTGATTTTTGTGGTGGGTAGGTGGTGGTGGTGTGGGTGGTGGTGTAATTGGTAGTGTAGGTGGTGGTGGTGTAATTGGTGGTGTAGGTGGTGGTTGTGTGGGTGGTGGTGTGGATGGTGGTGGTCGTGGTGTGGGTGTGCTCTGGTGAGTGGGTGGTGGTGGTGGTGGTGTTGGTGTTGGTGATGTGGGTGGTTGTGGTGTGGTGGTGGTGTAGGTGGTGGCGTAGGTGGTGGTGGTTTTTGTGGTGGTGGTGTGGGTGGTGGTGTAATTGGTGGTGTAGGTGGTGGTGGTGTAATTAGTGGTGTAATTGGTGGTTTTTGTGGTGGTGGTGTGGGTGGTGGTGTGGATGGTGGTGGTCGTGGTGTGGGTGTACTCTGGTGAGTGCATATGAGTACAGTAGTACTCTAGAAAGTTAGTACTAACCTCGTGATTCACTGGGTGGTGTTGTGGGTCGTGGTGTGGGTTTTGGTGTGGGTGGTGGTGGTGGTGGTTGAGTTACCAGGTTGCTGTTCACTTTGACTGGGCAACAAGCTCCCACGTACCTGCGGGGAAAGAGGTGGGTGAGTGGGTGTAAGTTTGAGACTGATCCCCAATAATCTCTGGGACTGATCCCCAATAATCTCTGGGACTAATCCCCAATAATCTTTGCAACTGATCCCCCAATAGTCTCTACGACTTATCCCTCAATAATCTCTGAGATTGATACCCTAGAAGGCAGACAATTCACCCTATCCCCGTCTCCATTCTTGAAGACGAAGCGATCCATCATTGTGAAACAGCATTACAAGATTGTCACATCTTCATGGCTGCCCAAGCTCTCTATGCAGGACTGGCCATCTCTAATTACCAAGTACACCAAGCTACTAGAGTGCCCCCTGAATGGGGCCCAATGTTTATAGTGTATATTTAGGATGTGTGCATATTTAGGATGTGTGATATCACCATGGTTGTTTAATATATTTATAGATGGGGTTGTAAGAGAAGTAAATGCGAGGGTCTTGGCAAAAGGCGTGGAGTTAAAAGATAAAGAATCACACATAAAATGGGAGTTGTCACAGTTGCTCTTTGCTGATGACACTGTGCTCTTGGGAGATTCTGAAGAGAAGTTGCAGAGATTGGTGGATGAATTTGGAAGGGTGTGCAAACGAAGAAAATTAAAAGTGAATACAGGAAATAGTAAGGTTATGAGGATAACAAAAAGATTAGGTGATGAAAGATTGAATATCAGCTTGGAGGGAGAGAGTATGGAGGAGGTGAATGTATTCAGATATTTGGGAGTGGACGTGTCAGCGGATGGGTCTATGAAAGATGAGGTGAATCATAGAATTGATGAGGGGAAAAGGGTGAGTGGTGCACTTAGGAGTCTGTGGAGACAAAGAACTGTGTCCTTGGAGGCAAAGAGGGGAATGTATGAGAGTATAGTTTTACCAACGCTCTTATATGGGTGTGAAGCATGGGTGATGAATGTTGCAGCGAGGAGAAGGCTGGAGGCAGTGGAGATGTCATGTCTGAGGGAAATGTGTGGTGTGAATATAATGCAGAGAATTCGTAGTTTGGAAGTTAGGAGGAGGTGCGGGATTACCAAAACTGTTGTCCAGAGGGCTGAGGAAGGGTTGTTGAGGTGGTTCGGACATGTAGAGAGAATGGAGCGAAACAGAGTGACTTCAAGAGTGTATCAGTCTGTAGTGGAAGGAAGGCGGGGTAGGGGTCGGCCTAGGAAAGGTTGGAGGGAGGGGGTAAAGGAGGTTTTGTGTGCGAGGGGCTTGGACTTCCAGCAGGCATGCGTGATCGTGTTTGATAGGAGTGAATGGAGACAAATGGTTTTTAATACTTGACGTGCTGTTGGAGTGTGAGCAAAGTAACATTTATGAAGGGATTCAGGGAAACCGGCATGCCGGACTTGAGTCCTGGAGATGGGAAGTACAGTGCCTGCACTCTGAAGGAGGGGTGTTAATGTTGCAGTTCAAAAACTGTAGTGTAAAGCACCCTTCTGGCAAGACAGTGATGGAGGGAATGATGGTGAAAGTTTTTCTTTTTCGGGCCACCCTGCCTTGGTGGGAATCGGCCAGTGTGATAATAAAAAAAAATAAATAAAAAAATTTACCTTTTCACATAATTTTATATTGTTGATATTTTCATTAATAGCTAAAATGAAAATATTTTGCTTTATACTATTTTTTTGACTTAGCTATGTCATTAGGTAGGCTGTAACATTTACACTTCACTGTGCTCACTGTTCCAGAGTTGTGATTGGCTGTCCGCCGTCACAAACTGCCTTGCTAGGTACTGCTCACTTGTTTGTGTCAGGCTGAGCCTTGTGCTGTTGCTGGTAGAATATGGTTTCACTGGTGAGTCGAAACATACTTCTTGTAACTCTGTGTAACTTTGTTCACAGAGCATAGTTCAGACAGTGATTTTTTATGTTTTACTGAGGTTGTGTTGTCGTACTGACACTCTAAGTCATCCCAGGTCCCAGGTTAATGCTTCTCACCTATTATGTGTGGCATCTAGGCACTATCATAGTCGGGGATTTGGTTATGCTGAACTTTGATTCGGTATGAAGGGAGTTTTATGACTTTTATGGAGGATCTGCTGAGGGTCCCCAGTCGGGTCTCCAGAAGTAGCTTCAACAAGTCTGTGAATGGCTGCTCTACGAGTCTGCCACCTTACTCATCTCTCCAAAAAACTCCTACAAACGAGCTGCCTTCTGTTGTTCCTACCTGCCGTCCTCTCCTGCGACCAAGCCCACTCAAGACTTCCAACTAACACAAGCCTGATGCAAGCACAGCCTGCTCCTTCTGTTTTCCACCTAGCTACTGGGTTAAGCCCTAACACTTTCTCTAAGACTGTGAACACTCCTATCCACCGCTATTTTTCCCTTGTCCTGTCTTCCCCATTCACCCCACAAGGATTTTACAAAAACTCTCTTGTCTTTTGATGCATAATCTGAGACTGATCTCCAGTAATGTCAACAAAGACCAGCTCTGGGACTGACTCCCAGTACAGCAGACATATACTCACGTTCCTTCAATAAAGCAGACATACTGTAGGAAGACCTGGAAGTTCTGTGAGAACTCTGGCAGTATACAGTGCTGGAGCAGACGGCAGTGACCTCGTTCACGTCTGGGTGTCAAGCACTGCTGGTAGGGCAGGTCTGGCTGTATGTACAAGATGGTGGCACTGTTAGTACACTGTATGTACAGTGTAAGTACAATGTAAGTACAATGTTAGTACACTAAGTACAGTGACAGATAACACTGCAACATACACTGACAATGTCAAATTTTACTGGTTATTTCTTACAAGGCCACTTCTCATTTCGAAGTGCAACAGTTCTTGGGCCCCCACTGATGTACAGCAGCTCCTGGACCCCCAGTAATGTACTTACCATTCAGTTCATCCAAGCAATCAGATGAAAGCCGGTGTATCAGCCCAAAATATACCCCCTCCCAAGACTATACCCAGGGTTAAAGTGGGTTAGCCTGTTTTATACCCCCGGGGTATAAACTGGACTAGCCCAGACTATACCTTTAGGTATAAAACAGGCTAGGCTACCTCATACCCCTCTAGGGCAGATTATACTCCCTCCAGTAATATAGTTCAGATACAATAATAATAATATTTTTATTTACTACCAGTACATGTACAAGGTATACAAGTACATGTACAAGGTATACAAGTACATGTACAAGGTATACAAGTACATGTACAAGGTATACAAGTACATGTACGAGGTATACAAGTACATGTACAAGGTATACAAGTACATGTACAAGGTATACAAGTACATGTACAAGGTATACAGACCATAGCTGACATCATTGACATACTACTATATAGAAAACCCCTTGTTATGCTCAGCATTTCCTGCAGTTTACCTGGAGTTTACTTGGAGAGGTTTTCGGGGGTCAACGCCCCCGCGGCCCGGTCTGAAACCAGGCCTCGTGGTGGATCAGGGTCTTATTAACCTGGCTGTTACTGCTGGCCGCACGCAAGCTGACGTACGAACCACAGCCCGGCTGGTCAGGTACTGACTTTAGGTGCCTGTCCAGTGCCTGCTCGAAGACAGCCAGGGGTCTTGAAGACAGCCAGGGGTCTTGAAAACATCCAGGGGTTTTGAAGACAGCCAGGGGTCTTGAAAACAGCCAGGGGTCTTGAAGACAGCCAGGCATCTTGAAGACAGCCAGGGGGTCTAGGAAGACAGCCAGGAGTCTTGAAGACAGCCAGGAGTCTTGAAGACAGCCAGGAGTCTTGAAGACAGCCAGGAGTCTTGAAGAGAGCCAGGGGTTTATTGGTAATCCCCCTTATGTATGCTGGGAGGCAGATGAACAGTCTTGGGCCCCAGACACTTATTGTGTTGTCTCTCAGTGTACTCGTGGCGCCCCTGCTTTTCATCGGGGAAATGTTGCATCTTCTGCCGATTAGGTTAATTTTGTCTCAGGATGCCACCCACACCAGTCCACTAACTCCCAGGTACCCATTTTACTGATGGGTAACATGGACAGCAGGTGTCTTAAGGAAACACGCGCTAATGTTTTCACCCGTACAGAGGAACTGAACCACGGACCTCAGTGTGTCAGTTGAGACAAGTGCGCTAACGATCCAGCTACGGGACACCCATGGGAGGCTTTCATGATGGTGGGCATACGGGAGTTGACAAGAACCTCCTGGTCTCCAGCTGGATTATCATGACAGGTCTTCAGGACTGTGAGCAACACGGGGTCTGATAAGAACCTCCTGGTCTCCAGCTGGATTATCATGACAGGTCTTCAGGACGGTGAGCAACACGGGGTCTGATAAGAACCTCCTGGTTTCCAGTTGGATTATCATGACAGGTCTTCAGGACGGTGAGCAACACGGGGTCTGATAAGAACCTCCTGGTCTCCAGCTGGATTATCATGACAGGTCTTAGGACGGTGAGCAACACGGGGTCTGATAAGAACCTCCTGGTTTCCAGCTGGATTATCATGACAGGTCTTCAGGATGGTGAGCAACACGGGGTCTGATAAGAACCTCCTGGTCTCCAGCTGGATTATCATGACAGGTCTTCAGGACGGTGAGCAACACGGGGTCTGATAAGAACCTCCTGGTCTCCAGCTGGATTATCATAATGGGTCTTCAGGACGGTGAGCAACACGGGTCTGATAAAACCTCCTGGTCTCCAGCTGGATTATCATAACGGGTCTTCAGGACGGTGAGCAACACGGGGTCTGATAAGAACCTCCTGGTCTCCAGCTGGATTATCATAACGGGTCTTCAGGACGGTGAGCAACACGGGTCTGATAAGAACCTCCTGGTTTCCATGGAAGAGTGTTCCAGTGTCAGCACTAAATATCTTTGCTGTCTGACGAAAGAGGTTGCATGCAGACGCTTGGCAGGATCCTGATGCTAGACAAGCTAAGGATACTCTCGCTCAGCGCTGGTCTAGAAGTTCTGAATCTTTTTGTACATGATAGTTGGAAAAGTTGTGAATAGAAGTGAATAATATGGACACTAGGAGCACAGGAGAACAAGTCACGAGCTTCAAGCGCAACGATGGACAAAAACAAGGGCGCCACTATATAGGTGTTTCAAAGATGTGGACCTAATTTTAAAGGAAACTGTTTTGAAACTGGGTTCGTCTGAAACATCCTGTATGTACATGACCTGAGTCTATTTTCTGACCTCACACGACCTGACCTGACGTCTTGACCTATTCTGTCCTCTTTCAACATAGAATTTATTAACTCATCGTGAAATTTATAAAATCCATCAGATAAACGTCAGTGTTACAAATTTTGAATTCGATTAAATTCTTTTAAATTTGTAATTTTATATTTTAACCTCTCAGTTTAAACTCAATTATTGCTGTATCAAATTCCCCCCCCCCCCGCGTTTTAATCTTCTATAAATGATCTTCTTAATGCTAATAAGATGCTTGATCCTACCTTTCATCCATATTGGGTTATTATTTCTCGACCTCAATTGCCTTTTATGAAAAACACGAAGGGGGGGGGTTATAATCTGGACTAGAGGTCGATATTCGGGGCTAGCCTGTTTTATACCCAGGGGTATAAAACAGGCTAGCCCACTTTAACCCCGGGTATAGTCTTGGCAAGGAGGTTAATAAGGGTTGCTACACCGGCTACATCAGCCAGGGTGACCTTACACCAGCAGACTTACTAAGAGGGAGACACACCACTACTCTGGTTAATACCACTCTTCTCCCTACAGTTACGCTCACATTAGCATATTAACATGGTAAATAATATTAATAACTAATGATGGGATCCAGGGGTAGAGAAATCTGACACTGATGTGTGTTTCTTTTTTATTATTTCTGTGTTTTATAGATGTTTAAATTAACATTCTGTGATGTTGGCTATAACTACATTGATATCTGTAATTGTTAGTACACTACTACTGCTGCTGCTGCTACTACTACTACTGTTGTTGCTACTACAACTACAGCTGCTGCTGGTACTACTACTGTTGCTGCTACTACTACTACTACTACTACTAATGTTGCTACTACTGCTGCTGCTACTACTACTACTACTACTGTTGCTACTACTGCTGCTGCTTCTACCACTACTACTGCTGCTGCTGTTACTACTACTACTACTGCTGCTGCTGCTACTACTACTACTACTACTACTGTTGCTGCTACTACTACTACTACTACTACTGTTGCTACTACTACTGCTACTGCTACTACTACTGTGCTGCTGCTACTAACTACTACTCTACTGCGTTGCTAAAATACTACTGCTGCTGCTATACTACTACTACTACTACAACTGTTGCTGCTACTACTACTATACTACTACAATTGCTACTACAAAGCTGCTGCTCTAATTTCTACTACTACTACTACTGTTTGCTGCTACAACTACTACTGCTGCTTATACTACTACTACGTTGCATACTACAAAATGCTGCTGCTACTACGCTACTCTTTCACAAATACTGTGCAACTGCTACTGCGCTTCTTCCCCACTAACGCTGCTAACTACTTGTGCTACACTAATTCTGCTGCTGCTGCTACTACTACTACTACTAAAATACTACTACCAACTAATTGCTACTACTATTGGGTTACTACTACTTTCTGTTGCTACTACCCGCTGCGCTCACTACTACTGTTGCTGCACTACAGCTGCTGCTACTACTACTACTACTGTTGCTACTACTACTGCTGCTGCTGCTACTACTACTACTGCTGTTGCTACTACTACTGCTGCTGCTACACTATAACTACTACTGTTTGCCTGCTACAAATATTTAACTGTTGCTACTACTACTGCTGGGTGTCTACAACTACTGTTGCTACTACTAAATCTGCTGCTGAGCTCTACTACAACTACTGCTGTTGCTACTACTACTGCTGCTGCTACTACTATTACTACTACTGTTGCTGCTACTACTATTACTGTTGATACTACTACTGCTGCTGCTACTACTACTACTGTTGCTACTACTACTGCTGCTGCTACTACTACTACTACTGCTTTGCTACTACTACTGCTGCTGCTAAATTTCTACTACTACCTACTACGTTCTGCTACTACTGCCCACTACCCCACTGCTGCGCTGCTACTACTACTGCTGTTGCTACTACTGCTGCTGATGCTACTACTATTACTACTACTGTTTCTGCTACAACTACTATTATGTTGCTACTACTACTGCTCTCTGAGCTGCTACTACTACTACTGTTTTGCTACTAAATACTGCTGCTGCTGCTACTACTACTACTACTACACTGGCTGCTGCTTGCTGCTGCTGCTCTACTACTGCTGCTGCTACTTACGCTGATACTACTGCTTTCTACTAAATGCTGCTACTACTGCTGCTGCTGCCCGCTAGCTACTGCTGCTGCTACCCACTGTTGCTACTACTGCTGCTAAATACTGCTGCGCTGCTACTACTGCTCCACTACTACTACTACTAACTAACTTTGTTTGCCCGCTACTACTAAACTACTAAATTTCTGCTACAAATCTTTCTGCTGCTACTACTGCTACCCCTACCCAAACTCTACTACTGTTTCTGCTAAATACTACTAAAAACTACTACTACTGCTACTACTGCTGCTGCTGCTACTACTGCTACCCTACTACTACTACTACTACTACTACTACTACTACTACCACTACTGTTGCTGCTACTACTACTAAACTAACTGTGCAGCTACTACTACAACTGCGCTTTCTGCTACAACCCACTACTACTACTACTCTGCTGCTGCTACTTACTACAAACTACCCGCGCTGCTACTCTACTACTACTGCGCTGCTGCTACTACTACTACTGCGCGCTGCCTACTATACACTGCTGCTGCTGCCCACTACTTTCTACCACCCACTACTACTACACTACTACTACTACCTACTACTACTTGCTGCTACAACTACTAAAACTACTGTTGCAGCTACTACTACTACTGCTGCTGCTGCTGCACTACTACTACTACTACTGCTGCTGCTACACTACCTACAACTACTGCTGCTGCTGCTGCTACTACTACTTCTGTGCTGCTGCTACTACTACTACTGCTGCTGCTGTTACTACTGCTACCACTACTATACTACTACTACTACACTACTACTACTACTACGCAGCTGCTGCTGCTGTATGTAGCTAACTGCTACTAGTACTACAATTACTGCCGCTGCAGCTACTACTACTGCTGCAGCCCGCTGCTACTAATATTACTACTACTAATACTACTACTACTAAAACTATTACTACTTGCTGTCTACCTACTAAATACACTAACTGCTACTGCGTGCTACTACTACTACACTACAGTCTACAATTAACTGACTGCTGCGCTACTACTACTGCTACTACTACTATACTATTTCTATACACTGCTGCTGCTGCTGGCCCGCTACTAGACTTTGCTACCGCTACTAGTACTACAATTAACTGCTGCAGCGCTACTTACTACTGCGCTACTACCTACTACATACTACTGACTACTACTACCCACTACTGGGGGCTCTACTACTATTCTACTACTGCACCTTCTGCTGCTGCTGCTACTACTACTCAACTACTGCACTACTACTACTACTAACTAACCTACCACAACTACACAAAATACCACGCACTTTACTCCGGGACTACACAAATACACAAATACCACAACTGCCCAACTACACACAACATGCCACAACTACCACAACTACCACAACTGCCATAAAACCACAACTACCACAAATACCACAACTACCACAACTGCCACAACTGCCACAACTACCACAACTACCACAACTACCACAACTACCACAACTGCCACAACTACCACAATGCCACACAACCACAACTACCACAACTGCCATAAATACCACAACTACCACAACTACCACAACTACCACAACTGCCACAACTGCCACAACTACCACAACTACCACAACTACCACAACTACCACAACTGCCAACAATTACCACAACTACCACAACTACCACAACTGCCACAACTACCACAAACTACCACAACTACCACAACTACCACAACTGCCACAACTACCACAACTACCACAACTACCACAACTACCACAACTACCACAACTACACAACTGCCACAACTACCACAACTACCACAACTCCACAACTACCACAACTGCCACAATTACCACAACTACCACAACTACCACAACTGCCACAACTACCACAACCACCACAACCACCACAACCACCACAACTACCACAACTACCACAACCACCACAACTACCACAACTACCACAACTACCACAACTACCACAACTACCACAACTACCACAACTACCACAACTGCCACAACTACCAATCTACCACAACTACCACAACTACCACAACCACCACAACTACCACAACTACCACAACTACCACAACTACCACAACTACCACAACTACTCACCAGACCAATACCCAGCTGGAAGTAACTGTTCCTGGCCAGTATATGAGGTGTCTCAGGTAGACCAGCCAGGGATATCTGATTGTTATTGCTTGAGTGAACCACCTGGTCGAACCACGCCAGCTGGCTACCGAGGTTGTGCTCTGAAAGAGAACCACCTGTCAGTATGGCGCTAAAACCTCACGGGCTGCGAGGATTTCTTTAAAAAAATTATTATTTATTATTATTATTATTATTATTATTATTATTATTATTATTATTATTATTATTATTAGTATTAGTATTGTTATTATTATCATTATTATTATTATTATTATTATTATTATTATTATTATTATTATTATTATTATTATTATTATTATTATTATTATTATTATTATTATTATTATTATTATACTAATAAAGACAACCAGGGGTCTTGAAGACAACCAGGGGTCTTAAAGACAACCAGGGGTCTTGAAGACAACCAGGGGTCTTAAAGACAACCAGGGGTCTTAAAGACAACCAGGGGTCTTAAAGACAACCAGGGGTCTTGAAGACAACCAGGGGTCTTAAAGACAACCAGGGGTCTTGAAGACAACCAGGGGTCTTAAAGACAACCAGGAGTCTTGAAGACAACCAGGGGTCTTAAAGACAACCAGGGGTCTTGAAGACAACCAGGGTCTTGAAGACAACCAGGGTCTTAAAGACAACCAGGGTCTTAAAGACAACCAGGGGTCTGAAGACAACCAGGGGTCTTAAAGACAACCAGGGGTCTTGAAGACAACCAGGGGTCTTAAAGACAACCAGGAGTCTTGAAGACAACCAGGGGGTCTTGAAGACAACCAGGGGTCTTGAAGACAACCAGGGGTCTTAAAGACAACCAAGGGTCTTGAAGACAACCAGGGGTCTTGAAGACAACCAGGGGTCCTGAAGACAACGAGGGGTCTTGAAGACAACCAGGGGTCTTAAAGACAACCAGGAGTCTTGAAGACAACCAGGAGTCTTGAAGACAACCAGGGGTCTTGAAGACAACCAGGGGTCTTAAAGACAACCAGGGGTCTTGAAGACAACCAGGGGTCTTGAAGACAACCAGGGTCTTAAAGACAACCAGGGTCTTGAAGACAACCAGGGTCTTGAAGACAACCAGGGGTTCTGAAGACAACCAGGGGTCTTGAAGACAACCAGGGGTCTTAAAGACAGCCAGGGGTCTTGAAGACAACCAGAGGGTCTTGAAGACAACCATGGGGTCTTGAAGACAACCAGGGGTCTTAAAGACAACCAAGGGTCTTGAAGACAACCAGGGGTCTTGAAGACAACCAGGGGTCCTGAAGACAACGAGGGGTCTTGAAGACAACCAGGGGTCTTAAAGACAACCAGGAGTCTTGAAGACAACCAGGGAGTCTTGAAGACAACCAGGGGTCTTGAAGACAACCAGGGGTCTTAAAGACAACCAAGGGTCTTGAAGACAACCAGGGGTCTTGAAGACAACCAGGGGTCTTGAAGACAACCAGGGGTCTTGAAGACAACCAGGGGTCTTGAAGACAACCAGGGGTTCTGAAGACAACCAGGGGTCTTGAAGACAACCAGGGGTCTTAAAGACAGCCAGGGGTCTTGAAGACAACCAGAGGGTCTTGAAGACAACCATGGGGTCTTGAAGACAACCAGGGGGTCTTGAAGACAACCAGGAGTCTTAAAGACAACCAGGGGTCTTAAAGACAACCAGGGGGTCCTGAAGACAACCAGGGGGTCTTGAAGACAAACAGGGGTCCTGAAGACAACCAGGGGTCTTGAAGACTACCAGGGGTCTTAAAGACAACCAGGGATCTTGAAGACAACCAGGGGTCTTAAAGACAACTAGGGGTCTTGAAGACAACCAGGGGTCTTGAAGACAACCAGGGGTCTTGAAGACAACCAGGGGTCTTGAATACAGCCAGGGGTCTTAAAGACAACCAGGGGGTCTTGAAGACAACCACGGGGTCTTGAAGACAACCAGGGGTCTTGAAGACAACCAGGGGTCTTGAAGACAACCAGGGGGTCTTAAAGACAACCAGGGGATCTTGAAGACATCCAGGGGTCTTGAAGACAATCAGGGGGTCTTGAAGACAACCAGGGGTCTTGAAGACAACCAGGGGTCTTAAAGACAACCAGGGGTCTTAAAGACAACCAGGGGTCTTGAAGACAACCAGGGGTCTTAAAGACAACCAGGGAGTCTTGAAGACAACCAGATGTCTTGAAGACAACTAGGGGTCTTAAAGACAACCAGGGGGTCTTGAAGACAACCAGGGGGTCTTGAAAACAACTAGGGGTCTTGAAGACAACCAGAGGTCTTGAAGACAACCAGGGTGTCTTGAAGACAACCAAGGGTCTTGAAGACAACTAGGGGTCTTAAAGACAACCAGGGGGTCTTGAAGACAATCAAGGGTTTTGAAGACAACCAGGGGCCTTGAAGACAACCAAAGGGTCTAGAAGACAACCAGGGGTCTTGAACACAACTAGGGGTCTTGAAGACAACCAGGGGGTCTTGAAGACAACCAGAGGTCTTGAAGACAACCAGGGGTCTTGAAAACAACCAGGGGGTCTGGAAGACAACCGGGGGGTCTTGAAGACAACCAGTGAGTTTTGAAGACAACCAGGGGTCTTGAAGACAACCAGGGGTCTTTAAGACAACAAGGGGGTCTTGAAGACAGCCATGGGGTCTTGAAGACAACCAGGGGGTCTTGAAGACAACCAGGGGTCTTGAAGACAACCAGAGGGTCTTGAAGACAACCAGGGGTCTTTACGACAACAAGGGGGCACTACAATGGATCAGGGAATACTTGTCAGGAAGACAGCAGCGGGTCATCGTAGGTGACGAGGTGTCAGAGTGGGCACCTGTGACTTGCGGGGTCCCACAGGGATCAGTCCTAGGACCAGTGCTATTTCTGGTATTTGTGAACGACATGACGGAAGGAATAGACTCAGAAGTGTCCCTGTTTGCAGATGACGTGAAGTTGATGAGAAGAATTCATTCAATCGAAGACCAGGCAGAACTACAAAGGAATCTGGACAGGCTGCAGACCTTGTCCAGCAATTGGCTCCTGGAGTTCAACCCCACCAAGTGCAAAGTCATGAAGATTGGGGAAGGGCAAAGAAGACCGCAGACGGAATACAATCTAGGGGGCCTGAGACTACAAACCTCGCTCAAGGAAAAAGATCTTGGGATGAATATAACACCAGGCACATCTCCTGAGGCACACATCAACGAAATAACTGCTGCAGCATATGGGCGCCTAGCAAACCTCATAACAGCATTCCGGCATCTTAATAAGGAATCGTTCAGGACCCTGTACACCGTGTACGTTAGGCCCATATTGGAGTATGCGGCACCAGTTTGGAAACCACACCTAGCCAAGCACGTAAAGAAACTAGAGAAAGTGCAAAGGTTTGCAACAAGACTAATCCCAGAACTAAGAGGTATGTCCTACGAGAAGAGGTTAAGGGAAATCAACCTGACGACACTGGAGGACAGGAGAGGTAGGAGGGACATGATAATGACATACAAAGTACTGAGAGGAATTGACAAGGTGGACAAAGACAGGTTGTTCCAGAGATGGGACACGGCAACAAGGGGACACAGTTGGAAGTTGAAGATACAGATGAATCACAGGGATGTTAGGAAGTATTTCTTCAGCCATAGAGTAGTCAGGAAGTGGAATAGTTTGGGAAGCGATGTAGTGGAGGCAGGATCCATACATATCTTTAAGCAGAGATATGATAAAGCTCACGGGTCAGGGAGAGTGACCTAGTAGCGATCAGTGAAGAGGCGGGGCCAGGAGCTTGGACTCGACCCCTGCAACCTCAACTAGGTGAGTACACACACACACACACGGGTAAGTACAGGTCCCGACGAGTCACCGGATGCTGGAGACTATATAATCTCACAGGGATTCCCAATGTATGAGCATCCTTCAGAATAGATCCACCTCCAGTGCAACCTTGGTACCTGATACTGTGATACCTTGCCACCTGATACTGTGATACCTTGGTACCTGATGCTGTTGCTAGGTGCTGGAGAAGGTTCTAAGCCACCAGTGGTACCTTGGTACCTGATACTGTTCCTAGGTGCTGGAGAAGGTACTAAGTCACCAGTGGTACCTTGGTACCTGATACTGTTCCTAGGTGCTGGAGAAGGTACTGAGTCACCAGTGGTACCTTGGTACCTGATACTGTTCCTAGGTGCTGGAGAAGGTACTAAGTCACCAGTGGTACCTTGGTACCTGATACTGTTCCTAGGTGCTGGAGAAGGTACTAAGTCACCAGTGGTACCTTGGTACCTGATACTGTGCTAGGTGCTTCAGAAGGTACTAAGTCACCAGTGGTACCTTAGTACCTGATACTGTTCCTAGGTGCTGGAGAAGGTACTAGGTCACCAGTGGTACCTTGGTACCTGATACTGTTCCTAGGTTCTGGAGAAGATACTAAGTCACCAGTGGCACCTTGGTACTTGATACTGTTCCTAGGTGCTGCAGAAGGTACTAAGTCACCAGTGGTACCTTGGTACCTGATACTGTTCCTAGGTGCTGGAGAAGGTACTAAGTCACCAGTGGTACCTTGGTACCTGATATTGTTCCTAGGTGCTGGAGAATGTACTAAGTCACTAGTGGTACCTTGGTACCTGATACTGTTCCTAGGTGCTGGAGAAGGTACTAAGTCACCAGTGGTACCTTGGTACCTGATACTGTTCCTAGGTGCTGGAGAAGGTACTAAGCACCAGTGGTACCTTGGACCATACTATTGCTAGGTCTTCGAAGTACTAAGCACCAGTGGTACCTTAGTACCTGATACTGTTCCTAGTGCTGGAGAAGGTACTAAAGTCACCAGTGGTACCTTGGTACCTGATACTGTTCCTAGGTACTGGAGAAGGTACTAAGTCACCAGTGGCACCTTGGTACCTGATACTGTTCCTAGGTGCTGCAGAAGGTACTAAGTCACCAGTGGTACCTTGGTACCTGATACTGTTCCTAGGTGCTGGAGAAGGTACTAAGTCACAGTGGTACCTTGGTACCTGATATACTGTTCCTAGGTGCTGGAGAAGGTACTAAGTCACCAGTGGTACCTTGGTACCTGATACTGCTTCCTAGGTGCTGGAGAAGGTACTAAGTCACCAGTGGTACCTTGGTATCTGATGTTGTTCCTAGGTGCTGGAGAAGGTACTAAGTCACCAGTGGTACCTTGGTACCTGATACTGTTCCTAGGTACTGGAGAAGGTACTAAGTCACCAGTGGCACCTTGGTACCTGATACTGTTCCTAGGTGCTGCAGAAGGTACTAAGTCACCAGTGGTACCTTGGTACCTGATACTGTTCCTAGGTGCTGGAGAAGGTACTAAGTCACCAGTGGTACCTTGGTACCTGATATTGTTCCTAGGTGCTGGAGGAGGTACTAAGTCACCAGTGGTACCTTGGTACCTGATACTGTTCCTAGGTACTGGAGAAGGTACTAAGTCACCAGTGGCACCTTGGTACCTGATACTGTTCCTAGGTGCTGGAGAAGGTATTAAGTCACCAGTGGTACCTTGGTACCTGATACTGTTCCTAGGTGCTGGAGAAGGTACTAAGTCACCAGTGGTACCTTGGTACCTGATATTGTTCCTAGGTGCTGGAGAAGGTACTAAGTCACCAGTGGTACCTTGGTACCTGATATTGTTCCTAGGTGCTGGAGAAGGTACTAAGTCACCAGTGGTACCTTGGTACCTGATATTGTTCCTAGGTGCTGGAGAAGGTACTAAGTCACCAGTGGTACCTTGGTACCTGATACTGTTCCTAGGTGCTGGAGAAGGTACTAAGTCACCAGTGGTACCTTGGTACCTAATATTGTTCCTAGGTTCTGGAGAAGGTACTAACTCTTGTGCTGCTGTCTATGAGACTATAGGATGGATATTGTGTGTTGCTAGGCCTATGTCCAAGGCCTAGGAATTGAGTGTAAGCAAAGTCCTGACTAAGCCTATGTACAAACTAGAACAGAGTTGTGCTGGGTAGACTCACCTAGCTAGAAATATCCGAAGTTTACCCTAACTAGAAACAGAAAGAACTAGTAACCCCAGTAAACATTCTAGGGGCCCTGTGTTTACCTGGGTTAGTAACCTCGGTATACATTCTAGGAACCGTGTTCTCACTGTGGGTTCCCTAACTAGTTTTATGCCCACAAAAAGGTCACTAGCTCTTGGTCTAATACTGAGGGAAAGATCACACATCAGTCGTGGCTACTAGCCATATGGTTCAACTTATACAGACCATAGCTGACGTCAATGACATACTACTATGTAGAAAAACTCTTATTACCTGGAGTTTACCTGGAGAGAGTTCCGGGGGTCAACGCCCCCGCGGCCCGGTCTGTGACCAGGCCTCCTGGTGGATCAGAGCCTGATCAACCAGGCTGTTGCTGCTGGCTGCACGCAAACCAACGTACGAGCCACAGCCCGGCTGATCAGGAACTGATTTTAGGTGCTTGTCCAGTGCCAGCTTGAAGACTGCCAGGGGTCTGTTTGTAATCCCCCTTATGTGTGCTGGGAGGCAGTTAAACAGTCTCGGGCCCCTGACACTTATTGTATGGTCTCTTAACGTGCTAGTGACACCCCTGCTTTTCATTGGGGGGATGGTGCATCGTCTGCCAAGTCTTTTGCTTTCGTAGTGAGTGATTTTCGTGTGCAAGTTCGGTACTAGTCCCTCTAGGATTTTCCAGGTGTATATAATCATGTATCTCTCCCTCCTGCGTTCCAGGGAATACAGGTTTAGGAACCTCAAGCGCTCCCAGTATTGAGGTGTTTTATCTCCGTTATGCGCGCCGTGAAAGGTTCTCTGTACATTTCTAGGTCGGCAATTTCACCTGCCGTTGAAAGGTGCTGTTAGTGTGCAGCAATATTCCAGCCTAGATAGAACAAGTGACCTGAAGAGTGTCATCATGGGCTTGGCCTCCCTAGTTTTGAAGGTTCTCATTATCCATCCTGTCATTTTTCTAGCAGATGCAATTGATACAATGTTATGGTCCTTGAAGGTGAGATCCTCCGACATAATCACTCCCAGGTCTTTGACGTTGGTGTTTCGCTTTATTTTGAGGCCAGAATTTGTTTTGTACTCTGATGAAGATTTAATTTCCTCATGTTTACCATATCTGAGTAATTGAAATTTCTCATCGTTGAACTTCATATTGTTTTCTGCAGCCCACTGAAAGATTTGGTTGATGTCCGCCTGGAGCCTTGCAGTGTCTGCAATGGAAGACACTGTCATGCAGATTCGGGTGTCATCTGCAAAGGAAGACACGGTGCTGTGGCTGACATCCTTGTCTATGTCGGATATGAGGATGAGGAACAAGATGGGAGCGAGTACTGTGCCTTGTGGAACAGATTAGGTCAATTTTGTCACCAGGATGCGACCCACAATGACATCCAGGCACCTATTTTACTCTAGGTGTCTTATGGAAACAAGTCCTGTTTCCAGCCTTACCGGGGATCGATCCCAGGACCTCAGTGTGTGAGCTGACTGCTAGTGGACACCATAACATAGGAAAAATACTGAAATAATCTCACAAATGTGTGTGACACAGAGGGCAGTACCTATTGGGCGGGGCAGGTTTTTTCTTTGTCGGGCTGACTAACTGTTTAGAATCATTTAAGTCAAATCAACTATTTTTGGGCCCTTTTGGGAAGATAAACCCGAAGTAGCCTTTACTTACAGAACAAAACTTTTTGGGCCTAATTGTGAGGTTTTGGGGAAAATACCAGATTTAACCTTGGGCTTTCAGACACAATGTGGGGCCTAAATTGTAGGTGTGGAAGTACCAGAATTTTAAACCCTTGGGCTTTCCGACACAATGGGACCTGAATTGTCAGGGTGGAAAACCGATGTTTGCCTTTTACTTACGACACAATGTGGGGAAACCCGAATTGTGGGGTGGGGGAAGATACCCGATGTTTGCCCTTTACTTCAGACACAATGTGGACCTGAATTGGGGAGGTGTGGAAAATACCCAAATTTGTCTTTACTTTTCAGACAAAGCTATGGGGCCTTTAAATTTTAGGGGTTTTTAAAATACCCCTTTTAGCCTTTTACCCTTCAGACACCCCTGTGGGCCTTTAATCGTTTAAAATCCCCGGACTATTGTACCCTGCTCTAGGAAACTGCGCATACTAAAAAACATGTGTTAATTCCCCTACCCAATTTAATGTTAAAAAAAAAGAATTTTTTTTGGGGGTTTTAACCCCCGGGGGGGTCAACCATCAGGGGGAAGCCCCAAAAAGTCATTTTTTTATGGGGGAAAGTTTTAACTTATTTCCCTTGTGGGGCCCTATCTTTTAGGGGACCCCCAAACCCTTCCCCCCAAAAATTTTTGAAGGACCATGGGCCAATGTTTCCCCCCCTTTACGGAGATTAACCCGGGCTTGTTTGTGTTTTTTACAGGCCAAGCGTTTTCCCGCCAAGCCCGGGGTTAATACTTTAAAAATAAAATTTTTTAACACTTCCACCCCCTAAATTTATTTTTTAAGGGCTAAACTACAGTTTGTATATTAAAACTCAAAGTTAATTTTTCCCTATCTAGGCCTGAAAAAACCCTTTTTAGTAGGTCTGAGGGGAAAGACCCAACCCTGGTCATCCCCCTGACCACGACCCTAAAAAATTTACAAAACCCCCCTCAGCAGTGGGAATTTAAAGGGTCAAAAAAAATCCCCACATTATGTGAACCTTTGGCCTATTTTATGGGGTTTTCCTGTCGTGTTAGGACTAAAGGGGGGAAATAGAGGTTCCTAGGCCTATTGTGTATAATTTTTGTTTAGAGGCGGACCCTAGGTTCAGAACAACAAAAAATAAATCTTAAAAAACCAACCAAATTTTTTTAGATTACTATAACCCGAATATATGTTAACCACGATTAATTTAAACAGGAAAACCACTTTCTCCCTAGGCCTTTCAAGGGTTATACAGGGGTGTGGCCCAGGTAAGAGTTCAAAGACCAACCTTGGTTTTACGGTGATGGTGGTGATGGGGATGGGATGCCTACACTTCCCCGGGCTGTTGGGCTTTTTGGGCCCCTCAGACAGATTATTTTTTTTTAACCCGGGGATAGCTGCTTTGGGGCGCCTGGTCTTGGGCCTTCCCTCCGCCTTTCCCCCCTTAGGCCCACCTTTTGGGCGGCTGGCGGTTCCCGGGGGAACGAATCCGCCCACAGCTGCAGTAGGGGGAAAACAAAAGGGCAAATTTTATCCGAACATTTAATACAAAGGGCAGAGTTCATCCTGAAAAAAGTGAAAACAAAAGGGCAAATTCATCCTGAAACAGTGAAACAGAGTCCCGGGTTCATCCCGAACAGTGAAACAAGGTAGATTTCATCCTTAAAATTTAATACACAGTCCCGAGTTCCCTACTGGGAAAATTTTAAAACACAGTCAGGGTTCATACGGGGAAAAGTTAAAACACAGTCCAAAGTTCTCCGGGAAAATTTTAAAACCCAAATCAGAATTTTATCCTGGGAAAAGTTAATACAAAAGGGCAGGGGGCATCCTGAAATTTAATACAAGGGCCGAAATTTATCCGAACGGGGAATAAAAGAGTCCGAGTTTTATTTCCCGAACAGGAATACAGGGGCAAGTTCATCCGAACAAATGAATTTCAAGGTCAAGGTTTTTACCTTGGGAAAAGTGAAAAAACCAAAGGGGAAGTTCATTTCCCGAAAAAGGGGAATACCGATCAAGTTCATCCTGAAAAATTGAATACCATTTAGAGTTATCCTGAAAAAGTGAATTCAAGGTTTGAGTTCATCCTGGAAAAGTTAATACAACAGCAGAGTTTTATCCTGAAAAATGAATTTCAAAGGTCAGAGTTATCCTAAAAAGTTAAAAACAAGGTCAAGTTCCTCCTAAAAAAGTGAATAAAAGAGTCAGGGTTCATCCTGAACTTTTAATACCCAGTCAGAGTTCATCCTTTAACAGTAATACACAGTCAGAGTTCATCCTGAACAGTTAATACAAGGCAGAGTTCATCCAAACATGAATTTCAGGGGGGTCAAGTTTTCCCCGAACATTTGAATACACCGTCAGAGTTCATCCTGAACAGTTAATTTCACAGTCATGTTTTATCCTGAACAGTGGAAAACAAAACCGAGGGCCCTCCTGGAAAAAGTGAAAACAAGGCAGAGTTTTATCCTGAAAAGTGAATACAAGGCAGAGTTTATCCTGAACAGGAATACAAGGTTTAAGTTTATCCTGAACAGGGTTTTTAAAACACAGTCAGATTTTATCCTGAACAGTTAAAACAAAGTCAGAGTTCATCCTGAACAGTGAATACAAGGTCAGATTCATCCTTTAAAAAGTGAATTTCAAAGGTTTAGAGTTCCCCCTGAACAGTTTTAAAAACTAGCAGATTCATCCCGAACAGTGAATACAAAAGGTTTAGATTCATCCTTTAAAATTTAATACAAGGCAGATTTCATCCTTAACAGTGAATACAAAGGCTAGTTCATTTCCCGAACAGTAAAAAACACATTTAAAAGTTCATCCGAACAGGTTAAAACAAGGTCAGGTTTTAACCTGAACAGTTAAAACAAGGTCAGAGTTCATCCGAACAGTTTTAAAACAAGGTGAATTTTTAAATTTTTTTAAAAATAATAACAAAAACAACAACAACAACAAAAAACAACAACAACAACAAAAAAATAATAATAATAATAAAAAAATAATAATTTAAAATAAAATAATAAAATAATAAAACCGTGTGCAAAAAGAACTGAGACATTACTATGTTGGGCAGTGCTACAACACTGCTACAACATTTCTACAACAGGCACAACAGTGCTACCCGCGTGTTCAAAAGTTTTCCAAAAAACATTTCTACAACCCTCTACAAAAAGTGGGTACAACAGTGCTAAAACCCGTGCTACAGCAGTGTTAAAAACATTTCTACAACAAATGCAGCAATGGGTTTCAACAGTGCTACAACCTGCTACAACCCCCGTAAAAAAAGTGCTACAAACAGTGCAAAACCCGTGGGTTTCAAATGGCTACAAACTGCTACAGCAGTGCTACAAAGGGCTACAACCTGTTACAACAGTGGTACAAAAATTGCTTTCAAAAATGCACAACAGGCAAAAACAATGCTACAACACTGCCAAAACAGTGCTACAACAGGTACAACAGTGCTAAGCCGTTTTACAAAAAGTGCAAAACAGTGCTACAAAAAACCCTACAACACTGCTAAAACGTGCAAAAACATGCTACAGCAGTGTTTCCCAAAAGTGCACAACCTTTCTACAACAGGCTACCCAAAATGTACAATAGTGTACAAAAAAAATAAAATTAAAAACAGTGCTACAACAGTGCTTCATAAAAAGCAAAAGTGCTACAACATTGCAAAAACATTGGGACAAAAAGCTACAGGCAAATGACTACAATCAAAGTTCAGTCTACAACAGTGCAAAAACAGGCAAAATCAATTTCCAAAAAGTGCTACAAACCCTTTCTACATCAAGCAAACAGTGTTTCAACAGTGCCAAAACAATGAAAAATGCTCAACAGTGCTAAATTTAATGCAAAAGTGCTACAACAGTGCTTCATCAATGCTACAAATGCCAAAAAAATGCCAAAAGTGCTACAAAAGTTCTCAACAAAGCTACATTGGTACCCCAATGCTACAGGTACAACATTTCTACATCAATGCTTTCGTTTCCACCCAAATGTGCTACATCAATGCTACAGTGCTACAAAAATGCTACCAATTTAATGCTACAGTGCTACAACTGCCCACAACAACAAAAATGCTACATTCCCTCCCCACAGTGCTACAACGGGTAAATCAACACAACAGTGTACAAAATTGCTTTCCCCAAAGCAAAAATGCTACAAAATGCACAATTTAAAGCCTTTCATTGCTTTTCAAAAAAAGGGCTAAATCAATGCAAAAGTGGGAAACAAAAAGGGTACCGGGGCTTTTTAAAAGTGCTTTTCAACAATGCAACCCGTGCACATCAATTTCTACGTTTTTTTCTTCAATGCTTTCCCGTTTAACCCAAAAGTTTACAAAACAAAGCTACAAAATGCTTAAAAACAGTGCTACACAATGCTACAGTGCCAAACAGTGCTACAACAAAGACCGTGCAAAATAAAAACTACAGTGTAAAATTTAAAGGAAAAAGGCTACAACAGTGGGGTACATCAAGGGTACAGTGCACAACAAGGGTACAGTGCTACAACAGTGCCATCAATGCTAAAAGTGCAAAAACCCCAATGCTCCGTGCTAAAAAACAGTGCTACATCAATGTTTCCGTGCTAAAAACCCCAAAGCCAAAAAGTGCTACAACAGTGGGAAAAAACACTGCTTTCAACCCGTGCTACAACAGTGCTACATCAATGCAAAAGTGGGAAAAACAATGCTACAGTGTACAACAGTGTTCCCAAAAGTGCTACAAAAACGCTACAACAGTGCCCAAAAAAGTGCCACAAACTGCTAAAAAATTGCTTAAAAAGTGCTAAAAGCAGTTTACACAGTGCTACAAACAAAGCACCCGTTCAAAAACAAAGCTACATCAACCCCAAAGTGCTTTCATCAATGCTACAAATGCTAAAACATTTCTACAATCAAAACTACAGTGCACAACAATGTACAGTGCTACATCAATTTCTACAGTGCTACAACAGGGCTACATCAATTCAAAAGTGCTACAACATTTCAAAAATTCCAAAGCTACAGGCTACAAAAAAAAGTACAAATGCTACAACAGTGCCAACAACACTGCACAACAAATGGCTACAAAAAGTGCTACTTAATGCTACAGTGGGTCCCAAAATTGCTACATTTCAAAAACCCGGGGGACAAAAATTTCTACAACACCCGCAAAAAACAGTGTACAACATTTCTAAACACTGCTTTTTTCAAAACAGTGCTACAAACCCGTGTACACAGGGTTACAAAAAAGGGGTACAAAAGTTGGGTACAGTGCTTCAACAATGCAAAAGGTTTCTTACAACAGTGGACAAAAAAGCTAAGGGGCTACAACAGTTTCCCCAACAATTTTCTACAGTGGGTACATTTAAAAGCTACGCGCTACGACCCCCAAAGCTACCGGTACATCAAAGGGTTTCAGGGGCTTCATCAAAGCTACAGTGCTCAACATTTCTAAAACAGTGCTACAACAAATCTTAAAAAGTGCTTTCAACCCCCCCGCTACAGGCGACAAAATGCTACATTTAATGCTTCGTGACAACAGGGGCTAATCAAAAGCTACAGTGCTACAACCAAAGCAACAGTGCTTTCATCAAAGCTACAGACTACACAAAGCTACAACCCAAAAACTAAAAGTGCTACAACATTCTTTCATCAATGCTACAGTGATACAAAAAGGCTACTCAATTTCTACAGTGGGTACAACACGCTACATCAATGGTACAGGCTACAACAGTGCCAAAAAAAAGCAACAGTGGGCCCCAAACAATGTACAGTGTGACGACCGTTCAACACAATTGAAAAGTGCTACAACATAACCCTCAATGCACACGCGGGCAACAGTGCTACAACGTGCTACAAACAATCAAAAGTGCTACTTTAAGCGACAAATGCTTTTCAACAAGGGTACATCAATTCTACAAAGGTACAACAAATGGGGACTCAATGCTACAGTTTGGGAACAGTGCACAAACAATCTACAAATTGGGTACAAAAAGTGCTACAAAAATTTAAACAGAACACAACAAAGCACATTGCTACAACAGTGCTACAAATGCTACCCGTTCTACAAAAATTTGGGGACATCAATGTTTCAAATGCTACAACAATGCTACTTTTGCTACAACAGTGAAAACAACGCCCACATTTTCTACAACAGTGCTTTCACCCAAAGCTACAGTTCTTTCAAAAGTGTACAACAATGCTACCGTGCACAACAATTTTACATCAATGCTACAGTCCTACAACAGGTCTAATTTAATTCTACAGTTCTACATCAATCAAATTTCTGCAACGTGCTACAAAAAAAAACAAAAAGGGTACAAAAAGTGCTTTCATTTAAAGCAAAAGTGGGTACAAACGTTGGGTACCTCAAAAGCTAAGGGAAATACATCAATGCTACAGGCTACAACAGTGCTTTCATCAATGTACAGAACTACAAAACCAATGTACGTGCTAGAATTTTTTCAAAATCAAAGCAAAAGTGCACAAAAAGGCTACATCAATGCTACAGAACTACATCAATTCCCAACATTTCTGCAACAGGGCAAAATCAAAGCTACTGTGCCCAAAAGCAGTGCAAAATCATCGCTAAAAATTTCTACAAAAAGGGCTACTTTAATGCTACAGTGCAAAAACAGTGCACAACAAAGTTTTACAGTCCTAAAAACGTGCTAATCAATGCTACAGTCCCCACAACAATGCTTCTCAATGCTACAGTGCAAACAATGCTAGGTTTCTACATCAAAGCTACATTGCTAAAAAACAGTGCTACATCAATCTACAGTGCACAACATGCAAAAACAATGGGTACAGAACTAATCAAAGCCCAGTGCAACCCAATTTGTGCAAAATCAATGCTACAGTGCTACAAAATTTCTTTCTCAATGTTGCAAATGCTACAAACAGTGCTACATCAAAGCTACGTGCAAAAACAATGCTACAGTGGTACAACAAAAAACATCCAATTTCTAAAGTCTACAACCCTGCTACATCAACGCACAAGCTACAAAAGTGCTACAACCCGTTTGGAACCCTTAAAGCTACAGTGCTACATCAATTCCCATAATTTAAACAAAAGGCAACCCTCAATGCTACAGTCTAAAACTGGCTACATCAATTCCCACAGGCTACAACATGCTACCGTGTACATCAAAGGGCCCGTGCTTTTTAAAAAGGCAAAAAACCCCAAGCTACAATTTCTACACAATGCTTTTTGTTCTAAAAACATGCTTTCACAATGGGTCAGGGGCTTTAACCAAAAGGTTTCATTAATGCCACAGTGCTCATCAAGCTAAAGTTCTACAACAGTTCTACTTCAATATACAGTGCTACAACAATGCTACATTTCTACATCAAAAGGCAAAAAGTGGGTACAAAAGTGTAAAATCAATGCTAAAAGTGCTACGACATGCTAAAATCAAAGCTACAGGCTACAAAAAGTGCTACATCAATTCAAAAACGTAAACAAGGGAAAATCAATGCTACGGTGCTGGAACAGTGCTACCCCAAAAGCGCAGTGCCAAAAGTGCTCATCAAATGCAAAAGTGCTACAACAAGTGCTACAAACCCTGCTGCAGAACTCCCACAGTGCTTTCATCAATGCTAAAAGTTTCTACAACATTGGGGAATCAATGCTACAGGCTACAACCCGGTTAATCAATGCTACCCAAAAGTTCTGCTTTAATGCCAGTGCTTTCAAAAAGTGGTCCAAGGGGGGGCTACAACCCAAAGCTACAGTGCTACCCAAAAACTTCCCCAAAAGCCCACAAAATGTTTCGTGCCCAAACAGTGCAAAAATCAATGGGTACAAATGCTACAACAGTGAAAATCAACTACAGTGCTACAACAAATTCTACATTGCAAAAACAATGCTTCCCGGGCTACAACCTGCCCCCCATCAAAGCTACAGTCTACAACAGTGCAAATCAATGCTACAGTGCCAAAAAACAAAAGGTACATCCAAAACTACGTGCTACAACAATGTTAAAAGTGTAAAAAACAATGCTAAAATTCTAAAAAAACATGCAAAAACAATGCCAAAAGTGTTACAACAGTGCTACACAATGCTACCGCTTTTTTTTACATCAATGCTACAGTGCCCCACAGGGGGCTATAACCCAAACTTTCAGTGCAAAATCAATGCCCACGTGCTACCAAAAGGCTACAACAACGCTACAGTGCTAAAAAACAGTTTCCCATCAACACATTCAAAATTAGTTCTTTCATCAATGTTAAAAGGCAAAAAACAATGCTTTCATTGCTACAACGGGGCCCAAACAATGCTACAGGGGCAAAAACAGTGCTACAACAGTTTCTACAACAATGCTTTAGTGCTACAACAGGTTTCATCAATGCTAAAAGTACTACAAACAAAAGGGTACAAAAGTCTACTTTAATGGCTTTCAGTGCTACAACAGTGCTCCAAACAGTCTACCAAAATGTTTCAGTGGGTACAAAAAAGTGTACAACAGGGAACCCCTGCTACATCATTTCAAAATTTCTACAAAAGGCAAAATCAATTTTGCCCGTGCAAAACCCAAAATTTCAAAATAAAAGCTACGTGCACAAAAATGCTACAGTGCAATAACAGTGCTACATCAATTTCTAAGGGCTACAAAAATGCTACATCAATGTTACATTAACACATTTTCTACATCAAGGGTAAAAGTGCTACAAAAAGTTGCTACATCAAAAACTTTCAGTGCTACAAAAAAGCTACAGGCTCAAAAAAATGCAAAGGCTACAACAGTGCTACATTAAAGCTTTCAGTGCTACATCCCAAAGTTACAGTGCTACAAAAAGTGCTACTTTAATCTACAGTGCAAAATCAACTACATTAATGTACTGTTCCACATCAATTTACAGTGCAAAAACAGTGCTACATCCTACCACAGTGCTACAAAAAATGCAAAAGTTCTACATCAATCCTCAGTCTAAAAACAGGCTACATCCCAAGCTTTCAATGCTAAAAAAACCCAAAAGTGCTACATCAAACTACAGTGCTTTTCAAAAATGGGTACAGTGCTACAAAAAGAACAAAATCCCAAAGCAAAAGTGCCCACACATTTCTAATCAATTTCTACCCCGTGCTACGACATTTCCAAAATCAATGCCAGGGGTTTACAACAGTTTCTACAGCAATGGGACGGTGCTGGAACAGTGCTTTATCAATTCTTTTCAGTTCAAAAACAGGCTACATCAATGTAAAAGTTCTACAACGTGTGCTCATTGCTACTTTCTACCAAAAATGCTATGTGCAACCCAACCGTGGGACAGGGCTACAAAACTGCTACGTGCTTCAACAAAGCCCAAAAGTGCTACAAAAGGCTACAAATTTTCTACAGTCACAACGTGTTTCTCAATGTTTCAGTGCCCACAACAATGCAAACAGGGGGGGGGCTTACAAACATTTCTACATCAATTCAAAAAGGCAAAAAACAGTGCTAAAATCAATGCTACAGTGCTACAACAATTTTCTACATCAAAGCTACGGGGGCTAAAATTCCAAAAGCTACAGTGTTTCCAAAAAGTGTTACAAAAAGTGATATATCAATGCTAAAAGTGCAAAAACAATGCTACAGTGGTACAAAAATGCAAAATCAAAGAAAAGTGGGAAAAACGTGATACTCAATGCTACAGTGCAAAAAACAAAGCTACAAAATGCTACAAAATGCTCTTGCCCACAAAAAGTGTACCAACAATGTACGGGGGCTACCAAAAATGCTAATCAATGCTAAAGCGCTACATCAATGCTACGGCCACAACCCGTGCTATACAAAGTACAGGCTAAAAAATCCAATGCCAGTTTCTAAAAACAGTGCTACAAAAACGCTCAGTGCTACAACGGCTACATCAAGCTACAGGGGTACAAAAAAGTGCACCCAAAATTTTTCATTTAATTCTTAAATTCTACAAAAAGTGTTACCCTCAATGCTACAGAAATCCCCCCCAGTTCTCAAACCCAAGCTACGCTTCTCCCCAAATGCTACAGTGCCCCAAAAAGTGCTAATCAATCTACAGTGTTCCTCAAAGCAAAAGGCTACAACAGTGCTAAACAACGCTTCAGGCTACAACAGTGCTACATCAATGCTAAAAGTGCTACAACATTGGGTACAAACAGTCTTTCATCAATGTACAGTACTTAAAAAACGTGCAAAAACAGTTCTACATCAAAAGCTACCGTGCTACAACAGTTTCTACAACAGTCAAATCAAAGCTCAGTGCCCCAACAGTGCAAAAACAGGCACATCGTGCTACAAACAATGCTACAGTGCTACAACATGCACATTTAAAGTTGCAAATGCTACAACATGTTACATCAAAGCCAGGCAACCCCAAAAATTTTAAAAGGGGCTATAAAAGGCTTTCAACAATGCTACATGCTACAAAAAGTTTCAAAAACAATGTACATTAATTTCTACAGTTTCTACATAATGCTTTCAGTGCAAAAACAGTGCTTCATCAATACTACAGTGCTACAAAAAATTTTCTACCCTTTCTCATCAATTCTAAAGGGGTTTCTAAAAACCGTGGAAAAATTTAAAGCAACAGTGCTACAAACAATGCACAGGCTACAAAAAGTGCTACATCAATGCTACAGTGCTATATCAATGCTAAAATTTAAAAGGCAAGGGGCTACAAAAAGCTACTGGGGGTAAAAAACGGGGCTACATCAATACCCACAGTGCTAAAACAATGCTACAGGTTTCTAAATCAATCCCAAAAGTGCAAAAACAGTGCTACATAATGCCCAGGGGCTAAACAATGGTTTCAGTTCACACAAAACTACAGTTTTCTACAACAATGGGTCAGTTTCTACAACAGAACTACATCAAAGCTACAGTGCACGACAGTGCAAAAACAATGCGACAGTGCTATACAGTGGGTACATTTAATGGTACAGTGCTTTCAACTTTCTTTCAAACAATGCTTTCAGGGGGAAAAACAGTGCTACAGCAATTCCACGGGCTGGAACAGTGCTTCATCAATTTCTGCAGTTCTACAACAGGGAAAATCAATGCTTTTTGTGCTACAACCTTGGGTGCATCAATTTTACATTTCAAAAAAATTTTCTACAGTTTCAAAAAAACGTGGTACCGTGCTACAACCCAAAGCTTTCAGGGCTTTTAACAATGCTACAGTGCTACAACAGTGCTTTCATCAAGGGTACAAATGCTTCAACAGTGATACAACAATGTTACAGTGCTACAAACAAAGCTACAGTTCTACAAAAAGTGCAAAAAACCCCTGCAAACCGGGCACAAAAGTGCTACATCAATGCTTTTCAGTGTACAACAATGCTACTTTAATGCTAAAGGTGCTACATCAATCTACAGTGCCCACAAAAGTTCAAAAATCAATTTTCTTTCTTTTTTACAACATGTTTCAACAGTTAAATATCAATGCTAAGTGCTACATCAATGTACAGTGCTACAAAACCCAAAGCTACAGTGCTACAACCCAAGGGTACATTTCAAACAATTTCTTTAATGCCCCCACAACGTGCTACATCAAGCAACAGTTTCTACAACAGTGCTACATCAACGCTAAAGTGCTACAACAGGCTAAATCATGCTACAGTGGGTACAACAATGCCCACAGTTCTACAAAATGCAAAATCAATGCTACCGTGCTTTCAACGGGGCTACAACAAAGCAAAAGGCTACAAAAAGGGCTACATCAATTTCTAAAATTGCCCAAAAAGAGTGCTACGTCCCCAAAGCTACAAATGCTACAACAGTGCTACCAAAGCTACAGTGCTACAACAGTGGGAAAATCAAAGCTAAGTTCTTCATCAAAGTGGGAGTGCTACAAAAAAAATTTCTACAGGGCTACACATTTCTACATTTAAAGAAAAGTACAAAAAGGGGTGCTACGGGCCCAAAGCTAAAGTGCTACGACAGTGCACCAATTTTTACAGTGCTACATCAGTTTCAACAATGCTACAGTGCCAAAAAATGTTTTCAGTCTTAAAAACAGTGCTAGAACAGTGCTTACCAAAGCTTCAGTGGGTACGATGTTTACACCAATTTCTACAGTGCTACAACAATTTCTACAGTGCTACAAAAATGCTTCAGTGCTTTCAACCCCAAGTTTAGGGCCTTTTTTTTTTTTTTTACCCTCAATGCTCCGTGACAAAAGGGTACAATTCAGTGCTACAAAATGCTAACAAAGCAAAAGTTGCTACAAAAAGGTTTCTACTCAATTCTACAGTGCTACAAAAGGGGCTACATCAATGCCAAAAGTGCTACAACAGTGGCTTACTCAATGCTACGGTGCTAAACCCGTGTTTCAACAATGCCAAAAATGCTTTAAAAGGTTAAACAAAGCAACGGGGCTACAACCCGTGCAAAAACAGTGCTAAAATTTAAAGGCCCACAAATGCTACAAAAAAAGGCACGGGGCTACAAACAGGGCTAAAAAACAAAAGGGGTCCCTCAATTTCTACAGTTTCTACTCAAAGCAAAAATTTCCTAAAAAACAGTGCCACAACCCGTGTTCAACAAACAGTGCTTTCATTTAATGTACAAATGCTACATCAATGCTCAGTGTTAAAAACAGTGCTACAACAGTGCTTTCATCAAAGCTCAGGCAACCCTCCAAACGTTCAGTTCTAAAAAAAACAGTTGCTACAAAAGGGTCATCAAGTAAAAGTGCTACACAAGCTACGTGCTCAACAATGCTACAGTGCTTTTCAACATTTCTTCATCAAAGTACAGTGCTTTAAAAATCAAAATGATTTTCAGTTTCTACCAAAGCTACAGTGCAAAAAAAAACAGTCTACATCAAAGGAAAAAATTTTTCAACAGTGCAAAAAGGGCTTTTCTCTACAATTGGGTACAAAATTTCAAAAATTGCTAAAAAAATGCTAAAAAGGTGCTCCCCTTTTGGTACAAAATTTCACATTGAAAGGGTTCCCTTCTACCCCAAAAAAGGGCTTCCTCCCAAAGCTACGGCCTAACAACAGTGAAACAAACAAGGGGTCAAAATTCTACAAAAAATGCTGGGCCCTCAATGTACAGTGCTACAAAAAGTTTCAACCCTCAAATGTTCCCCGGGCCCCAAAACAAGGGTTTCCCTTTTACAACCCGGCTACAACCCAAAGCTACGGGGGCCCCAAAAAATCAAAGGCTACCAATGCACATCCAAAGCTACATTTCTACAAAGTGGGAAAACAAAGCACAGTGTACAAATGCAGTCTAAACACGGGCTACAACAATTCTACAGTGCTTAAAAAACAGTTTTTGCAACAATGCTACAAATGGCCCACAACAATGCTACTTTGCCAAAAGTGCTACGACAAATGCAACATCAAAACAGTGGGTAAAAAGTGTGCTACAACAAAGCTACAGTGCAAAAACGTGCTAACTTCCAAATGCTAACAATGCCTTCAACAGGTGCAAATGTTAAAAGTTTCTACAAAAAATGCTTCCCGTGCTAAAACAGGGTGCAAAACAATTGCAACATGCTACAACAAACAAAATGTGCAACCCAAAAAGGTTTCTAAACAACTTTCAATGCTACCAGTGCTAAAAAAAAAGCTAAAAAGTGCTACAACAATGCTACGGGGCAAACAACATTTTACCAAACAATGCCCAAAAGTGCTAACAAAACCCCAAGCTACAAAATGCAAAAGCAATTCTACAGGGCTTCAACAGTGCTAAAAAACAATGCTCAGTGCCCACCAAACAGTGCTACAACCCAAAGCTTTGAACCCAAGTGACTACAACCCCGCTACGTGCCTTTCCCAAAAGGCTACAAAAAATTCAAATTTCTTTCATCAATGCTTAAGTTTCCAAAAAACAGTGCAAAATCCCAATTTTATTGCAAAAACAATGCTACAGTGCTACAACAATGTTTCATCAATTTCTACAGTGCTACAATGTTCATTCTACCAAAAGTGCTAAAAGTTTCTACAAACAAAAATACAGAGCCAAAAAATTTTAGTGTACAACAAAGCTAAAAGGGGTAAACAACAATGCTACAGTGCTCAACAATTTCTAAGTGGGTACAACAATGCACAATGCAAACAATGCAAAAGGGGCAAAACAATTCTACAGTTTCAAAAACAAAGCAAAAGTGCTCAACAAAGGGTAAGTGCTACAACAAAGCAAAATGGTCAAAAAAAAAAATTTCTCAAATTGCTACAACAAAGTACAATGCTAAAAACAAATTCTACAACTTGCTTAAAAAGTGCAAAAAAAAGCTACAGGTCAACAACCAGGGCTACATCAAAAATTTAAAATGTACAACAATGTACAGTGCTACAACCCTGCCAAAAAATGCACAACAGTGCCAAAAAATGCTACTTTCTACAATCAAAACAAAAGGGCTACAACAATGCTACCTCTCCTACAGGCCAAAAGTTTTAAAAAACAATTGCAAAAGGTTTCCCAAAAATCAAAGCCCACAGGCTACAACAATGCAATCTACAAAAAGCTACAATTTTCTACAACAATGCAAAAGTTTCTACAAATTTCTACAACAATCAATGCCCCAAAAAGCTACAAAAAAGTGCTACAACAATTGCTACACAAGCCTTTCAAATCTAAAAAACCCGTCTACATCAATGCTACAGTGCTACAACAGTGCTACAACAGTTACAACATTGTTACAACAGTGCCACAACAGTGTTGCAGCAGTCAGCAGTGTTACAACAGTTACTGCAACAGTATTACAACAGTTGCTTCAACAGTATTACAACAGTTGCTTCAACAGTGTTATAACACTGCTACAGTTCAATATCCAAGGCCGAGGAACGAGTAACAGAGCTGTTATTAGCAGTGATAGCAGTGAAATGGGGGGAAGGTGACAGGTGCCATGCAGACGCTCGACCATGCCACCAGGAGCTAGAGGGAGACAATGTATATACAGGAACCAGAGACACAGAGGGAAAGGCAATGGGAGGAGGAGAGGGAGAGAGGTCAGTGTTTGTTGATGGACTCCGGGAGACCGACGGGACAGTCACAGTGTAAGACAAAAAAACACAAGAGATTGAAAACATCATCAAAGAACTAGGTGAGGAGGACGTGACCGTGATAGTAAATTTTCAGATAATAGGGGAGTACCTGAAGGGAAGAAATTAGCCGGTCAAACTGATTTTTCAAGACAGAAACAGTGCACAACAGGATCCTGCAGGAGATACCATGGATGATGGAATCCTTGGCTTCATATCTAGAAGTATAAATAATAGAAGTCCTCAGGTTGTTCCTCAACTCTATATATCCTTGGTTAGGCCTCATTTAGACTATGCTGCTCAGTTCCGGTCACCGTATTACAGAAGGGTACTGGTACTGGTACTAGTACTGGTACGAGTACTGGTACTAGTATGGTACTAGTATGGTACAGAGTACTTGTGTCTAGTTTCTGGTCACCGTATTACAGTAATGGTATAGTCTGGTACAGATAGGTACAAAGATGGTCAGTATGGTCTTCCTTATTTACGGATAGTGGCCCTAATCTGCACATGAGGATAGGACTGAGCAACCTCTGCACTAGAAGGATGACTGAGCCTGAATCTGCACTATGAGGATAGATGGCTAAATCTGCACTATGAGGATAGACTGAGGCCCTGAATCTGCACTATGAGGATAGACTGAGGCCCTGAATCTGCACTATGAGGATAGACTGAGGCCCTGAATCTGCACTATGAGGATAGACTGAGGCCCTGAATCTGCACTATGAGGATAGACTGAGGCCCTGAATCTGCACTATGAGGATAGACTGAGGCCCTGAATCTGCACTATGAGGATAGACTGAGGCCCTGAATCTGCACTATGAGGATAGACTGAGGCCCTGAATCTGCACTATGAGGATAGACTGAGGCCCTGAATCTGCACTATGAGGATAGACTGAGGCCCTGAATCTGCACTATGAGGATAGACTGAGGCCCTGAATCTGCACTATGAGGATAGACTGAGGCCCTGAATCTGCACTATGAGGATAGACTGAGGCCCTGAATCTGCACTATGAGGATAGACTGAGGCCTTGAATCTGCACTATGAGGATAGACTGAGGCCCTGAATCTGCACTATGAGGATAGACTGAGGCCCTGAATCTGCACTATGAGGATAGACTGAGGCCCTGAATCTGCACTATGAGGATAGACTGAGGCCCTGAATCTGCACTATGAGGATAGACTGAGGCCCTGAATCTGCACTATGAGGATAGACTGAGGCCCTGAATCTGCACTATGAGGATAGACTGAGGCCTTGAATCTGCACTATGAGGATAGACTGAGGCCCTGAATCTGCACTATGAGGATAGACTGAGGCCCTGAATCTGCACTATTAGGATAGACTGAGGCCCTGAATCTGCACTATGAGGATAGACTGAGGCTTTGAATCTGCACTATGAGGATAGACTGAGGCCCTGAATCTGCACTATGAGGATAGACTGAGGCCCTGAATCTGCACTCTCTCGAAAGGCGTAGAATTAGGGGGATATGATCGAGGTGTATAAATGCAAGACAGGAATAAATAAAGGGGATGTAAATAACGTGCTGAAAATTTCCAGCCAAGACAGGACTCGCAGCAATGGTTTTAAGTTGGAAAAATTCAGATTCACGAAGGATATAGGAAAGTACTGGTTTGGTAATAGAGTTGTGGATGAGTGGAACAAACTGCCCAGTACAGTTATTGAGGCTAAAACGTTGTGTAGCTTTAAAAATAGGTTAGATAAATACATGAGTGGGTGTGGGTGGGTGTGAGTTGGACCTGACTAGCTTGTGCTACTAGCTCAGATGCCGTGCTCCTCCCTTAAGTGCACAGACTCAGCAAAGGACAACCAGAGCCGGGCAGAGCAACAAGTGCACCCACAGTCCCATCCTCAGAACCCCACAGCCAAGCATATTATCCCAATGCAAGCCACACTCCACACTCACAGCCCCCACCCCACACTATGCAGTAGAATCCCACAGCACACTGCCAGGTCCCCCACCCCCACAGATCCCCAGAACACAGTACTGGAGAGGCAACTGAAGGTATGGTACACCAACACTGATGGAATAATGAGCAGGTGGGAGGAGTGGCATGAGAGAGTCAAAGGGGAATCACCTGACATCATAGCTCTCACAGAAACCAAGCTCACAGGAATGATAACAGATGCTATCTTTCCAATGGGATATTAGATACTGAGGAAAGACAGAGGGAACAGAAGGGGTGGAGGAGTGGCACTGTTCATCGTAAACCACTTGAGGACCTGAGAGAGGAGACAGAGAAAAAGCAAGAGGCTACATGGTAGGAACACTTCAGACTGGAGGTCCCAAGGTAGTAATTGCAGTGATGTATAACCCACCACAGAACAGAGAGAGTAGAGAGTAGAGAGTAACAGAGCAATGATTGACACACTGGCTGAAGTAGCCAGAAGGGCCCATGTGAGCAGAGCAAAGCTACTGGTTGTGGCTAACTTCAACCACAAAGAAATCGACTGGGAAAACCTGTAGCCACATGGTGGCCCAGAAACATGGAGAGCTAAGATGATGGAGGTGGTACTGGAAAATCTAATGCATCAGAACATTAGGGACACTACCAGAGAGAGAGGAGAAGACAAACCAGCAAGACTGAACCTAGTATTCACCTTGAGTAGTGCAGATATTGAGGACATCACATACAAAAGACCCCTCGGAGCTAGTGATCATTGGTTCTGAGCGCCAAATACATAGCAGAGTTACTAATGGAGAGGGAAGCAGGAAGGGCAGGATGAATGAAGTCAGACTCTAAGAGAGGGGACTACACAGGCATGAAGAATTTCCTGCACGAGGTTCAGTGAGACAGAGAACTGGTAGGGAAATCAATAAATAAGATTATGGGATATGTGACAAAAATATTCAAGGATGAAGTAGAGAGGTTTGTACCCAAGGGTAACAGATATAATGAGAAGGCCAGAACGAGCCTTAGTTCACACACAGGTGTAGAGAAGCCAGAACTAAATGCACTAGAGACTGGAAGAAGTATAGGAGACAAATGTCCCAGGAGAATAAGGAATGTAGTCAAAGAGCCAGAAATTAATATGCTTAGGTAAAGGAGGGAGGCCCAACGACAATACAAAAAATGAGAGCAGGGAAAGCCAAGTCCAACCCAAAGCTGATGTAGAGTCACATCAGGAGGAAAACAACAGTCAAGGACCAGGTAATCAGACTGAGGAAGAAGGAGGAGAGATCACAAGAAACGACCGAGAAGTATGAGAGCTCAAGATCAGATTTAAAGAAGTATTCACAGTGGTGACAGAAAGGACACTTGAAACACAGAGAGGTGGGGTACACCACCAAGTGCTGGACACAATACATAGAACGGAGAGAGGCAAGGAGACTGCAAAGTGAACTAGATACCTTAATAGCGATGGGGCCAGATAACGTGTCCATGGGTCGGAGAGAGGGAGCAGAGGTGCTATATGTACCATTAACAACAATCTTCAACACATCTATTGAAACAGGGCGACTACCTGAGGTATGGAACACAGCACAGGCAGTCCCGATTTTTAAAAAAAAATGAGACAGACACACAACATTAAACTACACACCAGTATCATTGACATGTGTTGTATGCATGGTCATGGAGAGGAACTATCAGGAGAAGAGTGGTGGAGGACTTAGAAAGGAATGAGCTTATCGACGACAACCATCACGGATTAAGGGGTGGGAAATCCTGCATCACAAACCTACTGGAGTTCTATGGCAAGGTGACAGCAGTAAGACAAGAGAGAGAGGGGTGGGTAGATTGCATTTTCTTGGACTGTAAGAAGGCGTAAGACACAGTTCCACACAAGAGATTAGTGCAAAAGCTGGAGAACCAGGCAAGGATAAGAGGGATAATACTGACAGGAAGGCATCAGCGAGTCATGGTACACAACGAGGTGCCAGAGTGGGCGCCTGTGACGAGTGGGGTTCCACAAGAGTCAGTCCTAAGATCAGTGCTGTTTTTTTTTTATATGTGAACGACGTGACGGGAGGAATAGACTCCGAAGTGTTCCTGTTTGCAGATGATGTCAAGTTAATGAGAAGAATTAAATCAGACAAGGACCAGGCAGAACTACAGAGGGATCTGGACAGACTGCAGACCTGGTCCAGCAACTTGCTCCTGGAGTTCAACCCACCAAGTGCAAAGTCATGAAGATCAGGGATGGGCAAAGAAGACTGCAGATAGAGTACAGTCTAGGGGGCCAAACACAACAACCCTCAATCAAGGAAAAGGATTTTGGGGTGAGTATAACACCGAACACATCTCCTGAGGTGCTCAGCAACCAAATTAGTGCTGCAGCAATCTGACATCTCATTAAGGAGTCGTTCAAGACTCTGTACACTGTACGTCAGGCCCATACTGGAGTATGCAGCAGCAGTTTGAAACCCACACCTGGTCAAGCACGTCAGGAAATTAGAGAAAGTACAAAGGTTTGCAACAAGACTAGTCCCAGAGCTAAGGGGCATGTTCTACAAGGAGAGGTTAAGGGAAACTGGCCTGACGACACTGGAGGACAGGAGAGATAGGGGGGACATGATAACAACATTCAAAATGTTGAGATGAATTGACAAGTTGGACAGAGGCAGGATGTTCCAGAGACTGGACACAGCAACAAGGGGACACAGTTGGAAGTTGAAGACACAGATGAATCACGGGGATGTTAGGAAGTATTTCTTCAGCCACAGAGTTGTCAGGAAGTGGAATAGTTTGGGAATGATGTAGTGGAGGCAGAATTCATACATTGCTTTAAGAAGAGGTATGATAAAGCTCATGGAGAAGGGAGAGGGATTTAGTAGCGGCCTGTGAAGAGGCGAGGCCAGGAGCTATTACCCGACCCCCGCAAAAACAATTAGGTGAGTACTGTGTTCCAACAGTGCTACAACAGTGTTCCAACATTGTTACAACAGTGTTCCAACAGTGCTACAACAGTGTTACAACTGTGCTACAACAGTGTTACAACAGTTACTCTATGTCAGATTTGATGTCGAGTGGAAGAGTCATTCTCAAGCAATCTTAACACAAGAAGAACTTACCCAAATTAGCATTATGACCGTGACCATGACCACGTCCACGACCAACTGTAATGATAATATTATTATTAATAACCTTAATAAAATAATAATAATAATAATCTGTGAGACAAAGAACTTTGTCCATGGAAGCAAAGAAGGGAATGTATGAGAGTATAGTTATACCAGCTCTCTTATGTGAGTGTGAAGCATGTGTGATGAATGTTGCAGCGAGGAGAAGGCTGGAGGCAGTGGAGATGTCATGGCTGAGGGCAATGTGTGGTGTGAATATAATGCAGAGAATTCATTGTTTGGAAGTTAGGAGGAGGTGCGGGATTACTAAAACTATCCACAAGACTGAGGAGGGGTTGTTGAGGTGGTTCGGACATGTAGAGAGAATGGTACGAAGCAGAATGATCGAGAGTGTATAAATCTGTAGTGGAGGGAAGGTGGGGTAGAGGTCGGCCTAGGAGAGGTTGGAGGGAGGGGGTAAAGGAGGTTAGGTGGGGGGAGGGGCTTGGATTTTCAGCAAGCGTGCGTGAGCGTGTTAGGTAGGAGTGAATGGAGACAAATGTTTTCAGGACTTGATGTATTATTAGAGTGTGAGCAAGGTAACATTTATGAAGGGATTCTGGCAGGCCGGACTTGAGTCCTGGAGATGGGAAGTACAGTGCCTGCACTCTGAAGGAGGGGTGTTAATGTTGCAGTTTAAAAACTGTAGTGTAAACCATCCTTCTGGCAAGACAGTGATGGAGTGAATGATGGTGAAAGTTTTTCTTTTTCAGGCCACCCTGCCTTTGTGGCCACCTGGCCATGGTGGACACCCAGTCTTGGTGGCCACCCTGTCTTAGTGGGCCACCCTGCCTTGGTGGGCCACCTGGCCTTTGTGGGCCACCTGACTTTGGTGGGCCAGCCTGCCTTGGTGGACAACCTGGCATTGGTGGAACACCTGGCTTGGGTGGGCCACCAGGCCTTGGTGAGCCACCAGGCCTTGGTGGGCCACCTGGCTCAGATGGGTCACCCTGCCTTGGTGGGCCACCTGGCCTTGGTGGCCACCTGGCCTTGGTGGGCCACCTGGCCTTGGTGGCCACCTGGCCTTGGGGGCCACCTGGCCTTGGTGGGCGAACTGGCCTTGGTGGGCCACCTGGTCTTGGTGGGCCACCTGGTCTTGGTGGGCTACCTGGCCTTGGTGGGCGAACTGGCCTTGGTGGGCCACCTGGGCTTGGTGGGCCACCTGGCCCTGGTGGGCCACCTGGCCTTGGTGGGCCACCTGGCCTTGGTGGGCCACCTGGCCCTGGTGGGCCACCTGGCCTTGGTGGGAATCAGCCGATGAGATAATAAATAATAATAATAATTTTAATGATTTGTGAAAGCAGCAGTGAAAGAAGACTCAAAGTGAAAGCAGCAGTGAAAGAAGACTCAAAGTGAAAGCAGCAGTGAAAGAAGACTCAAAGTGAAAGCAGCAGTGAAAGAAGACTCAAAGTGAAAGCAGCAGTGAAAGAAGACTCGAAGTGAAAGCAGCAGTGAAAGAAGACTCAAAGTGAAAGCAGCAGAGTGAAAGAAGACTCAAAGTGAAAGCAGCAGTGAAAGAAGACTCAAGTGAAAGCAGCAGTGAAAGAAGACTCAAAGTGAAAGCAGCAGTGAAAGAAGACTCAAAGTGAAAGCAGCAGTGAAAGAAGACTCGAAGTGAAAGCAGCAGTGAAAGAAGACTCAAAGTGAAAGCAGCAGTGAAAGAAGACTCGAAGTGAAAGCAGCAGTGAAAGAAGACTCAAAGTGAAAGCAGCAGTTGAAAAGAAGACTCAAAGTGAAAGCAAGCAGTGAAAGAAGACTCAAAGTGAAAGCAGCAGTGAAAGAAGACTCAAAGTGAAAGCAGCAGTGAAAGAAGACTCAAAGTGAAAGCAGCAGTGAAAGAAGACTCAAAGTGAAAGCAGCAGTGAAAGAAGACTCAAAGTGAAAGCAGCAGTGAAAGAAGACTCAAAGTGAAAGCAGCAGTGAAAGAAGACTCAAAGTGAAAGCAGCAGTGAAAGAAGACTCGAAGTGAAAGCAGCAGTGAAAGAAGACTCAAAGTGAAAGCAGCAGTGAAAGAAGACTCGAAGTGAAAGCAGCAGTGAAAGAGACTCAATCGAAGCAGCGTGAAGAGATCAAGTGAAAGCAGCAGTGAAAGAAGACTCAAGTGAAAGCAGCAGTGAAAGAAGACTCAAAGTGAAAGCAGCAGTGAAAGAAGACTCAAAGTGAAAGCAGCAGTGAAAGAAGACTCAAAGTGAAAGCAGCAGTGAAAGAAGACTCAAAGTGAAGCAGCAGTGAAAGAAGACTCGAAGTGAAGCAGCAGTGAAAGAAGACTCAAAGTGAAAGCAGCAGTGAAAGAAGACTCGAAGTGAAAGCAGCAGTTGAAAGAAGACTCAAAGTGAAAGCAGCAGTGAAAGAAGACTCGAAGTGAAAGCAGCAGTGAAAGAAGACTCGAAGTGAAAGCAGCAGTGAAAGAAGACTCGAAGTGAAAGCAGCAGTGAAAGAAGACTCAAAGTGAAAGCAGCAGTGAAAGAAGACTCGAAGTGAAAGCAGCAGTGAAAGAAGACTCAAAGTGAAAGCAGCAGTGAAAGAAGACTCAAAGTGAAAGCAGGCAGTGAAAGAAGACTCGAAGTGAAAGCAGCAGTGAAAGAAGACTCAAAGTGAAAGCAGCAGTGAAAGAAGACTCGAAGTGAAAGCAGCAGTGAAAGAGACTCGAAGTGAAAGCAGCAGTGAAAGAAGACTCGAAGTGAAAGCAGCAGTGAAAGAAGACTCAAGTGAAAGCAGCAGTGAAAGAAGACTCGAAGTGAAAGCAGCAGTGAAAGAAGACTCAAAGTGAAAGCAGCAGTGAAAGAAGACTCGAAGTGAAAGCAGCAGTGAAAGAAGACTCGAAGTGAAAGCAGCAGTGAAAGAAGACTCGAAGTGAAAGCAGCAGTGAAAGAAGACTCGAAGTGAAAGCAGCAGTGAAAGAAGACTCGAAGTGAAAGCAGCAGTGAAAGAAGACTCGAAGTGAAAGCAGCAGTGAAAGAAGACTCAAAGTGAAAGCAGCAGTGAAAGAAGACTCGAAGTGAAAGCAGCAGTGAAAGAAGACTCGAAGTGAAAGCAGCAGTGAAAGAAGACTCAAAGTGAAAGCAGCAGTGAAAGAAGACTCGAAGTGAAAAGCAGCAGTGAAGAAGACTCGAAGTGAAAGCAGCAGTGAAAGAAGACTCAAAGTGAAAGCAGCAGTGAAGAAGACTCGAAGTGAAAGTAGCAGTGAAAGAAGACTCAAAGTGAAAGCAGCAGTGAAAGAAGACTCAAAGTGAAAGCAGCAGTGAAAGAAGTACTCGAATGTGAAGCGCATGTGAAAGAAGACTCGAAGTGAAGGCCAGTGAAAGAAGACTCGAAGTGAAAGCAGCAGTGAAAGAAGACTCAATGAAGCGCAGGGAAAGAGACTCAAGTGAAGCAGCAGTGAAAAAGACTCGAAGTGAAAGCAGCAGTGAAAGAGACTCGAAGTGAAAGCAGCAGTGAAGGAAGACTCAAGTGAAAGCGCAGTGAAAGAAGACTGAAGGTGAAAGCAGCAGTGGAAAGAAGACAGGTACAAAGTGAAAGCGCAGTGAAAGAGACTCGAAGTGAGCAGCAGTTGAAGAAGACTCGAAGTGAAAGCAGCAGTGAAAGAAGACTCGAAGTGAAAGTAGCAGTGAAAGAAGACTCAAAGTGAAAGCAGCAGTGAAAGAAGACTCAAAGTGAAAGCAGCAGTGAAAGAAGGACTCGAAGTGAAGCAGCGTGAAGAAGACTCGAAGTGAAGTAGCAGTGAAAGAGACTCAAGTGGAAAGCTGCAGTGAAGAAGTCAAAGTGAAACATGCAGGGAAAGCAGGTACTTACACTGCCTCTTCATCTGGTTGCTCAGTAGCTGGTTAGCTACGGACAGGCCTACCACCACGGCCGCCACGCACAGCACCACCTTCATGCTGGGGAAGTAACGTACATGAGTTAATAACGTACATGGGGTAGCGGACGAGGGTTAATGACGCACATGGGGTAACGGACGTGGGTCAGTAACGTACATAGGGTAACAGACGCGGGTTAATGACGTACATGGGGTAACAGACGTGGGTCAGTAACGTACATGGGGTAACAGACGCGGGTTAATGACGTACATGGGGTAACAGACGTGGGTCAGTAACGTACATGGGGTAACAGACGCGGGTTAATGACGTACATGGGGTAACAGACGTGGGTTAATGACGTACATGGGGTAACGGACGTGGGTTAATAACGTACATGGGGCAACGGACGTGGGTCAGTAACGTACATGGGGTAACAGACGTGGGTTAATGACGTACATGGGGTAACAGACGCGGGTTAATTAGACGTACATGGGGTAACGGACGTGGGTTCAATAAGTACATGGGGCAAAGGACGTGGGTCAGTAACGTACATGGGGTAACAGACGTGGGTTAATGACGTACATGGGGTAACGGACGTGGGTTAATAACGTACATGGGGTAACGGACGTGGGTCAGTAACGTACATGGGGTAACAGACGTGGGTTAATGACGTACATGGGGTAACGGACGTGGGTTAATAACGTACATGGGGTAACGGACGTGGGTCAGTAACGTACATGGGGTAACATACGTGGGTTAATAACGTACATGGGATAATGAACGTGGGTCAGTAACGTACATGGGGTAACGGACGTGGGTTAATAATGTACATGGGGTAACGGACGTGGATTAATAGCGTACATGGGGTAACGGATGTGGGTTAATAATGTACATGGGGTAACGGACGTGGATTAATAGCGTACATGGGGTAACGGACGTGGGTCAATAATGTACATGGGGTAACGCACACGGGACAATAACGTACATTGGGTAACGGAAGTGGGTTAATAACGTACATGGGTAACGGACGTGGGTTAATAACGTACATGGGGTAACGGACGTGTGTTAATAACGTACACGGGGTAACGGACGTGGATTAATAAAGTACATGGGGTAACAAACGTGGGTTAATAACGTTCACGGGGTAACGGACGTGAATTAATAACGTACATGGGGTAACGGACGTGGGTTAATAACGTACACGGGGTAACGGACGTGGGTTAATAACGTACATGGGGTAACAGACGATGGGTTAATAACGTACACGGAATAAAGGACGTGGGTTAATAACGTACATGGGATAACGGACGTGGGTTAATAACGTACATTGGGTAATGGACGTGGGTTAATAACGTACATGGGGTAACGGACGTGGATTAATAACGTACATGGGGTAACGGACGTGGGTTAATAACGTACATTGGGTAACGGACGTGGGTTAATAACGTACATGGGGTAACGGACGTGGATTAATAACGTACATGGGGTAACGGACGTGGGTTAATAACGTACATGGGGTAACGGACGTGGGTTAATAACGTACATGGGGTAACGGACGAGGGTTAATAACGTACACGGGGTAACGGAAGTGGGTTAATAACGTACATGGGTTAACGGACGAGGGTTAATAACGTACACGGAGTAACGGACGTGGGTTAATAACGTACATGGGATAACGGACGTGGGTTAATAACGTACATTGGTTAACGGACGTGGGTTAACGTGCACGGGGTAACGGACGAGGGTTAATAACACGCACAGAGTAACGAACGTGGGTTAATAACGTACATTTGATAACGGACGTGGGTTAATAGCGTACATTGGGTAACGGACGTGGGTTAATAACGTACATGGGGTAAGGGACGTGGGTTAATAAAGTACATGGGGTAACGGACGTATGTTAATAACGTACAAATGGTAACGGACATGCGTTAATGACGTACATGGGGTAAGAGACGTGGGTTAATAAAGTACATGAGGTAACGGACGTGGGTAAATAACGTACATGGGGTAACGGACGTGCGTTAATAACGTACATGGGGTAACGGACGTGGGTTAATAATGTACATGGGGCAACGGACGTGGGTTAATAACGTACTTGGGGTAACGGACGTGGGTTAATAACGTACATGGGGTAACGGACGTGGGTTAACAATGTACATGTGGTAACGGACATGAGTTAATAACGTACATGTGGTAACGGACGTGGGTTAATAACGGACATGGGGTAACGGACGTGGGTTAATAATGTACATGTGGAAACGGACATGAGTTAATAACGTACATGTGGTAACGGACGTGGGTTAATAACGTTCATGGGGTAACGGACGTGCGTTAATAACGTTCATGGGGTAACGGACGTGCGTTAATAACGTACATGGGGTAACATACATAGGTTAAAACCGTGTTCCACCGTGCTCCACGGTGCTCCACCGTGCTCCACCATGCTCCACGGTGCTCCACCGTGCTCCACCGTGCTACATCGTGTCCACCATGTCGCCACGGATGCTCCACCGTGTCCACAGTGCTTCCACCGTTGCTCCACCGTGCTCACGGTGTCCACCGTGCTCCACCGTGATCCACCGTTGTTCCACTGCTCCACGGTGCTCCACCGTGCTCCACCATGCTCCACGGTGCTCCACCGTGCTCCACCGTGCTCCACCGTGCTCCACCGTGCTCCACGGTGCTCCACCGTGCTCCACCGTAGCTACACATGCTCCACGGTGCTCACCGTGCTCCACCGTGCTCCACAGTGGCTCCACCGTGCTCACGGTGCTCCTCCGTGCTCCACAGTGATACACGTGGTCCAGTGCTCCACGGTGCTCCACCATGCTCCACCATGCTCACGGTTGCTCCACCGTGCTCCACGGTCTCACCGTGCTCCACCATGGCACCAACGGTGCTCCACCATGCTTCCACCGTGCTCCACCGTGAATCCCAACGTGCTCCACCATCCTCACCGTTGCTCCACCGTGTTCCACGTGCTCCAAGGTGACTTCCACCGTGCTCCACCATGCTCCAGGTGGCTCCACCGTGCTCCACCGTAGCGTCCACATGCTCCACCTTGCTCCCCGGTGCTCCACGGTGCGCCACGTGCTCCTCCACCATGCTCCACCGTTGCTACACCATGATCCAGTCTCCACCGTGATCCAAGTACTCCACTGTGCTCCACCGTGCTCCACCGTGCTCCACCATCCTCCACCGTGCTCCACCGTGTTCCACCGTGCTCCACGGTGCTCCACCGTGCTCCACCATGCTCCACCGTGCTCCACCGTGCTCCACCGTGCTCCACCGTGCTCCCACATCCTCCACCGTGCTCCACCCGTGTTCCACCGTGCTCCACGGTGCTCCAACGTGCTCCACCGTGCTCCACCGTGCTCCACCGTGCTCCACCATGATCCACGTACTCCACCGTGATCCAAGTACTCCACCGTGCTCCACCGTGCTCCACCGTGCTCCACCATCCTCCACCGTGCTCCACCGTGTTCCACGGTGGCCACTGTGCTCCACCGTGCTCACCATGCTCTCACCGTTGGCTCCACCCGTGCTCCACCGTGCTCCACCGTGCTCCACCATCCTACCACCGTGCTCCCAGTTGTTCCACCGTGCTCCACCGTGCTCCACCGTGCTCCACCGTGCTCCACCGTGATCCACGTGCTCCACCGTGCTCCACCGTGCTCCACCGTGCTCCACCGTGCTCCACCGTGCTCCACCGTGCTCCACCATGCTCCACCGTGCTCCACCGTGCTCCACCGTGCTCCACCGTGCTCCACCGTGCTCCACGTGCTCCACCGTGCTCCACCGTGCTCCATTGTGCTCCATTGTGCTCCACCGTGCTCACGTGCTCCCACCGTGCCACCGTGCGTCCACCGAGCTCCACCGGGTGCTCCAACGTGCTCCACTTGCTCCACCGTACTCCACCGTGCTCCACGTGCTCCACCGTGCTCCACCCTGCTCCACCTTGCTCCACCATGCTCCACCGTGCTCCACCGTTCTCCACCGTGCTCCACGTGCTCCACCGTGCTCCACCGTTGTCACGTGCTCCACCTTGCACACGTGTCCACGTGCTCCCCGTGCTCCACTGTGCTCCACCGTGCTCCACCGTGCTCCACCGTGATCCATGTGCTCAACCATGCTCCACTGTGCTCCACCATGCTCCACCGTGCTCCACCGTGTTCCACCTTGCTACATCGTGCTCCACCTTGCTCCACCGTTGCTCCAACCGTGGCTCCACCGTGCTCCACGTGTCTCCTTGCTCCACCGTGCTCCACCGTGCTCCACCATGCTCCACCTTGCTCCACCTTGCTCCACTGTGCTCCACCGTGCTCCACCTTGCTCCACCGTGATCCACGTACTCCACCGTGCTCCACCATGCTCCACCGTGCTCCACCGTACTCACCTTGCTCCACCGTGATCATTGATGCTCCACGTGCTTCCACCGTGCTCCACGTGATCCATGTGCTCCACGTGCTACACCGTGCACCACATGGCTGCACCGTGCTCACCTTGCTCCACCTTGCTCACACCGTGCTCCACCGTACTCCCCACCTTTTGCTTACACCGTGATCCATATGCCATACGTGACTCCACCGTGCTTCCACCTGATACCTTTGTGCGCACACCGTGCTCCACCGTTGCACCAACCGTGCTCCATCCGTGGGCTCCACCGAGCCTACACCGTTGCTCCGCCGTGCTCCGCCTTGCTCACGTGATCCACGTGCTCCTCACCGTGCCTCCACGTGCTCCACCGAGCTACACCGTGCTCCACCGTGCTCCACCGTGCTCCCACCGTGTAACGTGCTCACCGTGCTCCAAACAGTGCTACACCGTGCTCCTACCGTGCTCCACCGTGCTCCACAAGTGATACCACGTACTCCACCGAGATCCAGTACTCCCACCGTGCTCACCGTGCTCACCTGAGCTCCACCAAGCTCCACCGGGCTCACCGTGCTCCACTTTGCTCCACGTGCTCCCACCGTTGCTCCACCTTGCTCCACCTTGCTCCCACTGTTGCCCACCGTGCTCCACTAGCTCCACCGTGATCCACGTACTTCCACGTTCGCCACCGTGCTCCACGTGCTCCACCGTACTCCACCGTTGACTCCATACGTGATCAATATGCTCCACCGGGCTCCGCCGTGCTCCACCGTGAAGCCATGTGCTCCACCGTGAGCGTCCACCGTGCACACGTGCTCCACGGTCCACCATGCTCCACTTGCTCCACCGTGCTCCACTGTGCTTCACCTTGCTCACGTGATCCAGTAATCCCACCGTGCTCACCGTGCTCCACCGTGCTCTCCGTGCTCACACCGAGCTCCCCCGTGCTCCACGTGCTCCCACCGTGCTCCACCGTGTCCACCGTGCTACAACCGTGCTACACCGTGCCCCACCGTGCTCCACCGTGCTCCGCCTTGCTCCTCCGTGATTCCACGTGCTCCACCGTGCTCCACGTGCTCACCGTGCTCCACCGTGCTCCACCATGCTCCCACCGTGCTCCACGTGCTCCACCTTGATCCCACGTGATCACACGTGCTCCACGTGCTCACCGTGCTCACCGTGCTCCCAACGTGCTCCCACCGTGCTCCACCTTGCTCCACCGTGCTCCACCGTGCTCCACCATGCTCCACCTTGCTCCACCTTGCTCCACTGTGCTCCACCGTGCTCCACCTTGCTCCACCGTGATCCACGTACTCCACCGTGCTCCACCATGCTCCACCGTGCTCCACCGTACTCCACCGTGCTCCACCGTGATCCATATGCTCCACCGTGCTCCACCGTGCTCCACCGTGATCCATGTGCTCCACCGTGCTCCACCGTGCACCACAGTGCTGCACCGTGCTCCACCTTGCTCCACCTTGCTCCACCGTGCTCCACCGTACTCCACCGTGCTCCACCGTGATCCATATGCTCCACCGTGCTCCACCGTGCTCCACCGTGATCCATGGCTCCACCGTGCTCCAACGTGCACCACCGTGCTCCACCGTTGCTCACCCGAGCTCCACCGTGCTCCGCCGTGCTCCGCCTTGCTCCACCGTGATCCTCGTGCTCCACCGTGCTCCACCGTGCTCCACCGTGCTCCACCGTGCTCCACCGTGCTCCACCGTGCTCCACCGTGCTTCCACCGGCTCCACGTGCTCCTCCAACGTGCTCCACGTGCTCACACGTGCTTCCACCGGTGCTCCACCGTGATCAACGTCTCACCGTGATCCAAGTTACTCCACCGTGCTCCACAGTGCCCTCCCGTTGCTCCACCTAGCTCCGCCGTGCTCCACGTGCCTCCACCTTGTCCACCGTGTTGCCTCCACCGTGTCCAACTTGCTCCACCTTGCTACACTGGGCTCCACCGTGCTCCACTTGTCACCGTGATCAACGTAACTCCGCCGTGCTCACCGTGCTCCACGTGCTCCACCGTACTCCACCGTGCTCCACCGTATCCACTATGCTCCACCGTGTGCTCCACCGTGCTCCACAGTGATCCCATGTGATCCACCGTGCTCCACCGTTGCACACCGTGTCCACGTGCTCCACTTGCTCACCTTGCGCCACGTGCTCACTGTTGCTTCACCTTGCTCCACCGTGATCCACGTACTCCACCGTGTGCTCCACCGGGACTCCACCGTGTCCACCCGTGCTCCACCGAGCTCCCGTGCTTTTCCACGTGCTCCTCCGTGCTCCACCGTGCTCCACCGTGCTACACCGGGCTCCACCGTGCTCCACCGCGTGCTCCACCGTGCTTCCGCCTTGTGCTCCTACCGATGGTCACGTGCTCCACCGCTGCTCCACGTGCTCCACCGTGCTCCACCGTGCTCCACCCATCTCACCGTGCTCCACCGTGCTCCACCTTGCTCCACCGTGATCACACGTGCTCCACCGTGCTCCACCGTTGCTCCCCGTCACTCACCGTGCTCCACCGGGCTCGCGTGCTCCACGTGCTCCCACCGTGCTCCACCGTGCTCCAAACGTGCTCCACCGTGCTCACCGTGCTCCTCACGTGCTCCACCGTGCTCCACCTTGCTCCACTTGCTCCACCGTGCTCCACTGTGCTCCTCCTTGTTACTCCACCGTGCTCCACATTACTCCACCGTGCTCCACCGTGCTCCCAACGTGCTCCTTGCTCCACCTTGCTCTCCGGTGCTCACTGTGCTCCATCTTGCTCCAACCGTGATCCCGTTATCCACTCGTGCTCCACCGTGCTCCAACCGGGCGCCATGTGTCCATTCGAGCGCCACGTGCTCCGCCGTGCTCCACGTGCTCCTAACCGTGCTCCATCCGTGCTCCACCTTGCTCCACGCCGTTGATCCACGTACTTCCCGTGATCCAAGTACTCACCGTGCTCCACCGTGCTCCACCGTGCTCCACCATCCTCCACCGTGCTCCACCATGCTCCACCGTGCTCCACCGTGCTCCACCTTGCTCCACCTTGCTCCACCGTGCTCCACTGTGCTCCACCTTGCTCCACCGTGATCCACGTACTCCACCGTGCTCCACCGTGCTCCACCGTGCTCCACCGTGCTCCACCGAGCTCCACCATGCTACACGTGCTCACCGTGCTCACCGTCCTCCACCGAGCTCCAACATCCTCCACCTTGCTCCACCATGCTCCACGGTGCACCTCCGTGTACTCACGTTGACTCACCATGCTCCACGGTGCTCCACCTTGCTCCCACCGTTGCTCCAGCGTGCTCTTCATTTGTGGTCTGTGTGCGGTGCGACAACTTTAAGTTTGCTCATGCGACACGTGTACTTATAAGATACGTCACAGCACTGCAAATAATTATAACGTACATGGGGGACTCCCACACGTGCGTTTTAATAACGTTCATGGGAGTAACGGACGGCGTTAATGAACGGTCATGGGTAACGGACGTGCGTTATAACGTACATGGGGGAAGGACGTGCGTTAATAACGTTAATGGGGTTACGGACGTGCGTTAGAACGTTCATGGGGGTAACGGACGTGCGTTTGAACGTTCATGGGTAACGGACGTGCGTTTATAACGTACATGGGTAACATACATGGGGTTATAAAACCGTGCTCCACCGGGCTCCACGTGCTCCACCGTGCTCCACCGTGATCCAGGTGCTCCACGTGTCCCCACCGTGCTCCACCGTGCTCCCACCGTGCTCCACGGCTGCTCACCGTGCTCCACGTGCTCCACTGTGACTCCACTTGCTCCCCGTGCTTCCACCTGCTCCACCCTGCTCCACGGTGCTCCACCGTGCTCCACCGTGCTTCCACCTTGCTCCACTTGCTTCCACCGTGCTCAACTGTGCTCCACCCTTTTGCTCCACCGTGCCCACCCTGTTCCACCATGCCAAGGTGCTCCACCGTGCTCACCGTGCTACCACCGTTGCTCACCGTGCTCAACCGTGCTCCACCAGTGCTCCCACCTTCTCCACCGTGCTCCACCGTACTCCACCGTGCTCCACCGTGCTCCACCATGCTCCACCGTGCTACACCGTGCTCCACCGTGCTCCGACCGTGCTCCACCGGTGCTCATCATGCTCACCGTGCTTCCACCGTGCTCCACCGTGCTCCACCGTGCTATACACAGTGACTCCACGTGCTCCACGTGCTCCCACGTGCTCCACCGTTGCTCCACCGTGCTCCACCGTGCTCCACCGTGCCTCCATCATGCACCAGCATTGCTCCTCCGTGCTCACCGTGGTCCACGTGCTACACCGTGCTCCACCGTGCTCACCGGTGCTACACCGTGCTCCACCGTGCTCACCGTGCTCCATTGTGCTCCATTGTGCTCACCGTGCTCCTCGGTCCACCGTGCACCAACAAACCCCCGTGCTCCGCCCGTGCTCCACAGTGTCCACCGTGCCTCCACCGTGCTCACCGTGCTCCACGTGCTCCACCGTTGCACCACCGATGCTCCACCGTGCGCCACCGTCGCTCACAGTGATCCTCGTGCTCCACCGAGCTCCACCCTGCTCCACCTTGCTCCCCCGTGCCTCCAGTTGCTCCACAGTGCACCACCGTTGATCCACCGTGTCCTCCGTGCTCCACCGTGTCCACCGTGCTCCACCGTGGCTCCACTGTGCTAACCGTGCTCGGCCGTGCTACACCTTGCTCCACACGTGTCCACGTGCTCCACCGTGCATCCCACGTGCTCCACCGTGCTCCACCGTGCTCCACCTTTGCTCCACTCGTGATCCAACGTTGACTCCCCGTGCTCCACCGTGCTCCACCGTGATCCACTGTTGATCCACCGTGCTACACCGGGCTCAACCGTGCACCACGTGCTCTACCGTGCACCACCGTGGCTCCAGTGCTCCACCGTGCTTCGCCTTGCTCCACCGTGATCCAGTGCAGCACCGTGCTCCACCGTGCTCCACGTTGCTCCACCTTGCTTCCCCACGTGATACACGTGCTCCACCGTGCTCCACCGTGCTCCTCCGTCTCCACCGGGCTCCACCGTGCTCCACCGTGATCCACCGTGCTCCACCGTTGCTCCAACGTTGCTCAACGTGCTCCCACCGTGTTCACGTGCTCCACCGTGCTCCACCGTGCTCCACCTTGCTCCACCTTGCTCCATACCGTGCTCCACTGGTGCTCCACCTTGCCTCCACCGTGATCCACGTACTCCACGTGCTCCACGTTGCTCCAACCGTGCGCACACCGTGCTCCACCGGCTCACGGCTTCCACCGTTGCTCACCGTGTCCACGTGCTCCACCGTGCTCCACCATCCTCACCGTGCTCCACCATGCTCCTCGGTTTGCACCACCGTGCTACACCGTGCCTACCCAATTGCTCCAACGGTGATCCACCGTGCTATCACCGTGCTCCGCGTTCTCCATCTTCTGCTGGTCTGTGTTAGGTGCTACAAACTTTTAAAAGTTGCGGACAGTGATACGTATTAGTACGTCCCCCAGAACTGCAATACTTAATAAGTACATGGGGGACCTCACGTGCGTTATAAGTTTCATGGGTAACGGACGTGCGTGTTTAATAACGTTCATGGGGGTAAAACGGACGTGCTGTTTTTATAAGTACATGGGGGTAACGGACGTGAGTTAAATAACGTTCATGGGGTGGTAACGGACGTGCGTTTTAATAACGTTCATGGGGGTTAACGGGAACGTGCGGTTAATAACGTTCATGGGGTAACGGACGTGCGTTAATAAGTATAAATGGGGTAACATACATGGTAACTAATAGGTAATAAAAACGTGCTCCACCGTGCTCCACGTAGTGCTCCACCGTGCTCCACCGTGCTCACGGATGCTCCACCGTGCTCCACGTGTCTCCCCTTGCTTCCAACCGTGTTCCACGTGCTCCACCGTGCTCCACCGTGCTCCACCGTCCTCCACCGTGCTCCACCGTGCTCCACCGTGCTCCACCGTGCTCCACCGTGCTCCACCGTGCTCCCACCCGTGCTCACTGTGCTCCACTTGCTCCAACGTCGCTCCACGTGCTTCCACCATGCTCCCACGGTGGCTCACGTGCTCCACCGTGCTCCACCTTGCTCCACCTTGCTCCACCGTGCTCCACTGTGCTCCACCTTGCTCCACCGTGCTCCACCATGCTCCACCATGCTCCACGGTGCTCCACCGTGCTCCACCGTGCTCCACCGTGCTCCACCGTGCTCCACCGTGCTCCACCGTGCTCCACCGTGCTCCACCGTGCTCCACCTTGCTCCACCGTGCTCCACGTACTCCACCGTGCTCCACCGTGCTCCACCATGCTCCACCGTGCTACACCGTGCTCCACCGTGCACCACCGTGCTCCACCGTGCTCCATCATGCTCCACCGGTGGTCCACCGTGCCTCACCGTGCTCACCGTCGCTCACGTGCATCCAGCCGTGTACACTGTGCTCGCACCGTGCTCCACCGTGCTCCACCGTGCTCCACCGTGCTCCACCGTGCTCCACCGTGCTCCACCGTGCTCCACCGTGCTCCACCGTGCTCCATCATGCTCCATCATGCTCCACAGTGCTCCACCGTGGGTCACCGTGCTCCACTGTTGCTCCACCGTGCTCCACCGTGCTACCGTGCTCCACCGTGCTCCACCGTGCTCCATTGTGCTCCATTGTGCTCCACCGTGCTCCACGTGCTCCACCGTGCACCACCGTGCTCCACGTGCTCACCGGTGCTCCACCGTGGCTCCTCCGTGACTCCACCGTGTCCACGTGCTCCACCGTGCACCACCGTGCTCACCGTTGCTCCACAGTGCGTCACTGTGCTCACGTTGCTCCACCGGAGATCACCCTGCTCCTCCTTGCTCCACACGTGCTCCAGTGCTCCACCGATGCACCACCGTGCTCACCGGTGCTCCACGTGATCCACCCGTGCTCCACCGGGCTCCTCCGTTGCTCCACCGTGGCTCCCGCAGTGCTCCACCTTGCTCACCGTGATCACGTGCTTGATCCACCGTGCTCCACCGTGCTCCACCGTGCTCCACCGTGGCTCACGGTTGCTCCAGCGTGCGCCATCATTCTGTGGTTCTGTTTAGGTGCTACAACTTTAAGTTGCGAAGTGAATTATAAGATACGTCCCCACCAGCATCTGCAAAACTAATCTACAAAGTGCGCAACCAGAGGGGAAAAATATGTCTAGGGTGCCACACTCCCAGAGGGGAAACTATAGGCCTAGGGTGTGCCCACACTCCCAGGGGGAACTATAGGGCCAGGTGCCACACTCCCAGAGGGGAACTATAGGCTAAGGGTGCCACACTCCCAGTGGTGGAACTAAGACTAGGGGTGCCACACCTCCTGGGAGGTGTTGAACTATAGGCCTAGGGGTTGCCACACTCCCAGAGGGGAAACTATTGGCCTAGGGTGCCACACTCCCAGTGGTGAACTATAGGCCTAGGGTGCCACACTCCCAGAGGGGAAACTATAGGCCTAGGGTGCCAACACTCCAGAGGGAACTATAGGATAGGGTGCCCACACTCAGAGGTGAAACTATAGGCTAGGGTGCCACAACTCCCAGGAGGGGAAACTTAGGCCTAGGGTGCCCTCAATCCCTGAGGGGACTATAGGCCTAGGGTGCCACCACTCCCAGAGGTGACCTATAGACCTAGGGTGCCACTCTCCCAGAGGAGGAACTATAAGGCCTTAGGGTTGCCACACTCCAGAGATGTGAACTATAGACTAGGGTGCCCACACTCCCTGAGGTGAACTCATAGGCCTAGGTGCCACACTCCCAGAGGTGACCTATAGGGGGACCTAGGGTAGGCCACACTCCAGAGGGGATGATCTATAGACTAGGGTGCCACACTCCAGAGGTGAACTATAGGCCTAGGGTGTCCATCCTGGAGAGTGGAACTTTAGGCTAGGGTGCCACACTCCAGAGTGGAACTATAGGCCTAGGGGTGCACACTCCCAGAGGTGTAACTATAGGCCTAGGGTGCCACACTCCAAGAAGTGAACTTTAGGCCCTAGGGTGCCACACTCCCTCAGAGGTGAACTATAGACCTAGGGTGCCACCATCCCAGAGGGGTACTATAGTCAATAGTGTGCCACACTCCCAGAGCCGTGAACTATAGGCTAGGGTGCCACACTCCAGAAATGAAACCTATATTCCATATTGAAAATTTTATTCTCTATAAGGTATTACATGTTTACTGAGTGTTTACAGAAATTTGGCTTATTGTGTGGTTTACATGTAGTAAAATAATTATTTACAGAGTGTACCCACTAGAACACTAGCATGGCTAGGTATTACAGAGTGTACCACTAGAACACCTAGCATGGCTAGGTATTACAGAGGTGTACCACTTAACACCTTGCTAGGCTTCGGTAATACAGCGTGTACCACTAGACACCTAGCATGGTTAGGCATTACAGAATTTACCATAGGAACACATTGCTGGCTAAGGCATACTGGAATGGTACCACTAGAACACTAGCATGGATAGGCATTACTGTAAGTACCACTTGAACATCTAGCATGGTGGTATGTATTACAGAGTGTACTCTAGAACACCTAGCATGGCTAGGTATTACAGAGTTGTTACCACAGAACACCTAGCAGGGCTAGGCTTTACGTGTTACCACTAGAAACAACCTAGAATGGTAGGGTATTACAGAGTGTACCACTAGAACACTAGCATGGCTAGGTAGTATTACAGAGAGTGTACCACTAGAACACTAGCTATGGTAGGTATTACAGAGTGTACCACTAGAACACCTAGCATGGCTAGGTTATTACAGAGTGTTCCACTTGAACACTAGCATGGTAGGCATTACAGAGTTGTACCATAGTACACCTAGCCTGGCTAGGTATTACAGAGTGTACCTCTAGAACACCTAGATGGCTAGGCCATTACAGAGTGTACCACTAGAAACATAGCATGGCTAGGGCATTACAGAGTGTACAACTGAAACCTAGCATGGCTAGGCATTAAGAGTGTACACTTAAGAAAACCTAGATGGTAGGCATTTACAGAGTGTACCACTAGAACACTAGCATGGCTAGGTATTACAAGGTGTACACTTGTACACCTAGCACGGCTAGGTATTACAGAGTGTTACACTAGATACCTAGCATGGCTAGGCATTACAAGAGTGTACCACTAGAAAACTAGCCTGGCTAGGTATTACAGAGTGTTGTAAATTATAGAACATAGCATGGCTAGGTATTACAGTGTACCACTTAGAACTCACCTAGCAGGGCATAGGTATTACAGTGTGTACCACTAGAACAACTAGCATGCCTAGGCATTACAGAGTGACCATAAGAATACAACCTAGCCTGGCTAGGTATTACAGTGTACCACTAGAACACCTAGCTTTGCCTAGGCATTTTGGGCCAGACTTACTTTTAATTCTTTATTTTAATATAATACAATTATGAGTAAAGGTGGTATTTTGGCTAAGAACTAAATACTAGTTTGTGAGTTTAGCATTGTGAAATGCTTTTTGTTTTGGCACAGTACATGGTTTCAGTATTGGAGTATCCACAGGCCAATTTGACTAGGCTCGGGTGCACCACTCCAGAGGTGAATATAGGGATAGGATGCAACACTCCCAGAGGGGAACTAAAGGGCCTGGGTGCCACACTCCAGAGGGGAACTATAGGCCTAGGGTTGCCACACTCCCTGAGAGGACTTATAGGACGCCTAGGGTGCCACACTCTCAGAGTGTGAAACTTCAAGCCTGGGATACCCACTCAGAGGGGAACTATACCTGGAGTTTTACCTGGGGAGATGTTCCGGGGTCACGCCCCGCTACCGGTCTTTTGACCAGGGGCCTCCTGGTGGCTCAGAGCTGGATCAACCAGGCTGTTACTGTGGTGCACGCCACACCCAAAGTACGAGCCACCAAGCCCCGGCTGGGTCAGGGGAAACCGACTTTAGGTGCTTGTCAGTGCCAGGCTTGAAGACTGCAAGGGGATCTGTTGGTAATACCTTATGCATGTGGGTGTGCAGTTGAACGTCTCGGGCCCTGACACTTATTGTATGGTCTCTTAACGTTGCTAGTGACACCCCTGATTTTCTTTGGGGGATGGCATCGTCTGCCAAGTCTTTTGCTTTCGTAGGAGAGGTGATTTTAGTGTGCAAGTTCGGTTACTAGTCCCTCGAGGATTTTCAGGCGTATATATCATGTATCTCTCCCGCATGCCTGCATTGGGAGTACAGGCTTTAGGAACTCAAGCGCTCCCAGTATGTTGAGGTTGCTTTATCTCGTTATGCGCGCCGTGGTGAAGGTTCTCTGTACATTTTTAGGTCAGCAATTTCACACTGCCATGAAGGGTGCTGTTAGGTGCAGCATAATTCCCGCTAGATTAGAACAAGTGACCTTGAAGAAGTGTTCATCGTTGGGTTGGCATCCCTAGTTTGTAGGTCTCATTATCCATCTGTATTTTCTAGCAGATGCGATGGATACAAGGTTTATGGTCTTGGAAGGTTGGAATCATTCGACATGATCACCTCCCAGGTCTTTTGACGTTGGTGTTTCGCTCTATTTTTTGGCCAGAATTGTTTTGTACTCTGATGGAAGATTTATTTTCCTGTGTTTACCTTATGAGTAATTGAAATATTCTCATCGTTGAACTTCTATTGTTTTCTGCAGGCCCACTGAATGATTTGGGTGATGTCCGCCTGGAGCCTTGCTGTGTCTGCAAAGGAAGACACTGTCATGCAGATTCGGGTGTCATCTGCAAAGGAAGACACGGTGCTGTGGCTGACATCCTTGTCTATGTCAGATATGAGGATGAGGAACAAGATGGGAGCGAGTACTGTGCCTTGTGGAACAGAGCTTTTCACCGTACCTGCCTCGGACTTTACTCTGTTGACTACTACTCTCTGTGTTCTGTTAGTGAGGAAATTATAGATCTATCGACCGACTTTTCCTGTTATTCCTTTAGCACGCATTTTGTGCGCTGTTACGCCATGGTCACACTTGTCGAAGGCTTTTGCAAAGTCTGTATATATTACATCTGCATTCTTTTTGTCTTCTTGTGCATTTAGGACCTTGTCGTAGTGATCCAATAGTTGAGACAGACAGGAGCGACCTGTTCTAAACCCGTGTTGCCCTGGGTTGTGTAACTGATGGGTTTCTAGATGGGTGGTGATCTTGCTTCTTAGGACCATTTCAAAGATTTTTATGATATTGGATGTTAGTGCTATCGGTCTGTAGTTCTTTGCTGTTGCTTTACTGCCCCCTTTGTGGAGTGGGGCTATGTCTGTTGTTTTTAGTGGGACGACCCCCGTGTCCATGCTCCCTCTCCATAGGATGGTAAAAGCTCGTGATAGGGGCTTCTTGCAGTTCTTGATGAACACGGAGTTCCATGAGTCTGGCCCTGGGGCAGAGTGCATGGGCATGTCATTTATCGCCTGTTCCAAGTCATTTGGCGTCAGGATAACATCGGATAGGCTTGAGTTAACCAAATTCTGTGGCTCTCTCATAAAAAATTCATTTTCATCTTCGACTCTCAGTCTGGTTAGCGGCTTGCTAAAAAACTGAGTCATATTGGGACTTGAGTAGCTCACTCATTTTCCTTGCTGTCATCTGTGTAGGACCCATCTTGTTTAAGTAGGGCCCAATACTGGACGTTTTTTCTCGACTTGATTTGGCATAGGAGAAGAAATACTTTGGGTTTCTTTCGATTTCATTTATGGCTTTTAGTTCTTCCCGCGATTCCTGACTCCTATAAGATTCCTTTAGCTTAAGTTCGATGCTTGCTATTTCTCTGACCAGTGTCTCCCTACGCATTTCAGATATATTGACCTCTTTTAGCCGCTCTGTTATTCTTTTCAGTCGCCTGTAAAGGGAGCGCCTGTCTCTTTCTATTTTACATCTGCTCCTCCTTTTTCTTAGAGGAATAAGCCTTGTGCATACATCGAGTGCCACCAAGTTAATCTGTTCTAGGCATAAGTTGGGGTCTGTGTTGCTTAGTATATCTTCCCAGCTTATATCGGTTAGGTCTTGGTTTACTTGGTCCCACTTTATGTTTTTGTTATTGAAGTTGAATTTGGTGAATGCTCCCTCGTGACTAGTCTCATTATGTCGGTCTGGGGCTCCGTGCATACATGTCTGACCTCAATTATGTTGTGATCTGAGTATATTGTTTTTGATATGGTGACATTTCTTATCAGATCATCATTGTTAGTGAAGATGAGGTCTAGTGTATTTTCCAGTCTAGTAGGCTCTATTATTTGCTGGTTTAAATTGAATTTTGTGTAGAGATTTAAAAGCTCGTGTGAGTGTGAGTTTTCATCATAGCAACCTCCTGGTGTTATTACTGCAACAATATTATTTGCTATATTCCTCCATTTTAGGTGCCTTAAGTTGAAATCCCCAAGGAGCAAGATGTTGGGTGCAGGAGCTGGAAGATTCTCCAGACAGTGGTCAATTTTTAACAGCTGTTCCTGGAATTGCTGGGATGTTGCATCCGGAGGCTTGTAGACTACCACAATGACTAGGTTTTGGTTCTCGATCTTTACTGCTAAAACTTCCACTACATCATTTGAGGCATTAAGCAGTTCTGTGCAAACAAGTGACTGCAATGTACAGGCCAACCCCCCCCCCCTTTTGCCTGTTCACTCTGTCACATCTGTATAGGTTGTAACCTGGAATCCATATTTCGCTGTCTAAGTGATCCTATATGTGGGTCTCTGTGAAAGCCGCGAACATTGCCTTTGCCTCTGCAAGCAGTCCACGGATGAAAGGTATTTTGTTGTTTGTTGCTGGCTTTAGACCCTGTATATTTGCAAAGAAGAATGTTATCGGACTGGTGGTATTGTTGGTACTGGGGAGGGGGATTTTTTTCCGGCATTAGTATCTGTATCTGTTGGTTTGGAGTGGAGGCCATCGACTGTGGTTCCACTCCAGGAATGACTGGATTTAGTGTACGATTTCTGCCATTTCCTGCCAGTTTTTTTTCCTTCCTGGCACTAAAAAACTTCTCCCTCTTGAGTGGCTGTGGTTACCCAGGTTTTCCCATGGCCTGGATGTTTTATATCTTTTTGTCCCCTTTAGATGGTGTGCCTGGCAATTTAAGCTGTTGGTAAAGTTGCTCGATGGAGGGCATCTTGCTTCAATTCGTAGAGAGCGCGCAAACAGGTCTTCACAGAGCTAAGTACACGTCAACACTGCGCAAAAGCCAACTCAATCAGGAGCTACTGCGCAGCACGTCCGCACAGCCCAATCTGTAGGTCTGTTTTTCCAGATTTCCCATGCCTGCAGATACCAAGTGCATAGTATGTGCACAGGCTTGGTTTCCGTTTGCCTTGGGTTTCTGTGACTGTATTCCCTGTTGGTGCATGTTTCCCTGTCTTATTCCTATCCTCCCTAGCACCAACAATGGAGCTCCCACCAGTTTTGTTTGGTAATATATCCTCACTATTGCTGGTGGAGTCCTCTTGTTTGCTATTTCCTGTGGTATTTCTAGTTTGCAATATTGGTTTTATCTTATCTTTGACTACACCTGTTTCCCCACTACGGCTCCTGTCCCCTATGAGGTCATTTATATGTATTCCTTCCTGCGTATAATTCCCGACTACATGGACAAAATCTCCAGCTTCACCATTACTGTCTCCCAGGACAGCACCTCCAGCTTCACCATTACTGTCTCCCAGGACAGCACCTCCAGCTTCACCATTACTGTCTCCCAGGACAGAACCTCCATCTTCACCATTACTGTCTCCCAGGACAGCACCTCCAGCTTCACCATTACTGTCTCCCAGGACAGCACTATCAGCCCCACATTTACTGACTACCAGGACATCACCTCCAGCCTTACAGTTTCTGACTACATGGCCAGTATCAAGGGCAGTACCATTCAGCCCAGACTTTTTATGTTCCCATCTGTTGTAGAAAGCTTCCAGGTTGTCTATGAAAGCAGCTTTGATGTTATCCTCTTTTAATACCCTTGTGATTTTAGTCCACAGATTTATCTCATTTGGGCATACCCAAAAACACTTCCCTGTTTTAAATACTGCTTGTAGCTAGTTCTTGGATATCTGCACAAGGGGCGTGACACCAATTTCCACAAAAATGACAATTTATCCATGTGGAAGCCCGTTTGTTTGACTGACCACAGACTACACACAGCTTCATAATGATTTGAATGGTTGATTTACTGTAATTCTACTAGCAACCTCTTGAATACTCTATTAATAACCTCCTTAAATGAAGCTCTAGCTATTTGTATTTCTATTTCTAACTGTACTTGTATATTGGACAGCTTACCGTGTACGTTCCTGATTTATATTTATTGTTTGTGTTTGATAAGGGCGCCTACAACCCCATACGTTTACAGTCTGCTTTATTGTCCAATGAATCCGTTTGAAACCAGTCAAGGGTTTGGACCAGTCAAGGGTTCGGACCAGTCAAGGGTTCGGACCAGTCGAGGGTTCGGACCAGTCGAGGGTTCGGACCAGTCGAGGGTTCGGAACCAGTCTGATCTGATCAGAGGGTCACTTATTTAAAACATACTGGTCGGTGATTCGGACTAACACACGAAGGATCTACTGGGCCTAGGGTGCCACACTTCCAATTGGGAACTATAGGCATAGGGTGCAATGCTCCCAGAGAGGAACTATAAGCCTAGGGTGCACACTCCCAGAGGGGGACTATAGGCCTAAGGTGCCACACTCCCAGAGGGGAACTATAGGCCTAGGGTGCCACACTCCAAGAAGGGAACTATAGGCCTAGGGTGCCACACTCCCAGAGGGGAACTATAGGCCTAAAGTGCCACACTCACAGAAGACAACTATAGGCCTAGGGTGCCACACACTCAGAAGGGAACTATAGGCTTAGATAAGATAAGATAAGATTTCGTTCGGATTTTTAACCCCGGAGGGTTAGCCACCCAGGATAACCCAAGAGAGTCAGTGCGTCATCGAGGACTGTGCCATGTGCAAAAAAACAATAACTTAGAACAACTTTGTGACAGTAGTCTCCCTGACCTGCTGGTGTATCTGACCTGCAGGTGTACCTGACCTGAAGGTGAACCTGACCAGCTGGTGTACCTGACCTGCAGGTGTACCTGACGTGCAGGTGTACCTGACCTGCTGGTGTACCTGACCTGCAGGTGTACCTGACATGCTGGTGTACCTGACCTGCAGGTGTACCTGACGTGCAGGTGTACCTGACCTGCTGGTGTACCTGACCTGCAGGTGTACCTGACCTGCAGGTGTACCTGACCTCCAGGTGTACCTGACCTGCTGGTGTACCTGACCTGCAATTGTACCTGACCTGCAGGTGTACCTGACATGCTGGTGTACCTACCTGCGGGTGTACATGACCTTCTGGCGTACCTGACCTGCTGGTGTACCTGACCTGCTGGTGCACATGACCTGCTGGTGTACCTGACCTGCTGGTGTACCTGACCTGCAGGTGTACCTGACCTGTTGGTGTACCTGACCTGCTGGTGTACCTGGCCTGGAGGTGTACCTGACCTGCAGGTGTACCTGATCTGCTGGTGTACCTGACATGCTAGTGTACCTGACATGCTGGTGTAACTGACCTGCTGGTGTACCTGACCTGCTGGTGTACCTGACCTGCTGGTGCATCTGACCTGCAGGTGTACCTGACCTGCTGGTGTACCTGACATGCTGGTGTACCTGACATGCTGGTGTAACTGACCTGCTGGTGTACCTGACCTGCTGGTGTACCTGACCTGCTGGTGTATCTGACATGCACGTGTACCTGACCTGCTGGTGTACATGACCTGTTGCTGTACCTGACATGCTGGTTTACCTGACATGCTGGTGTACCTAACATGCTTATGTACCTGACATGCTAGTGTACCTGACATGCTGGTGTACCTGACATGCTGGTGTACCTGCAATGCTGGTGTACCTGACCTGCTTGGTGTACCTGACCTGCAGGTGTACCTGACCTGCTGGTGTGCCTGACCTGCTGGTGTACCTGACCTGCCTGTGTACCTAACCTGCATCTGTACCTGACCTGCAGGTGTACCTGACCTGCTGGTGTACCTGACCTGCTGGTGTACCTGACCTGCAGGTGTACCTGACCTGCTGGTGTACCTGACCTGCAGGTGTACCTGACCTGCAGGTGTACCTCACCTGCTGATGTACCTGACATGCTGGTGTACCTGACCTGCTGGTGTACCTGACCTGCTGGTGTACCTGACCTGCCGGTGTACCTGACCTGCAGGTGTACCTGACCTGCAGGTGTACCTGACCTGCAGGTGTACCTGACCTGCAGGTGTACCTGACCTGCAGGTATACATGACCTGCTGTTGTACCAGACATGCTGGTGTACCTGACCTAAAGGTGTACCTGACCTGCTGGTGTACCTGACTTGCTGGTGTACCTGATCTGCAGGAGTACCTGACCTGCAGGTGTACCTTACCTGCTGGTGTACCTGACATGTTCGTGTACCTGACTGCTGGTGTAGCTGACCTGCTGGTGTACCTGACCTGCAGGTGTACCTGACCTGCAGGTGTACCTGACCTGCTGGTGTACCTGACCTGCTGGTGTACCTGACCTGCAGGTGTACCTGACATGCTGGTGTACGTGACCTGCAGGTGTACCTGACCTGCAGGTGTACCTGATCTGCTGGTGTACCTGACCTGCAATTGTACCTGACCTGTAGGTGTACCTGACCTGCAGGTGTACCTGACATGCAGGTGTACATGACTTGCAGGTGTACCTGACATGCTGGTGTACCTGACCTGCAGGTGTACATGACCTGCTGGTGTACCTGACCTGCTGTTGTACCTGACCTGCTGGTGTACCTGACCTGCTGGTGTACCTGACATGCTGGTGTACCTCACCTGCAGGTGTACCTGACATGCTGGTGTACCTGACCTACTGGTGTACGTGACCTGCTGGTGTACCTGACCTGCTGGTGTACCTGACCTGCAGGTGTACCTGACCTGCAGGTGTACCTGACCTGCTGGTGTACCTGACATGCTGGTGTACCTGACCTGCTGTTGTACCTGACATGCTGGTGTACCTGACCTGCATCTGTACCTGACCTGCAGGTGTACCTGACCTGCTGGTGTACCTGAACTGCTGGTGTACTTGACCTGCAGGTGTACCTGACCTGCTGGTGTACCTGACCTGCAGGTGTACCTGACCTGCAGGTGTACCTGACCTACTGGTGTACCTGACATGCTGGTGTACCTGACCTGCTATTGTACCTGACCTGCTGATGTACCTGACCTGCCGGTGTACCTGACCTGCACGTGTATCTGACCTGCAGGTGTACCTGAGCTGCAGGTGTACCTGACCTGCAGGTGTACCTGACCTGCAGGTGTACATGACCTGCTGTTGTACCTGACATGCTGGTGTACCTGACCTGCAGGTGTACCTGACCTACAGGTGTACCTGACCTGCTGGCGTACGTGACTTGCTGGTGTACCTGATCTGCAGGAGTACCTGACCTGCAGGTGTACCTTACCTGCTGGTGTACCTGACATGCTGGTGTACACGACTGCTGGTGTATCTGACCTGCTGGTGTACCTGACCTGCAGGTGTACCTGACCTACAGGTGTACCTGACCTGCTGGTGTACCTGACCTGCTGGTGTACCTGACCTGCAGGTGTACCTGACCTGCTGGTGTGCCTGACCTGCTGGTGTACCTGACCTGCCTGTGTACCTGACCTGCATCTGTACCTGACCTGCAGGTGCACCTGACCTGCTGGTGTACCTGACCTGCTGGTGTACCTGACCTGCAGGTGAACCTGACCTGCTGGTGTACCTGACCTGCAGGTGTACCTGACCTGCATGTGTACCTGACCTGCTGGTGTACCTGACATGCTGGTGTACCTGACCTGCTGGTGTACCTGACCAGCTGGTGTACCTGACCTGCCGGTGTACCTGACCTGCAGGTGTACCTGACCTGCAGATGTACCTGACCTGCAAGTGTACCTGACCTGCAGGTGTACCTGACCTGCAGGTGTACATGACCTGCTGTTGTACCTGACATGCTGGTGTACCTGACCTGCAGGTGTACCTGACCTACAGGTGTACCTGACCTGCTGGTGTACCTGACTTGCTGGTGTACCTGATCTGCAGGAGTACCTGACCTGCAGGTGTACCATACCTGCTGATGTACCTGACATGTTGGTGTACCTGACTGCTGGTGTACCTGACCTGCTGGTGTACCTGACCTGCAGGTGTACCTGACCTGCAGGTGTACCTGACCTGCTGGTGTACCTGACCTGCTGGTGTACCTGACCTGCAGGTGTACCTGACATGCTGGTGCACGTGACCTGCAGGTGTACCTGACCTGCAGGTGTACCTGACCTGCTGGTGTACCTGACCTGCAATTGTACCTGACCTGTAGGTGTACCTGACCTGCAGGTGTACCTGACATGCAGGTGTACATGACTTGCTGGTGTAACCCTGAAACCCGCTTTGGGGTACCTGACCCGCGGTGTACCTGACCTACAGGTGTTTCCTGACTTGCAGGTGTACCTGACATGCGGTGTAAACCCGACTGCAGGTGTTTCTGACCTGCTGGTGTACCTGACCTGCTGTTGTACCTGACCTGCTGGTGTACCTGACCTGCTGGTGTACCTGACATGCTGGTGTACCTGACCTGCAGGTGTACCTGACATGCTGGTGTACCTGACCTACTGGTGTACGTGACCTGCTGGTGTACCTGACCTGCTGGGTGTTTTCCTGACCTGCAGGTGTACCTGAAACCCGCAGGTTACCCACTGCAGGTGTACCTGACCTGCTGGTGTACCTGACCTGCTGGTGTACCTGACCTGCTGGTGTACCTGACCTGCTGGTGTACCTGACCTGCTGGTGTACCTGACCTGCAGGTGTACCTGACCTGCCCGGTGTACATGAAACCCGCTGGTTTTACCTGACATGCTGGTGTACCTGACCTGCTTCTGAACCTGACCCGCAAGTGGTACCTGACCTGCTGGTGTACCTGACCTGCTGGTGTACCTGACCTGCAGGTGTACCTGACCTGCTGGTGTACCTGACCTGCAGGTGTACCTGACCTGCAGGTGTACCTGACCTGCTGGTGTACCTGACATGCTGGTGTACCTGACATGCTGGTGTACCTGACCTGCTGGTGTACCTGACCTGCTGGTGTACCTGACCTGCCGGTGTACCTGACCCGCAGGTGTTTCCTGACCTGCAGGTTTCACCTAGCTGCAGGTGTACCTGACCCGCAGGTTTTACCTGACCTGCAGGTGTACATGACCTGCTGTTGTACCTGACATGCTGGTGTACCTGACCTGCAGGTGTACCCGACCTACAGGTATACCTGACCTGCTGGTGTACCTGAATTGCTGGTGTACCTGATCTGCAGGAGTACCTGACCTGCAGGTGCACCTTACCTGCTGGTGTACCTGACATGCTGGTGTACCTGACTCCTGGTGTACCTGACCTGCTGGTGTACCTGACCTGCAAGTGTACCTGACCTGCAGGTGTACCTGACCTGCTGGTGTACCTGACCTGCTGGTGTGCCTGACCTGCAGGTGTACCTGATATGCTGGTGTACGTGACCTGCAGGTGTACCTGACCTGCAGGTGTACCTGACATGCTGGTGTACCTGACCTGCAATTGTACCTGACCTGTAGATGTACCTGACCTGCAGGTGTACCTGACATGCAGGTGTACATGACTTGCTGGTGTACCTGACCTGCTGGTGTACCTGACCTGCAGGTGTACCTGACCTACAGGTGTACCTGACTTGCAGGTGTACCTGACATGCTGGTGTACCTGACCTGCGGGTGTACATGACCTGCTGGTGTACCTGACCTGCTGTTGTACCTGACCTGCTGGTGTACCTGACCTGCTGGTGTACCTGACAAGCTGGTGTACCTCACCTGCAGGTGTACCTGACATGCTGGTGTACCTGACCTACTGGTGTACGTGATTTGCTGGTGTACCTGACCTGCTGGTGTACCTGACCTGCAGGTGTACCTGACCTGCAGGTGTACCTGACCTGCAGGTGAACCTGACCTGCTGTTGTACCTGACCTGCTGGTGTACCTGACCTGCTGGTGTACCTGACCTGCTGGTGTACCTGACGTGCAGGTGTACCTGACCTTTCAGGTGTACATGACCTCTGTTGTACCCGACAGCTGGTTTTACCTGACCTGCAGGGTGTACCTGACCTGCAGGTGTACCTGACCTGCTGGTGTACCTGACTTGCTGGGGTACCTGACCTGCAGGTGTACCTGACCTGCAGGTGTACCTGACCTGCTGGTGTACCGACCTGCTGGTGTACCTGAAAATGCAAATGTACCTGACCTTCTGGGTACCTGACCTGCTGGAGTACCCTGACATGCTGGTGTACCTGACCTGCTGGTGTACCTGTCCTGCAGGTGTACCTGACCTGCAGGTGTACCTGACCTGCTGGTGTACCTGACCTGCTGGTGTACCTGACATGCTGGTCTACCTCACATGCTGGTCTACCTGACATGCAGGTGTACCTGACCTCCTGGTGTACCTGACATGCTGGTGTACCTGACCTGCTGGTGTACCTGACCTGCTGGTGTACCTGACATGCTGGTGTACCTGACCTCCTGGTGTACCTGACATGCTGGTTTTAACCTGACCTGCTGGTGTTCTGACCTGCTGGTGTACCTGACCTGCAGGAGTACCTGACCTACAGGTGTACCTGAGGTGCAGGTGTACCTGACCTGCAGGTGTACCAGACCTGCTGGTGTACCTGACCTGCTGGTGTACCTGACATGCTGGAGAACCTGACCTGCTGGTGTACCTGACATGCTGGTGTACCTGACATGCTGGTGTACCTGACCTGCTGGTGTACCTGACATGCTGGTGTACCTGACCTGCAGGTGTACCTGATCTGCAGGTGTACCTGACCTGCTTGTGTACCTGACCTGCAAGTGTACCTGACCTGCTGGTGTACCTGACCTGCTGGTGTTCCTGACCTACAGGTGTACCTGACCTGCTGGTGTACCTGACAAGCTGGTGTACCTGACATGCTGGTGTACCTGACCTGCTGGTGTATCTGACCTGCAGGTGTACCTTACCTGCAGGTGTACCTGATCTTGTCCGGGTTTTACCTGACTGCTTTGGTTTTACCTGACCTGCTGGTGTACCTGACCTGCAGGTGTACCTGACCTCCTGGTGTACCTGACATGCTGGTGTACCTGACCTGCTGGTGTACCTGACCTGCTGGTGTACCTGACCTGCAGGAGTACCTGACCTAGAGGTGTACCTGAGGTGCAGGTGTACCTGACCTGCAGGTGTACCAGACCTGCTGGTGTACCTGACCTGCTGGTGTACCTGACATGCTGGAGAACCTGACCTGCTGGTGTACCTGACATGCTGGTGTACCTGACATGCTGGTGTACCTGACCTGCTGGTGTACCCCCGACATCTGGTGTACCTGACCTGCAGGTGAACCTGATCTGCAGGTGTACCTGACCTGCTTGTGTACCTGACCTGCAAGTGTACCTGACCTGCTGGTGTACCTGACCTGCTGGTGTACCTGACCTACAGGTGTACCTGACCTCCTGGTGTACCTGACAAGCTGGTGTACCTGACATGCTGGTGTACCTGACCTGCTGGTGTATCTGACCTGCAGGTGTACCTGACCTGCAGGTGTACCTGATCTGCAGGTGTACCTGACCTGCTGGTGTACCTGACATGCTTGTGTACCTGACCTGCTGGTGTACCTGACCTGCTGGTATACCTGACCTGCTGGTGTACCTGACCTGCAGGTGTACCTGACCTGCAGGAGTACCTGACCTGCAGGTGTACCTGACCTGCAGGTGTACCTGACATGCTGGTGTACCTGACCTGCTGGTGTACCTGACATGCTGGTGCACCTGACATGCTGGTGTACCTGACATGCTGGTGTACCTGACCTACTGCTGTACCTGACCTGCAGGTGTACCTGACCTGCTGGTGTACCTGACCTGCTATTGTACCTGACCTGCAGGTGTACCCGACCTGCGGTTACCTGACCTGCAGGTGTACCTGCCTTCTGGTGTACCTGACATGCTTGTTACCCGACCTGCGGGTTGTTTCCTGACATGCTGGTGTACCTGACCTGCATTGTACCTGCCGCAGGTTTTACCTGACCTGCTGGGGTTTCCTGACCTGCTGGTGTACCTGACCTGCAGGTGTACCTGACCTGCTGGTGTACCTGACCTGCTGGTGTACCTGACCTGCAGGTGTACCTGACCAGCTGGTGTACCTGACATGCTGGTGTACCTGACATGCTGGTGTACCTGGGCCTGCTGGTGTACCTGACCTGCTGAGTGTCCTGACCTGCGGTGTACCTACCTGCAGGTTTTACCTGACCTGCAGGTGTACCTGAGCTGCAGGTGTACCTGACCTGCAGGTGTACCTGACCTGCAGGTGTACATGATCTGCTGTTGTACCTGACATGCTGGTGTACCTGACCTGCAGGTGTACCTGACCTACAGGTATACGTGACCTGCTGGTGTACCTGACTTGCTGGTGTACCTGATCTGCAGGAGTACCTGACTCTGAGGTGTACCTTACCTGCTGGTTGTACCTGACATGCTGGTTTTACCTGACTGCTGTGTACCTGCCGCTGGTGTACTTGACCTGCAGGGGTAAACCCGACCTGCAGGTGTACCTGACCTGCTGGTGTACCTGACCTGCTGGTGTGCCTGACCTGCAGGTGTACCTGACATGCTGGTGTACGTGACCTGCTCGTGTACCTGACCTGCAGGTGTACCTGACCTGCTGGTGTACCTGACCTGCAATTGTACCTGACCTGAGGTGTACCTACCTGCAGGTGTACCTGCATGCAGGTGTACATGACTTGCTGGTGTACCTGACCTGCTGGTGTACCTGACCTGCAGGTGTACCTGACCTACAGGTGTACCTGACTTGCAGGTGTACCTGACATGCTCGTGTACCTGACCTGCGGGTGTACATGACCTGCTGGTGTACCTGACCTGCTGTTGTACCTGACCTGCGGTGTACCTGACCTGCTGGTGTACCTGACATGCTGGTGTACCTCACCTGCAGGTGTACCTGACATGCTGGTGTACCTGACCTACTGGTGTACGTGACCTGCTGGTGTACCTGACCTGCTGGTGTACCTGACCTGCAGGTGTACCTGACCTGCAGGTGTACCTGACCTGCAGGTGTACCTGACCTGCTGGTGTACCTGACCTGCTGGTGTGCCTGACCTGCTGGTGTACCTGACCTGCTGGTTTTACCTGAACTGCAGGTGTAAACCCGACCCGCAGGTGTACATGGCCTGCTGTTGTACCTGACATGCTAGTGTACCTGACCTGCAGGTGTACCTGACCTGCAGGTGCACCTGACCTGCTGGTGTACCTGACTTGCTGGGGTACCTGACCTGCAGGTGTACCTGACCTGCAGGTGTACCTGACCTGCTGGTGTACCAGACCTGCTGGTGTACCTGAACTGCTGGTGTACCTGACCTGCTGGTGTACCTGACCTGCTGGAGTACATGACATGCTGGTGTACCTGACCTGCTGGTGTACCGACCCGCAGTGTACCTGAACCTGCAGGTGTACCTGACCTGCTGGTGTACCTGACCTGCTGGTGTACCTGACATGCTGGTCTACCTCACATGCTGGTCTACCTGACATGCAGGTGTACCTGACCTGCTGGTGTACCCGACCTCTGGTGTACCCGACATGCTGGTATACCTGACCTGCTGGGGTAAACCCGACCTCTGGTGTACCTGACCTGCCCGGATTTCCTGACCTACAGGTGTAAACCCGAGGTGCAGGGTTACCTGAAACCTGCAGGTGTACCAGAACTGCTGGTGTACCTCACCTGCTGGTGTACCTGACATGCTGGTGTACCTGACCTACTGCTGTACCTGACCTGCAGGTGTACCTGACCTGCTGGTGTACCTGACCTGCTATTGTACCTGACCTGCATGTGTACCTGACCTGCTGGTGTACCTGACCTGCAGGTGTACCTGACCTTCTGGTGTACCTGACATGCTTGTGTACCTGACCTGCTGTTGTACCTGACATGCTGGTGTACCTGACCTGCATCTGTACCTGACCTGCAGGTGTACCTGACCTGCTGGTGTACCTGACCTACAGGTGTACCTGACCTGCTGGTGTACCTGACCTGCTGGTGTACCTGACCTGCAGGTGTTCCTGGCCTGCTGGTGTACCTGACCTGCAGGTGTACCTGTCCTGCAGGTGTACCTGACCAGCTGGTGTACCTGACATGCTGGTGTACCTGACATGCTGGTGTACCTGACCTGCTGGTGTACCTGACCTGCTGGTGTACCTGACCTGCCGGTGTACCTGACCTGCAGGTGTACCTGACCTGCAGGTGTACCTGAGCTGCAGGTGTACCTGACCTGCAGGTGTACCTGACCTGCAGGTGTACATGACCTGCTGTTGTACCTGACATGCTGGTGTACCTGACCTGCAGGTGTACCTGACCTACAGGTATACTGACCTGCTGGGGTACCTGACTTGCTGGTTTGTACCTGATCCCGCAGGTACCTGACCTGCAGGTGTACCTTACCTGCTGGTTTTACCTGACCCTGCTGGTGTACCTGACTGCTGGTGTTACCTGACCTGCTGGTGTTTCCTGACCTGCAGGTGTACCTGACCTGCAGGTGTACCTGACCTGCTGGTGTACCTGAGCTGCTGGTGTGCCTGACCTGCAGGTGTACCTGACATGCTAGTGTACGTGACCTGCTGGTGTACCTGACCTGCAGGTGTACCTGACCTGCTGGTGTACCTGACCTGCAATTGTACCTGACCTGTAGGTGTACCTGACCTGCAGGTGTACCTGACATGCCCGGTGTACATACTTGCTGGTGTACCTGACCTGCGGTGTAAACCCGACCTACAGGTGTACCTACATGCAGGTGTACCTGACATGCTAGTGTACCTGACTGCGGTGTTCCCTGACCTGCTGGTGTACCTGACCTGCTGTTGTACCTGACCTGCTGGTGTACCTGACCTGCTGGTGTACCTGACATGCTGGAGTACCTCACCTGCAGGTGTACCTGACATGCTGGTGTACCTGACCTACTGGTGTACGTGACCTGCTGGTGTACCTGACCTGCTGGTGTACCTGACCTGCAGGTGTACCTGACCTGCAGGTGTACCTGACCTGCAGGTGTACCTGACCTGCTGGTTTACCTGACCTGCTGGTGTACCTGACCTGCTGGTGTACCTGACCTGCTGGTGTACCTGACCTGCAGGTGTACCTGACCTGCAGGACTACATGACCTGCTGTTGTACCTGACATGCTGGTGTACCTGACCTGCAGGTGTACCTGACCTGTAGGTTTACCTGACCTGCTGGTGTACCTGACATGCTGGTGTACCTGACCTGCAGGTGTACCTGACCTGCAGGTTTACCTGACCTGCTGGTGTACCTGACTTGCTGGGGTACCTGACCTGCAGGTGTACCTGACATGCAGGTGTACCTGACCTGCTGGTGTACCAGACCTGCTGGTGTACCTGAACTGCTGGTGTACCTGACCTGCTGGTGTACCTGACCTGCTGGAGTACATGACATGCTGGTGTACCTGACCTGCTGGTGTACCTGACCTTCAGGTGTACCTGACCTGCAGGTGTACCTGACCTGCTGGTGTACCTGACCTGCTGGTGTACCTGACATGCTGGTCTACCTCACATGCTGGTCTACCTGACATGCAGGTGTACCTGACCTGCTGGTGTACCTGACCTCCTGGTGTACCTGACATGCTGGTGTACCTGACCTGCTGGTGTACCTGACCTGCTGGTGTACCTGACCTGCAGGAGTACCTGACATGCTGGTGTACCTGACAAGCTGGTGTACCTGACCTGCTGGTGTACCTGACATGCTGGTGTACCTGACCTGCTGGTGTACCTGACATGCTAATGTACCTGACCTGCTGGTGTACCTGACCTGCTGGTGTACCTGACCTACTGGTGTACCTGACCTGCAGGTGTACCTGACCTGCTGGTGCACCTTACATGCTGGTGTACCTGACATGCTGGTGTACCTGACATGCTGGTGTACCTGACATGCAGGTGTACCTGACCTGCTGGTGTACCTGACCTGCAAGTGTACCTGACCTGCTGGTGTACCTGACCTGCTGGTGTACCTGACCTGCAGGTGTATCCTGACCTGCTGGTGTACCTGACAAGCTGGTGTACCTGACATGCTGGTGTACCTGACCTGCTGGTGTATCTGACCTGCAGGTGTACCTGACCTGCAGGTGTACCAGATCTGCAGATGTAAATGACCTGCTGGTGTACCTGACATGCTTGTGTACCTGACCTGCTGGTGTACCTGACCTGCTGGTGTACCTGACCTGCTGGTGTACCTGACCTGCAGGTGTACCTGACCTGCAGGTGTACCTGACCTGCAGGTGTACCTGACCTGCTGGTGTACCTGACATGCTGGTGTACCTGACCTGCTGTTGTACCTGACATGCTGGTGTACCTGACATGCTGGTGTACCTGACATGCTGGTGTACCTGACCTACTGCTGTACCTGACCTGCAGGTGTACCTGACCTGCTGGTGTACCTGACCTGCTATTGTACCTGACCTGCAGGTGTACCTGACCTTCTGGTGTACCTGACATGCTGGTGTACCCGACATGCTGGTGTACCTGACCTGCTGGTTTACCTGACCTGCAGGTGTACCTGACCTGCAGGTGTACGTGACCTGCTGGTGTACCTCACCTGCTGGTGTACCTGACATGCTGGTCTACCTGACATGCTGGTCTACCTGACATGCAGGTGTACCTGACCTGCTGGTGTACCTGACCTGCTGGTGTACCTGACCTGCAGGTGTACCTGACCTGCTGGTGTACCTGACCTGCTGGTGTACCTGACCTGCAGGTGTACCTGACCTGCAGGTGTACCTGACCTGCTGGTGTACCTGACCTGCAGGTTGGTTTCCTGACCTGCTGGTGTACCTGTCCTGCTGGTGTACCTGTCCTGCTGGTGTACCTGTCCTGCTGGTGTACCTGTCCTGCTGGGGTACCTGACCTGCTGGTGTACCTGACCTGCTGGTGTACCTGTCCTGCTGGTGTTCCTGACCTGCAGGTGTACCTGACCTGCTGGTGTACCTGTCCTGCTGGTGTACCTGTCCTGCTGGTGTACCTGTCCTGCTGGTGTACCTGTCCTGCTGGGGTACCTGACCTGCTGGTGTACCTGACCTGCTGGTGTACCTGACCTGCTGGTGTTCCTGACCTGCTGGTGTATCTGACCTGCTGGTGTACCTAACCTGCTGGTGTTCCTGACCTGCAGGTGTACCTGACCTGCTGGTGTACCTGACCTGTTGGTGTACCTGACCTGCTGGTGTTCCTGACCTGCAGGTGTACCTGACCTGCTGGTGTACCTGACCTGCTGGTGTACCTGACCTGCTGGTGTACCTGGTCTGCTGGTGTACCTGACATGCAGGTGCACTTGACCTGCTGGTATACCTGACTGGCTAGTGTACCTGAGCTGCTGGTGTACCTGACATGCTGGTGTACCTGACCTACTGCTGTACCTGACCTGCAGGTGTACCTGACCTGCTGGTGTACCTGACCTGCTATTGTACCTGACCTGCAGGTGTACCTGACCTTCTGGTGTACCTGACATGCTGGTGTACCCGACATGCTGGTGTACCTGACCTGCTGGTTTACCTGACCTGCAGGTGTACCTGACCTGCAGGTGTACGTGACCTGCTGGTGTACCTGACATGCTGGTCTACCTGACATGCTGGTCTACCTGACATGCAGGTGTACCTGACCTGCTGGTGTACCTGACCTGCTGGTGTACCTGACCTGCAGGTGTACCTGACCTGCTGGTGTACCTGTCCTGCTGGTGTACCTGTCCTGCTGGTGTACCTGTCCTGCTGGTGTACCTGTCCTGCTGGTGTACGTTTTCCTGTAGTGAAACCCGTCCTGCTGGGGTACCTGACCTGCTGGTGTACCTGACATGCAGGTGCACTTGACCTGCTGGTATACCTGACTGGCTAGTGTACCTGACCTGCAGGTGTACCTGACCTGCAGGTGTACGTGACCTGCTGGTGTACCTCACCTGCTGGTGTACCTGACATGCTGGTCTACCTGACATGCTGGTCTACCTGACATGCAGGTGTACTGACTGTGGTTACCTGTACCTGCTGGTGTACCTGACCTGCAGGTGTACCTGACCTGCTGGTGTACCTGACCTGCTGGTGTACCTGACCTGCAGGTGTACCTGACCTGCAGGTGTACCTGACCTGCTGGTGTACCTGACCTGCAGGGGGTACCTGACTGCTTGTGTACCCGTCCGCTGGTGTACCTGTCCTGCTGGTGTACCTGTCCTGCTGGTGTACCTGTCCTGCTGGTGTACCTGTCCTGCTGGTGTACCTGACCTGCTGGTGTACCTGTCCTGCTGGTGTACGTGTCCTGCTGGGGTACCTGACCTGCTGGTGTACCTGACCTGCAGGTGTACCTGTCCTGCTGGGGTACCTGACCTGCTGGTGTACCTGACCTGCAGGTGTACCTGACCCGCTGTTGTAACCCGACCTGCTGGTTGTAACCTGACTGCGGTGTACCTGACCTGGGTTACCTGCTGCTGGGGTACCTGACCTGCAGGTGTACCTGACCTGCTGGTGTACCTGACCTGCAGGTGTACCTGACCTGCTGGTGTATCTGTCCTGCTGGGGTACCTGACCTGCAGGTGTACCTGACCTGCTGGTGTACCTGACCTGCTGGTGTACCTGACCTGCTGGGGTACCTGACCTGCTGGTGTACCTGTCCTGCTGGTGTACTTGTCCTGCTGGTGTACCTGTCCTGCAGGTGTACTGACCTGCTGGTGTTAAAACCCGTCCTGCTGGGTACCTGACCTGCTGGTGTACTTGTCCTGCTGGGGTACCTGTCCTGCTGGTGTACCTGTCCTGCTGGTGTACTTGTCCTGCTGGTGTATTTGTCCTGCTGGTGTACCTGTCCTGCTGGTGTACTTGTCCTGCTGGTGTACCTGTCCTGCTGGTGTACCTGTCCTGCTGGTGTACCTGTCCTGCTGGTGTGCCTGTCCTGCTGGTGTACCTGACCTGCTGGTGTACCTGACATGCAGGTGCACTTGACCTGCTGGTATACCTGACTGGCTAGTGTACCTGACCTATGAACACTAAAGTTGTTAGTGAACACAGCAACACAGCAACACTAAAGTTGTTAGTGAACACAGCAACACAACACTAAAGTTGTTAGTGAACACAGCAACACAACACTAAAGTTGTTAGTGAACACAGCAACCAACACTAAAGTTGTTAGTGAACACAGCAACACAACACTAAAGTTGTTAGTGAACACAGCAACACAACACTAAAGTTGTTAGTGAACACAGCAACACAACACTAAAGTTGTTAGTGAACACAGCAACACAGCAACACTAGAGTTGTTAGTGAACACAGCAACACAACAACACTATAGTTGTTAGTGAACACAGCAACACAGCAACACTAAAGTTGTTAGTGAACACAGCAACACAACAACACTAGAGTTGTTAGTGAACACAGCAACACAACAACACTAGAGTTGTTAGTGAACACAGCAACACAACAACACTAGAGTTGTTAGTGAACACAGCAACACAACAACACTAGAGTTGTTAGTGAACACAGCAACACAGCAACACTAGAGTTGTTAGTGAACACAGCAACACAACAACACTAGAGTTGTTAGTGAACACAGCAACACAACAACACTAGAGTTGTCAGTGAACACAGCAACACAGCAACACTAGAGTTGTTAGTGAACACAGCAACACAACAACACTAGAGTTGTTAGTGAACACAGCAACACAACAACACTAGAGTTGTTAGTGAACACAGCAACACAACAACACTAGAGTTGTTAGTGAACACAGCAACACAACAACACTAGAGTTGTTACTGAACACAGCAACACAACAACACTAGAGTTGTTAGTGAACACAGCAACACAACACTAAAGTTGTTAGTGAACACAGCAACACAACACTAAAGTTGTTAGTGAACACAGCAACACAACACTAAAGTTGTTAGTGAACACAGCAACACAACACTAAAGTTGTTAGTGGACACAGCAACACAACAACACTAGAGTTGTTAGTGAACACAGCAACACAGCAACACTAGAGTTGTTAGTGAACACAGCAACACAACAACACTATAGTTGTTAGTGAACACAGCAACACAGCAACACTAGAGTTGTTAGTGAACACAGCAACACAACAAAATAAAGTTGTTAGGAAACACAAGCAACACAACAAACACTATAGTTGTTAGTGAACACAGCAACACAACAACACTAGAGTTGTTAGTGAACACAGCAACACAGCAACACTAGAGTTGTTAGTGAACACAGCAACACAACAACACTAAAGTTGTTAGTGAACACAGCAACACAACAACACTAGAGTTGTTAGTGAACACAGCAACACAACAACACTAGAGTTGTTAGTGAACACAGCAACACAGCAACACTAGAGTTGTTAGTGAACACAGCAACACAGCAACACAACAACACTATAGTTGTTAGTGAACACAGCAACACAGCAACACTAGAGTTGTTAGTGAACACAGCAACACAACAACACTATAGTTGTTAGTGAACACAGCAACACAACAACACTATAGTTGTTAGTGAACACAGCAACACAACAACACTAGAGTTGTTAGTGAACACAGCAAAAACACAACACTAGAGTTGTTAGTGAACACAGCAACACTATAGTTGTTAGTGAACACAGCAACACAGCAACACTAGAGTTGTTAGTGAACACAGCAACACTAGAGTTGTTAGTGAACACAGCAACACAACAACACTAAAGTTGTTAGTGAACACAGCAACACAACAACACTAGAGTTGTTAGTGAACACAGCAAACAGCAACACTAAAGTTGTTAGTGAACACAACAACACTAAAGTTGTTAGTGAACACAGCAACACAACACTAAAGTTGTTAGTGAACACAGCAACACAGCAACACTAGAGTTGTTAGTGAACACAGCAACACAGCAACACAGCAACACTAGAGTTGTTAGTGAACACAGCAACACAACAACACTAGAGTTGTTAGTGAACACAGCAACACAGCAACACTAGAGTTGCTAGTGAACACAGCAACACTAGAGTTGTTAGTGAACACAGCAACACAAGTGTTAGTGACACACAAAAGCAACACTAAGTTGTTAGTGAACACAGCAACACACAACACTAGAGTTGTTAGTGAACACAGCAACACACACAACCTAGAGTTGTTAGTGAAAACACCACGCAACACTAGAGTTGTATGAACACAGCAACACAGCAACTCTAGAGTTGTTAGTGAACACAGCAACACAGCAACACTAGAGTTGTTAGTGAACACAGCAACACAGCAACACTAGAGTTGCTAGTGAACACAGCAACACAACAACACTAGAGTTGTTAGTGAACACAGCAACACAACAACACTAGAGTTGTTAGTGAACACAGCAACACAACAACACTAAAGTTGTTAGTTAACACAGCAACACAACAACACTAGAGTTGTTAGTGAACACAGACACAACAACACAGGTTTTGAAGCAACACTAAAAGTTGTTAGTTGAACACAGCAACACAGAAACACGCAACACTAGAGTTGTTAGTGAACACAGCAACACAACAACACTAGAGTTGTTAGTGAACACGCAACAAAGGAACACAGCAACACAACACTAGAGTTGTTAGTGAACACAGCAACACAACAACACTAGAGTTGTTAGTGAACACAGCAACAAACACACTAGAGTTGTTAGTAACACAGCAACACAACAACACTAGAGTTGTTAGTAACACAGAAACACAACAGGTATACACAGCAACACTAGAGTTGTTAGTGAACACAGCAACACAACAACACTAAGTTGTTAGTGAACACAGCAACACAACAACACTAAGTTGTTAGTGAACACAGCAACACAACAACACTAGAGTTGTAGTAAAACAACAACATAGAGTTGTTAGTGAACACAGCAACACAACAACACTAGAGTTGTTAGTGAAAACACACACAAAAACAAGCAAAACAACACTAGAGTTGTTAGTGAACACAGCAACACAACAACACTAGAGTTGTTAGTGAACACAGCAACACAACAACACTAGAGTTGTTAGTGAACACAGCAACACAACAACACTAGAGTTGTTAGTGAACACAGCAACACAACAACACTAGAGTTGTTTTGTGAACACACAAAATAGGAAACACAGAACCAACAGAGTGCAAACACTAGAGTTGTTAGTAACACGCAACACAGCAACACAACAACACTAGAGTTGTTAGTGAACACAGCAACACAACAACAGTGTAGAGTTGTTAGTGAACACAGCAACACAAACAACCAAATAGAGTTGTTAGTGAACACAGCAACACAACAACAGTGTAGAGTTGTTAGTGAACACAGCAACACAACAACACTAGAGTTGTTAGTGAACACAGCAACACAACAACAGTGTAGAGTTGTTAGTGAACACAGCAACACAACAACACTAGAGTTGTTAGTGAACACAGCAACACAACAACACTAGAGTTGTTAGTGAACACAGCAACACAACACACTAGAGTTGTAGTAAAAGCAACAAAAAAGGCAACACAACAACAACGTAGAGTTGTTAGTGAACACAGCAAACACAACAACATCTAGAGTTGTTAGTGAACACAGCAAACACAACAACACTAGAGTTGTTAGTGAACACAGCAACACAACAACATAAGTTGTTAGTTAACACAGCAACAAACACACTAGAGTTGTTAGTGAACACAGCAACAGCACACAACAACATAGAGTTGTTAGTGAACACAGCAACACAACAACATAAGTTGTTAGTGAACACAGCAACACAAACAACACTAGAGTTGTTAGTGAACACCAACAACAAGCCACACAACAACACTAGAGTTGTTAGTGAACACAGCAACACAACAACAAAGAGTAAGTTGTTAGTGAACACAGCAACACAACAACACTAGAGTTGTTAGTGAACACAGCAACACAACAACACTAGAGTTGTTAGTGAACACAGCAACACAACAACACTAGAGTTGTTAGTGAACACAGCAACACAACAACACTAGAGTTGTTAGTTAACACAGCAACACAACAACACTAGAGTTGTTAGTGAACACAGCAACACAACAACACTGAAGTTGTTAGTGAACACAGCAAACACAATACAACACATAAAGTTGTTAGTGAACACAGCAACACAACAACACTAGAGTTGTTAGTGAACACAGCACACACACAACAACACTAGAGTTGTTAGTGAACACAGCAACACAACAACCTAAGTTTGTTAGTTAACACAGCAACACAACAACACTAGAGTTGTTAGTGAACACAGCAACACAACAACACTAGAGTTGTTAGTGAACACAGCAACACAACAACACTAAGTGTTAGTAACAAGCAACACAGCAACACTAGAGTTGTTGTGGAACACAGCAAACAACACAACAACTGAGTTGTTATAACAGACCCCGTAAGTATAACACAGCAACACAACAACACTAGAAGTTGTTAGTGAACACAGCAAACACAGCAACACACAACACTAGAGTTGTTAGTGAACACAGCAACACAACAACATAAGAGTTGTTAGTGAACACAGCAACAAAAACACTTTTTATAACACAGCAACAGATATTTTTAGTGAACACAGCAACACACAACTAAACACAGCAACAAAACAGTAGGTTGTTAGTGAACACAGCAACACAACAAACACTAGAGTTGTTAGTGAACACACACAACACACAACAACTAATTGTTAGTGAACACAGCAACACAACAACAGTGTAGAGTTGTTAGTGAACACAGCAACACAACAACACTAGAGTTGTTAGTGAACACAGCAACACAACAACAGTGTAGAGTTGTTAGTGAACACAGCAACAGTGTAGAGTTGTTAGTGAACACAGCAACACAACAACAGTGTAGAGTTGTTAGTGAACACAGCAACACAACAACAGTGTAGAGTTGTTAGTGAACACAGCAACACAACAACACTAGAGTTGTTAGTGAACACAGCAACAAAGCAACACAACAACACTAGAGTTATTAGTGAACACAGCAACACAACAACAGTGTAGAGTTGTTAGTGAACACAGCAACACAACAACACTAGAGTTGTTAGTGAACACAGCAACACAACAACAGTGTAGAGTTGTTAATGAACACAGCAACACAACAACAGTGTAGAGTTGTTAGTGAACACAGCAACACAACAACACTAGAGTTGTTAGTGAACACAGCAACACAACAACACTAGAGTTGTTAGTGAACACAGCAAAACCAACACAACAGAACACAACTAGAGTTGTTAGTGAACACAGCAACACAACAACACTAGAGTTGTTAGTGAACACAGCAACACAACAACACTAGAGTTGTTAGTGAACACAGCAACATTAGAGTTGTTAGTGAACACAGCAACACAACAACACTAGAGTTGTTAGTGAACAACACAAAGAATCAACACAGCAACACACACTAGAGTTGTTAGTGAACACACCAACACAACAACACTAGAGTTGTTAGTTAACACAGCAACACAACAACACTAGAGTTGTTAGTGAACACAGCAACACAACAACACTAGAGTTGTTAGTTAACACAGCAACACAACAACACTAGAGTTGTTAGTGAACACAGCAACACAACAACACTAGAGTTGTTAGTTAACACAGCAACACAACAACAGTGAGAGTTGTTAGTGAACACAGCAACACAACAACACTAGAGTTGTTAGTGAACACAGCAACACAACAACACTAGAGTTGTTAGTGAACACCAACAGCAACACAACAACACTAGAGTTGTAGTGAACACAGCAACACAACAACAGTGTAGAGTTGTTAGTAACACAGAACACAAAACACAGAGTTGTTAGTGACAAACCAGAAACAACACACTAGAGTTGTTAGTGAACACAGCAACACAACAACACTAGAGTTGTTAGTGAACACAGCAACACAGCAACACAACAACACTAGAGTTGTTAGTGAACACAGCAACACAACAACACTAGAGTTGTTAGTGAACACAGCAACACAACAACACTAGAGTTGTTAGTGAACACAGCAACACAACATCACTAGAGTTGTTAGTGAACACAGCAACACAGCAACACTACATTTGTTAGTGAACACAGCAACACAACAACACTAAGTTGTTAGTGAACACAGCAAACAAAACATAGGTGTTAGTAAAACAGCAACACAACAACACTAGAGTTGTTAGTTTAACACAGCAACACAACAACAGTGTAGAGTTGTTAGTGAACACAGCAAACACAAACCAACACTAGAGTTGTTAGTGAACACAGCAACACAACAACACTAGAGTTGTTAGTGAACACAGCAACACAACAACACTAGAGTTGTTAGTGAACACAGCAACACAGCAACACAACAACACTAGAGTTGTTAGTGAACACAGCAACACAACAACAGTGTAGAGTTGTTAGTGAACACAGCAACACACAACACTAGAGTTGTTAGTGACACACAACACAGCAACACAACAACACTAGAGTTGTTAGTGAACACAGCAACACAACAACAGTGTAGAGTTGTTAGTGAACACAGCAACACAGCAACACTAGAGTTGTTAGTTAACACAGCAACACAACAACACTAGAGTTGTTAGTGAACAGAGCAACACAACAACACTAGAGTTGTTAGTGAACACAGCAACACAACAACAGTGTAGAGTTGTTAGTTAACACAGCAACACAACAACACTAGAGTTGTTACAGGACACAGCAACACAACACTAGAGTTGTTAGTGAACACAGCAACACAACAACAGTGTAGAGTTGTTAGTGAACACAGCAACACAGCAACACAACAACACTAGAGTTGTTAGTGAACACAGCAACACAACAACAGTGTAGAGTTGTTAGTGAACACAGCAACACTAAAGTTGTTAGTGAACACAGCAACACAACAACACTAGAGTTGTTAGTGAACACAGCAACACAGCAACACTAAGTTGTTAGTGAACACAGCAACACAACAACACTAGAGTTGTTAGTGAACACAGCAACACAACAACAGTGTAGAGTTGTTAGTTAACACAGCAACACAACAACACTATAGTTGTTAGTGAACACAGCAACACAGCAACACAACAACACTAGAGTTGTTAGTGAACACAGCAACACAACAACAGTGTAGAGTTGTTAGTGAACACAGCAACACAACAACACTAGAGTTGTTAGTGAACACAGCAACACAACAACAGTGTAGAGTTGTTAGTGAACACAGCAACACAACAACACTAGAGTTGTTAGTTAACACAGCAACACAACAACACTAGAGTTGTTAGTGAACACAGCAACACAACAACACTAGAGTTGTAGTGAACACAGCAACACAACAACAACACTAGAGTTGTTAGTGAACACAGCAACACAACAACTAGAGTTGTTTACAGGACCCCAGCAACACAACACTAGAGTTGTTAGTGAACACAGCAACACAACAAAAATGTAGAGTTGTTAGTGAACACAGCAACACAGCAAACACAACAACATAGAGTTGTTAGTGAACACAGCAACAACAACACAACAACACTAGAGTTGTAGTGAAACACAGCAACACAACAACAGGTAGAGTTGTTAGTCAAGCAACACAACAACACTAAGTTGTTAGTGAACACAGCAACACAGCAACACTAGAGTTGTTAGTGAACACACAACACAGCAACAACTAGAGTTGTATAGTGAACACAGCAACACAGCAACACAAAGTTGTTAGTGAACACAGCAACACAACAACACTAGAGGTTGTCAGTGAACTCAAACCAAGCAACAAGTTATGAACACAGCAACACAACACACTAGATTGTCGTGAACACAGCAACACAACAACACTTGATGTTGTTAGTGTACCACAGCAACACAGCACACTAGGTTAGTAACACAGCAACACAGCAACACAGTTGCAACAACCTTAGGCAACAACATAGAGTTGCTTAGGGTACAACGCAACCACATACATAGTAGAGATTGCCATAATCACGTTTACCCAACACGACAAGTTATATTTGTTAGTGTAACACAGCAAATCAGTAACAAATAAACTAAGTTAAATTATTACACAGTAGATACAACTACATGTAGATGTAGTCAACAAAACCTGCACCTGACGATTCCGTTAGGAAAAAAAAGTGAACCTAGGAGTGGAATCTACAGCAACAAGAAATAAAGTGAACAACAATGACCAGATATCAAAACTGAAAGTTGTCCTAGGTGCACAGCAACACAACACATCAGATTTGTTAGATAACAGAACTCTTAACAGGATCGCAAGCAACAGCATAAGTTAGGCTATCAAGAACACCCAAATATTTACTTGCTGTACGGTCAAGCACATGTCGTCATACAATACAGTATGTCCAAAGCAATCCCCATACAGAATAGAACAGATTGGTACCTATAAGACCGTTTTAGTAGAATATATCAGTATTACAAGCAAAATAATTTTGGTGGGAGCATAACTAAGTCCTAAATAAATCAAATGGTATAGATAGCCAAGAATCACGATCAAACTGTGTCAGTAAAATTACTCTGTGCACTCTAGACATTGATCCTTCAGGAAAATGAAGAGAAGATGTAAAGTAGGGAGAGGTGCTCTCTAGACAGGCGAAGACAAACAATAACAGAGCAGCTAAAAGACGCCAATATATCTGTAATACGTAGAAAAGTCACTGGTCAGAGAAATAGCAAACATCGAACTTAAGCTAAAGGAATCTTATAGGAGTCAGGAATCGCGGGAAGAACTAAAAGCCATAAATGAAATCGAAAGAAACCCAAAGTATTTCTTTTCTTATGCCAAATCAAAGTCGAGAACAACGTCCAGTATTGGGCTCCTACTTAAACAAGATGGGTCCTACACAGATGACAGCAAGGAAATGAGTGAGCTACTCAAGTCCCAATATGACTCAGTTTTTAGCAAGCCGCTAACCAGACTGAGAGTCGAAGATCAAAATGAATTTTTTATGAGAGAGCCACAAAATTTGATTAACACAAGCCTATCCGATGTTATCCTGACGCCAAATGACTTCGAACAGGCGATAAATGACATGCCCATGCACTCTGCCCCAGGGCCAGACTCATGGAACTCCGTGTTCATCAAGAACTGCAAGAAGCCCCTATCACGAGCTTTTACCATCCTATGGAGAGAGAGCATGGACACGGGGGTCGTCCCACTAAAAACAACAGACATAGCCCCACTCCACAAAGGTGGCAGTAAAGCAACAGCAAAGAACTACAGACCGATAGCACTAACATCCCATATCATAAAAATCTTTGAAAGGGTCCTAAGAAGCAAGATCACCACCCATATAGATACCAATCAATTACACAACCCAGGGCAACATGGGTTTAGAGCAGGTCGCTCCTGCCTGTCCCAACTACTGGACTACTATGACAAGGTAATGGATGCTGTAGAAGATAAATAAAACACAGATGTAATATATACAGACTTTATAAAAGCCTTTGACAAGTGTGACCATGGTGTAATGGCGCACAAAATGCGTGCTAAAGGAATAACAGGAGTAACGTCTGAGGCAGCTACGGTGAAAAGCTCTGTTCCACAAGGCACAGTACTCGCTCCCAATGTTCCACAAGGCACAGTACTCGCTCCCAGTATTCAACAAGGCACAGTACTCGCTCCCAGTGTTCCACAAGGTACAGTACTCGCTCCCAGTGTTCCACAAGGTACAGTACTCGCTCCCAGTGTTCCACAAGGTACAGTGCTCGCTCCAGTGTTCCACAAGGTACAGTACTCGCTCCCAGTGTTCCACAAGGCACAGTACTGGCTCCCAGTGTTCCACAAGGTGCAGTACTCGCTCCCAGTGTTCCACAAGGTACAGTACTCGCTCCCAGTGTTCCACAAGGTACAGAATTCGCTCCCAGTATTCCACAAGGCACAGTACTGGCTCCCAGTGTTCCACAAGGTACAGTACTCGCTCCCAGTGTTCCACAAGGCACAGTACTGGCTCCCATGTTCCACAAGGTACAGTACTCGCTCCCAGTATTCCACAAGGCACAGTACTGGCTCCCAGTGTTCCACAAGGCACAGTACTGGCTCCCAGTGTTCCACAAGGCACAGTACTGGCTCCCAGTGTTCCACAAGGTACAGTACTCGCTCACAGTGTTCCACAAGGTACAGTACTCGCTCCCAGTGTTCCACAAGGTACAGTACTCGCTCCCAGTGTTCCACAAGGTACAATACTCGCTCCCAGTGTTCCACAAGGCACAGTATTCGCTCCCATCTTGTTCCTCATCCTCATATCCGACATAGACAAGGATGTCAGCCACAGCACCGTGTCTTCCTTTGCAGATGACACCCGAATCTGCATGACAGTGTCTTCCATTGCAGACACTGCAAGGCTCCAGGCGGACATTGCAGACACTGCAAGGCTCCAGGCAGACATTGCAGACACTGCAAGGCTCCAGGCAGACATTGCAGACACTGCAAGGCTCCAGGCAGACATTGCAGACACTGCAAGGCTCCAGGCAGACATTGCAGACACTGCAAGGCTCCAGGCAGACATTGCAGACACTGCAAGGCTCCAGGCGGACATCAACCAAATCTTTCAGTGGGCTGCAGAAAACAATATGAACTTCAATTTCAATTACTCAGATATGGTAAACATGAGGAAATTAAATCTTCATCAGAGTATAAAACAAATTCCCGCCACAAAATAGAGCGAAACACCAACGTCAAAGACCTGGGAGTGATCATGTCGGAAGATCTCACCTTCAAGGACCATAACATTGTATCAATCGCATCTGCTAGAAAAATGACAGGATGGATAATGAGAACCTTTAAAACTAGGGATGCCAAGCCCACGATGACACTCTTCAGGTCACTTGTTCTATCTAGGCTGGAATATTGCTGCACACTAACAGCATCTTTCAAGGCAGGTGAAATTGCCGACCTAGAAAATGTACAGAGAACCTTCACGGCGCGCATAACGGAGATAAAACACCTCAATTACTGGGAGCGCTTGAGGTTCCTAAACCTGTATTCCCTGGAACGCAGGCGGGAGATATACATGATTATATACACCTGGAAAATCCTAGAGGGACTAGTACCGAACTTGCACACGAAAGTCACTCACTACGAAAGCAAAAGACTTGGCAGACGATGCAACATCCCCCCAATGAAAAGCAGGGTTGTCACTAGCACGTTAAGAGACCATACAATAAGTGTCAGGGGCCCGAGACTGTTCAACTGCCTCCCAGCATACATAACGGGGATTACCAATAGACTCCTGGCTGTCATCAAGGCCCCTGTCTGTCTTTAGGGCCCCAGGCTGTCTTCAAAACCCCTGGCTGTCTTCAAGACCCCTGGATGTCATCAAGAACCCTGGCTGTCTTCAAGACCCCTGGCTGTCTTCAAGAACCCTGGCTGTCTTCAAGACATCTCGCAGTCTTCAAGACCCCTTGGCTGCCTTCAAGACCCTGGCTGTCTTCAAGACCCCTGGCTGCCTTCAAGACCCCTGGCTGTCTTCAAGACCCCTGGCTGTCTTCAAGACTCCTGGCTGTCTTCAAGACCCCTGGCAGTTTTCAAGACCCATGACTGTCTTCAAGACCCCTGGCTGTCTTCAAGACCCCTGGCTGTTTTCAAAACCCCTGGCTGTCTTCAAGACCCCTGGCAGTTTTCAAGACCCCTGACAGTCTTCAAGACCCCTGGCTGTCTTCAAGATCCCTGGCTGTCTTCAAGGCCCCTGGCTGTCTTCAAGACCCCTGGCAGTCTTCAAGACCCCTGGCTGTCTTCAAGACCCCTGGATGTCATCAAGAACCCTGGCTGTCTTCAAGACCCCTGGCTGTCTTCAAGAACCCTGGCTGTCTTCAAGACATCTCGCAGTCTTCAAGACCCCTTGGCTTCCTTCAAGACCCTGGCTGTCTTCAAGACCCCTGGCTGCCTTCAAGACCCCTGGCTGTCTTCAAGACCCCTGGCTGTCTTCAAGACTCCTGGCTGTCTTCAAGACCCCTGGCAGTTTTCAAGACCCATGACTGTCTTCAAGACCCCTGGCTGTCTTCAAGACCCCTGGCTGTTTTCAAAACCCCTGGCTGTCTTCAAGACCCCTGGCAGTTTTCAAGACCCCTGACAGTCTTCAAGACCCCTGGCTGTCTTCAAGATCCCTGGCTGTCTTCAAGACCCCTGGCTGTCTTCAAGACCCCTGGCAGTCTTCAAGACCCCTGGCTGTCTTCAAGACCCCTGGCTGTCTTCAAGATTCCTGGCTGTCTTCAAGACCCTTGGCTGTCTTCAAGACCCCTGGCTGTCTTCAAGACCCTTGGCTGTCTTCAAGACCCCTGGCTGTTTTCAAAACCCCTGGCTGTCTTCAAGCCCCCTGGCTGTCTTCAAAACCCCTGGCTGTCTTCAAGACCCCTGGCTGTCTTCAAGACCCCTGGCTGTCTTCAAGACCCCTGGCTGTCTTCAAGACCCCTGGCTGTCTTCAAGACCCCTGGCTGTCTTCAAGACCCCTGGCTGTCTTCAAGACCCCTGGCTGTCTTCAAGACCCCTGGCTGTCTTCAAGCAGGCACTGGACAGGCACCTAAATTCAGTACGTGACCAGCCGGGCTGTGGTTCGTACGTCAGCTTGCGTGCGGCCAGCAGTAACAGCCTGGTTATTCAGACCCTGATCCTCCATTAGGCTTGGTCACAGACCGGGCCGTGGGGGCGTTGTCCCCTGATACCCTCTCAAGGTGTACATGCGTTAACGTACCAACACTGTTGGTCCACCATGTACCACTGTACCAACACTGTTGGTCCACCATATACCACTGTACCAACACTGTTGGTCCACCATATACCACTGTACCAACACTGTTGGTCCACCATATATCGCTGTACCAACACTGTTGGTCCACCATGTACCACTGTACCAACACTGTTGGTCCACCATATACCACTGTACCAACACTGTTGGTCCACCATGTACCACTGTACCAACACTGCTGGTCCACCATGTACCACTGTACCAACACTGCTGGTCTATCATGTACCACTGTACCAACACTGCTGGTCCATCATATACCAATGTACCAACACAGCTGGTCCATCATGTACCACTGCATCAATACTGCTCTTCCATCATGTACCACTGTACCAACACTACTGGTCCATCGTGTAACACTGTACCAACATTACTGGTCCATCATGTACCACTGTACCAACAGTACTGGTCCATCATGTACCACTGTACCAACACTGCTGGTCCATCATGTACCAGTGTACCAATACTGCTGGTCTATCATGTACCAGTGTACCAATACTCCTGGTCCACCATGTACCACTGTACCAACACTGCTGGTCCATCATGTACTACTGTGCCAACAGTACTGGTCCATCGTGTACCACTGTACCAACACTGCTGGCCCATCATGTACCACTGTACCAACAGTACTGGTCCATCATGTACCACTGTACCAACAGTACTGGTCCATCATGTACCACTGTACCAACAGTACTGGTCCATCATGTACCACTGTACCAACACTGCTGGTCCATCATGTACCAGTGTACCAACACTGCGGGCCATCAGTACCACTGGGACCAACATACTGGTCCATCATGTACCACTGTACAACAGTAAAGGTTTCCCTCATGTACCACTGTACCAACACTGCTGGTCCATCATGTACCAGTGTACCAACACTGTTGGTCCACCATATACCACTATACCAACACTGCTGGTCCATCATGTACCACTGTACCAACAGTACTGGTCCATCATGTACCACTGTACCAACACTGCTGGTCCATCATGTACCACTGTACCAACACTGCTGGCCCATCATGTACCACTGTACCAACACTGCTGGCCCATCATGTACCACTGTACCAACACTGCTGGCCCATCATGTACCACTGTACCAACACTGCTGGCCCATCATGTACCACTGTGCCAACAGTGCTGGTCCATCATGTACCACTGTGCCAACAGTACTGGTCCATCATGTACCACTGTACCAACACTGCTGGTCCATCATGTACCACTGTACCAACACTGCTGGCCCATCATGTACCACTGTACCAACAGTACTGGTCCATCATGTACCACTGTATCAACACTGCTGGTCCACCATGTACCAGTGTACCAACACTGCTGGTCCACCCTATACCACTGTACCAACACTGCTGGTCCACCATGTACCACTGTACCAACACTGCTGGTCCATGATGTACCACTGTACCAACACTGCTGGTCCATGATGTACCACTGTACCAACACTGCTGGTCCATGATGTACCACTGTACCAACACTGCTGGTCCATCGTGTACCACTGTACCAACACTTGCTGGTCCATCATGTACCACTGTACCAACACTGCTGGCCCGTCATGTACCACTGCACCAACAGTACTGGTCCATCATGTACCACTGTGACAACACTGCTGGTCCATCATGTACCACTGTGACAACACTGCTGGTCCATCATGTACCACTGTGACAACACTGCTGGTCCATCATGTACCACTATACAAACACTGCTGGTCCATCATGTACCACTGTACCAACACTACTGGTCCACCATATACCAGTGTACCAACATTGCTGGTTCATTATGTACCGCTGTAGTAACACTGCTGGTCCACCATGTACCACTGTACCAACACTGCTGGTCCACTATGTACCACTGTACCAACATTGCTTGTCCTTCATGTAGCTCTGTACCAGCGCTACTGGTCCACCATGTACCGGTTCACCAAAATTGATGGTCAATCATGTACCACTGTACCAACATTGGTCCATCAAGTACCACTGTACCAACACTGGTCCATCATGAATCACTTTACAAACACTGCTGGTCCATCATGTACCACTGTACCAACACTGGTCCATCATATATTACTGTACCAACACTGCTGGTCCATCATGAACCACTGTACCAATACTGCTGGTCCATCATGTACCAGTGTACCAACAGTGCTGGTCCATCACGTACCACTGGACCAACACTGCTGGTCCATCATGTACCAGTGTACCAACACTGCTGGTCCATCATGTACCACTGTACCAACACTGGTCCATCAAATATCACTGTAACAACACTGGTGGTCCATCATGTACCAGTGTACCAACACTGCTGGTCCATCATGTACCACTGTACCAACACTGGTCCATCATATATCACTGTTCCAACACTGCTGGTCCATCATGTACCATTGGACCAACATTGGTCCATCATGTACCACTGGACCAACACTGGTCCATCATGTACCACTAGACCAACACTGGTCCATCATGTACCACTGGACCAACACTGGTCCATCATGTACCACTGGACCACACTGGTCCATCATGTACCACTGGACCAACACTGGTCCATCATGTACCACTGGACCAACACTGGTTCATCATGTACCACTGGACCAACACTGGTCCATCATGTACCACTGGACCACACTGGTCCATCATGTACCACTGGACCAACACTGGTCCATCATGTACCACTGGACCACACTGGTCCATCATGCACCACTGGACCAACACTGATCCATCATGTACCACTGGACCAACACTGGTCCATCATGTACCACTGGACCAACACTGGTCCATCATGTACCACTGGACCAACACTGGTCCATCATGTACCACTGGACCAACACTGGTCCATCATGTACCACTGGACCAACACTGGTCCGTCATGAGTTACCAGAAATTCCTCAAATCAGGTTATTGCTCAATCAGCCACCTGCACCTTAGTCCCTAGGTGCCCTCCCTAGGTGCCCTCCCTAGGTGCCCTGCCTAGGTGCCCTGCCTAGGTGCCCTGCCTAGGTGCCCTGCCTAGGTGCCCTGCCTAGGTGCCCTCCCTAGGTGCCCTCCCTAGGTGCCCTGCCTAGGTGCCCTGCCTAGGTGCCCTGCCTAGGTGCCCTCCCTAGGTGCCCTTCCTAGGTGCCCTCCCTAGGTGCCCTCCCTAGGTGCCCTGCCTAGGTGCCCTCCCTAGGTGCCCTGCCTAGGTGCCCTGCCTAGGCGCCCTCCCAAGGTGCCCTGCCTAGGTGCCCTGCCTAGGTGCCCTGCCTAGGTGCCCTGCCTAGGTGCCCTCCCTAGGTGCCCTCCGCAGGTGCCCCCCCTGAATGCCCTCCCTAGGCGCCCTCCCTAGATACCCTTCCTAGGTGGCCTCCCTAGGTGCTCTCTCTGGGTGCTAGGTGACTAGCAACACCTTAGGTGACTAAGTCTTTTTTTAGCAAGTAATTTAAAAATTAGGTGTAGGGGACCAAATTAGGAAGATAAGCCAGAATCAGTTATTTACCCTGGGTTAGTTATGCTGGCTTAGTTTTCCTGGGTTAGTTATGCTGAGTTAGTTACCCTGCGTTAGCTATCGTGGGTTAGTTATCATGGGTTAGTTACCTTGGGTTAGCTATCCTGGGTTAGTTAGCCTGGGTTAGCATCCTGTGTTATTTTCCCGTGTTAGCATCCGGGTTAGTTACCCCTTGGGTTTTTTTTTTCTTGTTACCCTGATTAATTCCCCAGATTTAGTTACCCGGGGTTATTTATCCGGGTTAGTTACCCTGGGTTATTTTATCCTGGGTTAGTTTATCCGGGGTTAGGTACCTGGGTTAGTTATCGTGGGTTAGTTACCCGGGGATTAGTTTCCCTGGTTAGTATACGGTTAGTTTCCCTGGGTAGTTCCCTTGGGTTATTTCCCCTGGGTTATTTTCCCCCGGGGTTAGTAACCCGGGATTATTTCCCCCGGGTTAGTTATACGGGGTTTATTTTTCCCTGGGTTAGTTATAGGGGGTTATTTTTCCCGGGGTTAGTTTCCCTGGGTTGTTACCCGGGGTTATTTTTCCCGGGGTTAGTTTACTGGATTAGTTTCACGGGGGTTGTTACCCTTGTTATTTCCCTGGGTTAGTTATAATGGATTTTTTCCCCGGGGGTTAGTTCCCCCGGGGTTATTTCCCGGGGTTTTTGTTAAGGATTGTTTCCCGGGGTTAGTTCCCCTGGTTATTTTTCCCGGGGTTTTAGAAGAATTAGTTTCTCGGGGTTATTCCCCTTTGGGTTAGTTTCCCTGGGTTGTTCCCCTTTGGGTTATTTTCCCCCGGGGTTAGTTCCCCTTTGGATAGTTTCCCTGGGTTATTATATGGTTTATTTTTCCCAGGGTTATTCCCCTTGGGTTTATTTTCCCTGGGTTAGTTATAGGGGGTTGTTTCCCGGGTTAGTTTTTGGGGTTTATTTTCCCCTGGGTTAGTTATACTGGGTTATTTTCCCGGGGTTTATTATACTGGGTTTTTCCCTGGGTTATTTATAGGGGTTAGTTTACCTGGGTAGTTATACGGGGTTATTACCTGGGTTATTATTGGGTTTAGTTTCCCCTGGGTTAGTTCCCTGGTTAGTTTCCCGGGGTTAGTTATACGGGTGTTTACCGGGTTTTTATTATACGGGTTAGTTTCCTGGTTATTATATGGTTATTTACCTGGGTTATTTCCCGGGGTTTTGTTTCCCGGGGTTATTTACCCTGGTTAGTTTACCTGGGTTAGTAAAACATCTGGGGGTAAACTGAATATTTTAAGTCAGGTCACTTGGCACTCAGGTGAAAGTCACCCGTACTTTTTGGGTTATCAGGTAAAGGTTTCACCTTACACCTGCTGTCGGGTTTCACCTACATAAGTAAACCTGGGTTTAGTTCCCCCAAACCCTCTTCAGTGTTCACCTAGCAGTAAGTAGAATGGGTGTTAGTTACCCTACCCTGTTGTCATTTTCACCTAGCAGTAAGTATACCGGGTGTTTTTTTCCCTACCCCTGTTGTCATTTTCCCCTAGCAGTAAGAGGCCTTGTTAGTTACCCTACCCCTGTTGTCAGTGTTCACCTACAGAAAGTGGGTCCCTGGGTGTTAGTTCCCTTACACCCTTGTCATGTTCCCTACGTAAGTGGCCCCTGGGCGTTATTTCCCCCACACCCCTTCAGTGTTTACCACAGTAAGTGGGTACCTGTACTTAGTCACCTTAAATTTTGCTTAGGTTTCATAGCAAAAGTGGGGTACCTGGCTGTTATTACCTTCTTAATGCGTCAGTGTTCCCCTAGCTAAGTAGGTACCTGACTTTTAGTCCCCTTTACACTGCTGTCAGTGTTCGCCTACTAAGTAGGTACCGGGGCTTAGTCACCTTTAAACCCCGGTCATGTTCACCTAGCGTAAGTAGGTCCCGGGGCTTTAGTTCCCCTACACCCCTTCAGTTACCTAGCAGAAGAGGTCCTGTACGTTAGTCCCTTAATCCTCTGTATTTTATCTAACGTAAGTGGTACCGGGGCTGTTAGTTCCCTTCTTACGCTGTCAGGTTCCACCTAGCATCATAGGTCCAGGGTATTACCACACACACACACACACACACCACACACCACACACAACACACACACACACACACACACACAACAACCCAAACCCAACACAAAACACACACAACACACCACAAAACACACACCACAAACCACACACACAACACCACAACACACACAACACACACACACACAACACCGTGGGTCCGTGGGGTAAGACGGGGGTAAAAAGGCCCCGAGAACCTTAGCGTTGAAAGCGCGTAATATCACTAGAAGTAATCAGTTGTAGTGGAACGTCAGTGAAAAATATCGAGTAAATAATTAAAGTTTTAGTTAAAGAAAGTGAGAGGAAAGCTGAAATAAATTTTCAAAGCGCAAACCGTTGGGGTTTTAGGCGCTGTTGCCACATTGGGAGCGGTAGGCCTGATGAATGACGTACACTGTTTGGGTTTCCTTTTAAAATTGAAGTGAATGTATTAAGTAAAGGGATATATATCAGGGGGAAAGGGGAATGAGGGGGCGGGATGTACGGAATAATGGTTTATAATCATCAGGGGTTTGAAGGTTCCAACATAGGGTTTAAAGGGGCCTACGTATATTTCCATCACAGCGGCAACGTCACCGAAGTTTATTCGCCTAGTTGTTTTTGCATGTTGAGGGCCCCGGTGGCCTTGCATATGTTTGATATGGTCACCACCCTGAAAGCTATTACCAGAATTAGAAAAAATAGATAGACATAGAAAATTATAGGGTTGACGAGTGGGGAAGGTGGGTGGGACAAGCTTTTAAGGGAACATTGTAAGGCGGTGTTTTTGGGTCAGGTCCGGGGGTTGTGTCAGGTCACAAGAAGTTGGGGCCCAGTAACTACACCGCACAAGACACACCAACAACACCCCACATCAAAACAAAATCACCCACCACCACAAAAACACACAACACTCACAACACACACACAAACACACTCACACAACAACACCATGTCAGGAGGTTATCCCGGTAGTTTTAGCAGTAAGAAACTTAGGAGTAGGAACCCCTCTCTCAATGTGAAAAAGGAAAATGATAAAAACCCAGCAACAATTAACACGTAAATCCAGAAAGGGCAAAAAGTGAGGAGTAGCAAAATTTGGGAAAGAAAAATGAGACTAAATTTGTGCTACACGACGGATTTTTCAAACCCCCCCCCCTAACCCCCCCTCCCTCACAGACAACAAGCACACACACACACACACACACACACACACTACACAACATACACAACACACAACCTACACACACACATACCACACACCACACCACACACACATACAATACCCCACACACCCACACACACACACACACCACACAACCCACAAAAAAAAAACACACACACACAGCACATACACACACAACACACACACACACCACATAACACACACACAATACACCACCACACATACCACACACACCACACACACATACACACACACAACACACACACACAACACACACACACTCACACACACACACACATACATACCACACCACACACACACAACACCCACACACCCCACACCCCACCACCACAACCACACCCCCACACACACACCCCCACCACCCCACACACACAACCACACACACACCACACACACACCACACCCACACCACACACACACCACACACACACACACCACACACACACCACACACACACGACACTCGCACAACGCACACACACATACACAAACACACACACACACGCACGCAATCCCACCACACACACACACCCACACACACACACAACACACACACACACACACACACACACACACACAATCCTCACCACTGACACCAAACACTAGACTCAAACACGTACTCACCCTTCCCTAACCACCTCACCTTAGCCACCTACCCCTCCCCAAACCACCTAACCCTCCCAAACCGTCTAACCCCCGCCCAAACAACCTCCCTCATAACCATCTCCCCTCCCCCCTACCATCCTTCCCTCTCTCCCCCAAACCATCTAACTCCCCTCCCCCACTTTATCTCTTCCCCCCCCACCCCCCCCCCCCCCCCCCCCCCCCCCCCCCCCCTCTCCCCCCCTCCAAAAACCATCCTCCCTCCCCACAAAACATCCCATCCCTCTCTACCCTCTATTCCCCCTAACCAGGATGAGGACAAGGGGTTCCAAGGACGAAATCTGAGAGGGAGGAATGGGGGAAGATAGTAGCTCAAAAAAAGGGAGGAAGATGGGGATGTGAGACTAGATGGAGCTGGAAAGGAAGATGGAAGAGAGGTTAGCAGCAGATTGCCGAAGGTGGAAGAAAAAAAACAAAAGGCCACAGAAGCGAAATCAAGATAGAGACGATTAGTCGAGGAGCTGAGACAATCTGATAAGCAAGAGACAAAGATATTACAGAAAATAGATCGGCAATGGCTAAAATTAAACACAGCAACAGGTTGAAGGAAGCATGCGAAACACTCAACTATATGCAGAGGTCCTGTCAAAACCAATGGGGGCCAATAACAAAGACAAGGAGCACACTAGGGACGAAAGAGAGGTTGGAAGCATCGAAGGACTAGGACATGTGCAAGGACCTTACCAGATACCCTGTGTGGGGCCAGGAGTCAGGTGAGCAGGAAAGGAGAAACCGAGACGCATAGGGGCCATAACGAGGACGGGACTGACAGGAAGGCAACACTCCACGGGAAGGAACTAAAAACACATCAGAGGAGATGCCATGGGAGTCCCAGTGGGAGGTGGAAAGGGAGAGGAATCCGTGTTTGCTATGGGCTAGACGAAGCTAATGGGGATATTATGATGAAAGAAAGCCGAGGAGAAAAAAAAGCGATTGAAGACATCATGATGTGATAGGCGAGGGGGACATGACCCTGGTGGGCTAAATTTTCGGGAATTGGGTGGTTCACAAGAAAAGGATTCGGCTCTCCAAAGTAATTTTAAGCAGAATCAACCCGATCCCTGCTCCTGCAGGAAGAAAGCCGGCTGAGAGGCAAGCAGGAGTTCCGAGTGATGTACCACGACCCGAGGCAGAACACAGGTCGAAAAGGAAGCAATGAAAGAGAGGAGTTCAAAAAACGAAAGGAGAAATGGGAGGAAATGAAAAAGGAGGGCGAATGACCCAGGGATCAATTGGAAGGACAAGCGCACCCCCCTGAAACACCTGCAGAATGGGACCCAGCTCACGCACCCCCAAAGGAACACCTGAACCCAATCCAAACCCACCCTCACACACGATCCCTCTGTTTCCACCCCCCGCACCCACCGTTACAGTATTCGAACGAAGTTGAAGGTTTGGTACACAAATGCAGATGGATTAACGAATTAAACATGAGGAATGGCAAGAAAGAATCAATGAGAAGTCCAGACATTGCATAGCAGTTACAGAACAAAACTCATGGAGACAATTAACAGTGCAATCTTCCCACCAGGCTACCAGTCATGTAGAAAGATAGAAGGGGCAGGGGGGGAGGGTGGGGTTGCTCTGCTCGTAAAAAACAGAAGGACATCGAGAAAAGGGACGGAATAGATGAGACGGGAGAAAGGAACTACAATAGCAAGGTACACTTCGTTGGGGAACTACAATGTGGTTCATTGCAGTGATGTTAATCCCACAGGAACTGCAGGAGGCACAGAGAGGAATATGACGAGGAGCAACAGTAAGCAATGGTGGACACCCTTGCTGATGGTGGCAAGTAGAGTCACTCCAGCAGAGCAAGTTGCAGGTTATTGGGGCTTTCAACCACATGGAGATTGACCTGGTAAACCCTGGAGCCACATGGGGGTCCGAAACCATGGAGAGCCAGGTGTTGGACGTGGTGCTGGAAACTCATGCACCCCCAACATGTTAAGGACCACTACCAGAGTGAGAGGGGAGGATGTAACCAGCAAGATTGGACCTTGGTGTCACCCTGGCAGCTAGACATACTGAGGCTTCACAGTATGAGAGTCCCCTAGGAGCTAGCGGACCACGTGGTTCTGTGCTTTGGAATACATTGTAGAGCTGCAAGTGGAGAGAATAACACGGAGTAGAATGGGGAAAAGCCCGACTATATAAGAGGGGTACTACATAGGGTTGAAGAACTTCCTGGGGTATGTCCAGTGGGAAAGAGAACTGGCAGGAAAGCCAGTACATTGAAATGATGGAATATGTAGCAAACAAACTGCAAGGAGGCAGTGGAAAGGTTCATTCCAAGGGCAACAGTAACAACGGGAAGACCAGAACAAGCCCCTGGTTACCCGACGGGTGTAAGGAGGCCAAAAACAAAGTGCAATAGCGAATGGAAAAGTTACAGAAGGCAGAGAACACACGAAAATCGTGTGATTCAGTCGCAGAGCAGGAATGAGTACGCACAGGTACGGAGGTTGGCCCAGCGCAGTATGAAATGACATAGCATCGGAATCAAGACATGACCCGAAACTGTTGTATAGCCACATCAGGAGGAAGACAAACAGCAAAGACAGGTGTCAGATTAAGGCCGAAGGAGGAATGGAGAACTCACAAGAAAAAAATTTGGAATCAGGGAGGTATGTGTGGAGTGAACGGCGATATTCAAGGAGTTTTTACAGTAGAGCCAGGAAGGCTGTGGGAAGACCGAACGAAGGGAACAACAAGAGGGAATATTACCAAAAGTGTTGGATGACAAACGAACAACTGAGGAGGAGGTGAAGAAGCTCTTAAGTGACTTGAAACCTCAAAGGCGATGGGGACGGACAACATTCCCCAGGGGTCCGTAGGAAGGAGAAGAGATGCTGTGTGTGCCTCTAACCCCATATTCTTAACACATCCCTTGAAACTGGGCAACTACCTGAGCATGGAAGACAGCTAATGTAGTCCCCATATTTAGACGGGAAACAGAACGAGGCACTAAACTACAGACTGTGTCTCTGACATGTATTGTGTGCAAAGTATGGAGAAGATTATCAGGAGGAGAGTGGTCGAACACCTGGAAAGCGAACAATGATTATAATATGAAAACCAGCATGGGTTCATGGAAGGCAAATCTTGTATCACAAACCCTCTGGAGTTTTATGACAAGGTAACAGAAGTAAGACATGAGAGGAGGGTTGGGTAGATTGGTTTTTCCTGAGACTGGCGGGAAGGGCTTTGACAAGTTCCCCACAAGAAGATTAGTGCAGAGCTGCGAGGATCAGGCACACGTAAAGGAAGGGCACTGCAATGGATAAGGGATACCTACAGGGAGGCAGCAACGAGTCATGGTACGTGAGAGGTATCACCAGTTGGGCGCCGGTTACGAGCGGGGTCCCACCAGGGTGTCAGTTCTAGGACAGTGCTATTTTGTGATATATGTTGATCGAACATGATGGAAGGAATAGACTCTGACGTGTCCCTGTTTCGCCAGCTGAGTGAAGTTGAATGAGAAGAATTAAATCGACGAGGATGAGGCAGGACTGCAACGAGTACCAGGAAGAGGCTGGACAAGGGGTCCAGTAATGGTTCTCGATTTCAATCCACCAAAATGCAAAGTCATGAAGATTGCGGAGCGGGCAAAGAGACCGCAGACAGAGTATAGGTTAGGTGGGACAAAGACTACAGACCTACTCAGGGAAGCAAGACCTTGGGAGTGACCATAACACGAGGCCCATCACCGGAGGCACACATAACCAAATAAACCGCCTGCAGCATCGGCGCCTGGCAAACCTGAGAATAGCGTTCCGATACCTTAATAAGGGAATCGTTCAAGGAACACGGCACACTGTGTTGTTAGGCCCATATGGAGTATGCCAGCACCAGTCTGGACCCACACTGGTCAGCACGTCAAGAGTTAGAGAAAGGTACAAAAGTTTGCAACAAGGCTAGTACCAGAGCTCAAGGGAATGTCGTACGAGGAAAGAGGTTAAGGGAACAACGGACTGACCGACACTGGAGGACCGAAGGGTCAGGGGAGACATGATAACGAACATACAGATACTTGCGGGAATAGCAAGTGGACAGAGATAGGATGTTCTCAGGAGGGGACACAGGACAGGGGTCACAACTGGCAGCTGAAGGACTCAGGACGAGTCACAGGGACGTTCGGATGTATTTCTTCAGTCATAGAGTTGTCAGCAGTGATAGCCTAGCAAGTGAGTAGTGGAGGCAGGAACATACATAGTTTTTAAGAAGGAGAGGTATGACAAAGCTCAGGAAGGCCAGAGAGAGAGAGGATCCAGTAGGCGATCAGTGAAGAGGGGGGCCAGAGCGAGTCTCGACCCGCAACCACATTAGGTGAGTCCAATTAGGTGAGTACACTCCACACTGGCAACCCTACGGATAGCGTTCCGATACCCGTAAGGATTGTTTAAGACTCTGTTCTCACCATCTACGTCAGGCCCATATGGAGTATGCGGCACCAGTTTGGATCCACACTAGTCTAAGCACGCAAGAAATTAGAGAAAGTGCCAAGGTTTGCAACAGACTCGTCTCGAGCCTACGGGATTGTCCTACGAAGAAAGGTTGAGGGAAATCGGCTGACGGACACTGGAGGACGGAGGGTCAGGGGAACATGATAACGAATATAAATACTGCACTGCAACAGACAAGGTGGACAAGACGGGATGTTTCCAGAGATGTGACACGACACAAGAGCGTCACAATTGGCAGTTGAAGACTCAGATGAATCAAAGGGATGTTAGGGAAGTATTTCTTCAGTCATAGATAGTCAGGCGTGGCATAGCCCTAGAAAGTGACGTAGTGGAGGCAGGAACCATACATATTTTAAGGCGCGGTATGATAGAGCTCATGGGCGGGAGAGTGAGGACCTCGTAGCAATCAGGAAGAGGCGGGGCCCGGAGCTGTGAATCGACCCTGCAACCACAAATAGGTGGTACAAATAGGTGGTATACAACACACACACACACACTGCGGAACTTCCTGCGGGGAGGTCAGTGGGACAGGGAACTGGAGAAAGCAGTAAATGAAATGATGGCAATATGTCGACCAACATGCAAGGAGGCAGTGGAAAAGTTTTATTCCAGAGGCAACAGTAACAACGGGAAGACCAGAAACATGCCCCTGGTTTACCTCCGACGGGAAGGAGGCCAAAAACAAAAGTGCATAGAGAATGGAAAAAGTACAGAAGAGCAGAGAACACACGAACATAGGGAGATTAGTCGGCAGAGCAGGACTGATGTACGACCAGGTAAGGGAGGAGGACCAGCTGACTGTATGAAAATGACATAGCATCCGATAATCAAGGGAACTGACCCGAAAAATGTTGTATAGCCACATCAGGAGGAAGAGACAACAGGCAAAGGGACCAGGTGATCAGATTAAGGACGAAGTGGAGAACTCACAAGAATGACCAGGACGTATGTGAGGAGCTGAACCAGGAGATTTAAGGAAGTTTTTCAGTAGAGGACAGGAAGGTGTTACGGAAGACAGCACAGAAGGGAACATTCAAGGAGGGAATCTACCAACAGGCGCTGGATGACATCGAATCACCGAGGAGGGTGCAGTAGGGCTAAGCGACCTTGATACTAAGGCGATGGGACCGGACATTTCCCATGGAGTCCTTAGAGAAGGGAGCAGAGATGCTGTGCGTGCCCCTGCCACAATCTTCAACCACATCCCTGGAACCTGGGCAACTACCTGAGAAATGGAAGACAGCAAATGAGTCCCCTATTTAAGAAGGAAACAGAAATGAGGCACTAACTACAGACCTGTGTCTCTGCAGTATGGTGTGCAAGTCATGGAGAAGATTATCAGGAGGAGATTGGTGGAACACCTGGAACGGAACAAAGATTATAATGAAAACCCACATGGGTTCATGGGAAGGCAAATCCTGTGTCACAAACTCCTGGAGTTTTAAGACAAGGTAACAGAAAGTAAAAACCACGAGAGGGGTGGGTTGATTGCGTTTTCCTCGACTGCAGGGAAGGCTTAGACAACAGGTCCTCACAAGAGATTCAGTACAGAAGCTAGGAGATCAGGCGCATATAAGAAGGGCCCCTGCCATGGAATCAGAGAATACCAAACAGGGAGACAACAACGAGTCATGGTACGTACTGATTGTATCACAGTGGGCACCTGTGACGAGGCGGGGTCCACAGGGGTCGGTCTAGGGCCGTGCTATTTTTGGTCTATGTGAACGACATGATGGAAGGGTTAGACTCAGAAGTGTCCCTGTTTGCCAGATGATGTGAAGTTACTAAGGGAATTTAACATAGATGAGGACCGGCCGGCATTCAAAGGCCCTGGACAGACAGGACACCTGGTAGTCAAATGGCTTCTCGATTTACTCCTGGGGCCCCAAATAGCCCTCACAGTCATGAAGATAGGGGAAAGGGCACAGAGACCCCGGAAGGTATAGGGCTAGGTGGCCAAAGACTGCCACTTACTCAAGGGAAAGATCTTGGGGTGACCATAACACCGCGCATGGTCTCCAGAGCACAATCAATCAAATAACTGCTGCAGCCTATGGCGCCTGGCAAACCTGAGAACAGCTTCCGAGAATTAGTACGGAATCGTTCCAAGACACTGTACACCGAGTATGTCAGGCCATACGGGTATGCAGCACCTGTTGGAACCCGCACTTCGATAAACACGACAAGAAACTAGAGAAAGTACAAGGTTTGCGACAAGGTTTGTTCCAGAGTAAGGGGAATGTCTATGACGAAAAGATTAAGGGAAATCGGCCTGACGGACACTGGAGGACGGAGGGTAGGGGAGACATGTATACGACATATACATACTGCGTGGAATAGGACAAGGTGGACAAGGACAGGATGTTTCAGGGAGGGGCACACAGAAACAAGAGGCCCACAATTGGAAGTTGAAGACAACAAATGAGTCCAGAGAGATAGTAGGAAGTATGCTTCAGTCCTAGAGTTGTAAGGGCAGTGGAATAGCCTAGACAATGACGTCGTGGAGGCAGGAAACCATACACAGTTTTAAGGACGAGGTTTGATATAGCTAATGGAGCGGGGAGAGAGAGGGTTAGTAGCCAACCGGTGAAGCGGGAGCAGGAAGCTGGGACTTCGACCCTGCAACCCCAAATAGGTGAGTACAAATTTACTAGGTGCTACACACGTCTAGAAATTAGAGACCGTGCCAAATGTTTGCAACAAGACTAGTCCCGAAGCTTACGGGGATAGTCCTACGAATTGACAAGGTTGAGGGGAAATCGTGCGGGAACTGGAGGACAGGAGGGTCAGGGGAGACCATGATAGCGATATATAAATACTGCGCGGATAGACAAGGTTGGACAAAGACGGGTGTCCAGAGATGGGACACCGACACAGAGGTCCACAATTGGAAGTTGAAGATCAGAATGAATCAAAGGGATGTTAGGACACCACCCCAGATATTTCTTCAGTCATAGAGTAGTCAGCGCCGTGATAGCCTAGACTAGTGACGTAGTGGAGGCCGGGAAACCCTACCATAGTTTTAAGACGAGTATGATAGAGTCAATGGAGCAGGGAGAGAAGGACCTAGAAGCAATCAGCGAAAGCGGCTGGGCAGGAGCTATGACTCGACCCCTCACCACAAATACGTTGAGTACCACAAAGGTAGCGAAACCCCCCACCCACCCCAACACACACACCCCCCACCCCCCCCCCCCCCCCCACCCCCCAACCCCCCAACCAACTCCCACCCTCACACCCCCCCCACCCCCCCCCCCCCCCCCACCACCCCACCCACCCCCCACCTCCCCCCACCCCCCCCCCACCCCCCCCACCCCCCACCCCCACCCCCCCCCCCCCACCCCCCAATCAACACCCCCCCCCCCCCCCCCACCCCACCCACACCCCCCCCCCCCCCCCCCACCCACCCCCACCCCCCCCCCCCACCCCACCCACACCACCCCCCCCCCCCCCCCCCACACACAACACACACACACCCCCCACCACCCACCCCCACCCCACCACACACCACACACACAAACCCCCCACTACCCCCAACCACCCCCCCCCCACCCCCGCAACACACACACACACCCCCCACCCCAACCAACACACACAACACCCACCCACCCACCAAACCCCATAACCCCCCCCCACACCCCTCAAAACCAACCACACACACACACCACCCAACCACCAACGCCACACACACAACCATACACACACAACACCACACCCCACCACCACACACAACACAACACACACCAACACACACACACCACAACCAACACATCCCACACACAAAACACACACACCCAACCCACACACACCACACCACACACCCACACACCTCCCACACACACCACACAACACAACACACACACCACACAAACCCACACACACACCGCACACCCCCACACACACCGCCACACAACCCACACACACGCACCACCACACCACACAGACACACACACCACACCCCAACACGCACACCACACCCACACACCACACACTCCCACAACACACACACACAACACACACTCACACACCACCACACACCCACACACACACTCACCCTCACACTCCCACTCACACTCTTCTCACACACCCATACACACACACTCACACACACACACCACCCACACCCAACACCAACGACACCCACACCACACACCACAACACACCACATACACTCACATCACACTCACACTCTCTCACACAACTACCCACACCCCACACACACACACACACACCACACCACACCCCACGCACCCCCCCACACACACACCCACCACACACACACACAACACACACACAAACACACCACAAACACACACCACACACACCACAGGACCAGGCAAGACACTACAAAGGGATCTGGACAGGCTGCAGACCTGCGTCCAGCAATTGCTCATGGAGTTCAGTCCCACCAAGTGCAAGAGTCATGAAGATTGGGGCAGGGCAAAGAAAGACCACAGAGGCGTACTGTCTAGGGGGCCAGAGACTACAAACCTCACTCAAGGAAAAAGATCTTGGGGTGAGTATAATCCACAGCCCATCCCTCCTGAATGCGCACATTCAAACCAAATAACTGCTGAGCATATGGGCGCATAGCAAACCTCAGAACAGCCTTCCGGACTCTTAATAAGGAATCATTAAGGACCCTGTTTCACCGTGTACGTTAGCCATATTGGAGTATTGCGGCACAGTTTGGAACCCACCACCTAGCAAGACGTAAAGAAACTTAGAGAGAGTGCAAAAGGTTTGCAACAAGACTAGTCCCAGGAGCTAAGAGGGTATGTCCTACGAGGGAGAGGTAAGGGGAAATTCCACCTGACGATCATGGAGGAAGGAGAGATAGGGGGACCATGATAACGCATACAACCATACTGACGGGCAATTGGACAAGGTGGACCAAAGGACAGGTGTTCCCGAGACTGGGAACAGTAACAAGGGGGACACCGGTTGGACGCTGAAAGACAAGATGAATCATGGGATGTTAGGAAGTATTTCTTCAGCAACAGAGTGTCAGTAAGTGGAAATATTTTGGGAAGCGATGTAGTGGAGGCAGGATCCATACATAGCTTTAAGCGAGGTACGATAAAGCACAGCTCCAGGGAGAATGACCTAGTAGCTCGATCCAGTGAAGGAGGGGACAGGAGCTCGGATCGACCCCCGCAACCTCAACTCGGTGAGTACAACTTGGTGAGTACACCCACACACCACACATCACACACACACCCACACACACCCACACACACCCTCTCACACACAACCACACACACACACAACACACACACACGCACACACACATGGTTTTCCCTTCCGGTCCATTTATTAAAAACACGTTTTAAAAAACACCACATTTCTACCCTCATAGGCCTCCCAACATAGGCCTACACGCGGGGGGGGGGAGGTTTGGATCCGAGGACCAGGATCCTGTCACAAACTTTCCTGGATATCTGCGCCGGTAAAATATTTTCTAGTGTATCGTCAGCCGGTCTGGTGGACCAGTGGGGCCAGCAGGTTCAGTGGCCCGCGGTCCCGCGGCCTGAGTATCAGAGCAGCGGTCCAGTGGTCTGCGTCCATTGGCCAATGACTCCAGCGGTCCAGTGGACCAGTGATCCACGTTCAGTAAACCAATGGTAAGACGGACGTGGACCAGCTGTCCAGTAGACAAGTGGAATCAGTAATTCCCACTCATTCAGTAATTCAGTGGTCAGAAAACAGTGGTCCAGTGGACAGTACTACTGTGGACCATTAATTTAGTCTCCAGTATTCGGTGTCCAGGATTAGGGTGGTCCAGTGGTCTAGCAGCCCAATATTCCCAGTGGCCAGTAACTTACTAGTTCCAGTGGACCGTGGTCCACTAGTACCACTGGACCCAGTAATTCGTGGACCAATGGTCAGTGGTCCAGTGGTCCAGTAGACCAGTGGTTCCAGTGACAGTGGGTCAGTAGACCAGGTGGACCAGTTGGTCAAGTAGACAGTGGTCCAGTATCCCAGTGGTCCAGTAGGACCCAGTTGGACCAGTGGTTCAGTTGACCAGTGGTCCAGAATACCAGTGGTCCCGGACCACTATACAGATATATACCACACACTCTACACAGTAGAAACGCTATACCAAACAGTGCAACACTCAATATACAACTAGAGGTGAAATTTAACACACTGTATAACAAAAGTGTGTATGGCAGTGTATTAACGGAGACCTGAATGTTGTATACACACAGTGTATTTATACGTACACTCCCTCTGACCAGAGTTTCCAGTGACCATTGCACTATGTGGAAGTATACCCTTATTTAGAGGGTTTCGGGGGTTTATATCGGGAGGTATAGGTGTGTAAGGGGTGTAGCTGGGTGTGGGGCTGGGTTACCAGTGGGCGGTGGGGCGGTGCAGAGGTGACAAGAGCATTTATAGTGAGTGGAGGTGGCAGTGTGGGGAGGTACGCTGGTTCGGACCTGTTTTTGTGTAACGGATACGGATCTGGGATTCCCAAGTCAGGTGACTGGTACCGTTGTGGTACCTGTGTACCTGGTGTGGTACCTGTGTACACTGGTGTAATACTGGTGTACCTGGGTTTAGTACCTGTGTACCTGGTGTGGTTACTGTGTAACTGTGTGGGATCCGTGTAAACTGGTGTAGACCCTGTGTCTGGTGTGGTACATGTGTCCCTGGTGTAATACTGTTGTACCTGGTGGGGTACATGTGTACTGGTGTGTACATGTGTTTATACGGTGTGTACGTGTACTGGGTGTAGTACCTGTGAACTGGTGTGGTACCTGTGTTACCTGGTATGGTACCTGTGTACCTGGTGTGGTACTGTGTACCTGGTGTGGTCCCTTTGTACCTGGTGTAGTACCTGTGTAATGGTGTGGTACTGTGAACCTGGTGTGGTACTGTGTACCTGTTGTGTACTGTGTACTGTTGTGTTACCTGTGTACCTGGTGTGCTACCTGTGTAACCTGGTGTCGTACCTGTGTACCTGGTGTGGTACATGTGTTACTTGGTGTGGTCCTGTGTACCTGGTGTGGTACTGTGTACCTGGTGTAGTAACTGTGTACCTGGGTGTGGTACCTGTGTACCTGGTGTGTTACCTGTGTACTGGTGTGGTTACCTGTGTACCTGGTGTGGTACCTGTGTACCTGGTGTGGTACTGTGTACTGGTCGTGGTACCTTGACCTGGTGTAGTACCTGTGTACTGGTGTGGTACTGTGTACTGGGTGTGGGGTACTGTGTACCTTGTTGTGGTACCCTGTGACCTGTTGTGGTACCTGTGTACCTGGTTTGGTACTGTGTACCGGTGTGTACCTGTGTACCTGTGTGGTTCCTTTTTATGGTGTAAGTACCTGTGTACCTGGTGTGGTACCTGTGTACCTGTTGAGGACCCTGAGTACCTGTTGTGGTACCTGTGTACTGTGTAGTACCTGTGTATGGTGTTGTCCTGTGTACCTGGTGTCGGTACCTGTGTCCTGGGTGTTAGTGGTTTAGAAAGACCCTGTAAAGCAAACACTAAAACCTATTTATTAGAAACGTTTCGTCTGGGACCTTGATAATTCTAACATAAGAGGTAGAAAGACATCATATATATAGGCCCCGAGAGAGTGAGTATGTGACGCACGAGACCTGAGGAATGTCATAAGAACATAAGAATGGAGGAACAACTGTAGGAAGGCCCTACTGGCCATGCGAGGAGGTCCTTATCAAAACAACCTTCTGCTATGATGAGGACGGGTAGACGATGACTCACGTGACTCCTGTGTTGTTGTTTTTTTTTTTTTTTAGTGGTCGGTGCTGCTTAAGTATCATGTATGCCAATGTTTTTGAAATTTTGTAGTATCCATGATGTAGGTTCTATAGTGTCGGTGCCGACGATTAGAGAGGTTTAGGCCACGTCGGCGTCTGAGGTCTGGTTCGGTGAGCACGAGTTGTGACTCGTTCCAGTTCATCAAATGTCGTGGCGTCTCAGTGGAGGGACACAGGCGTACCTTACATCGTCTCTGTTAGAGCATTCGATGTTGTTCAGGCGGACTGCATAGAGACTCTTGCCTGTCTCGCCACTATTTCTTGGGACAGAACCCACAGGGGATAGTGTAGAACGCCTGCGTAGAAGTTAAGGTGGGGCTGCGTTTCGTAGTGAGGTCTTTGTCGGAGGATGTGGTTATGGTGCAAACGTTGCATGTTACTCATAGCAAGTGCCGGCGAGTATCGTGGCAACATCGCCACAAGGGGAGTACTAAGGAACTGTTTAGGGGGACTGTTCCATGGGCGTTTCTGAGGATAGCTTGTGCTGTGAGTCTGCATTCTCCGGATGACGAAAAGATTGGGAACTGTTAGGTAAGACACATATGCAACAGTTAGACACTTTATCGAAACGTTATGCCAACAACGTTGGCTTCTTCAGTCGAATACAGAAAGTAGGCAGGAACAGTGGAGATGTGAGGCCGATGTAATAGTCATCACCTGAAGTGGTAGAAATTGCGGTTGTCCGTCCTCTCGGCCTGGAGGAAGTTCAGTTCCTAGTCAGGAAATATCTGAAGAATCAAGCGAACAGTGCGGAGACTTAATCTGTCGGAAGGGAGGGGCAGGTGTAGTAGTAGTAGTAGTAGTAGTAGTAGTAGTCGTAGTAGTAGTAGTTCGTAATAGTAGTTGTGAGCTTGTAACCAAGAGAGGTAATGTCCTCTCAGATCCAATTCGCACTTGACAAGCTTTTCAATGTGAGTAAAGTGTTGGATTGAGAGGGACATGACCTCTCAGTGGTTACAATCTCACTCTACTCTACTACTACTATACTACTATACTACTAATACTATATTACTTGCCCTCTCCTTCGACAGTATTTAAGTTCCGCACTGTCGCTTGATCTTCAGATAGTTCCTGTCTATGGAACTGAACTTCTCAGGCCGAGGGACTGACAACCTCAAATCTAGACTTACGGGTGATGGACTGATTACATCGTTTCACATCTCTATGTTCCTGCCTACTTTCTGTATTCGACTGAAGACGCCTATGTGTAGGCGAAACGTTTCGGAATGAAGTTGTCTAACTGTTGCATCTGGGTCTATACTAACAACTGTCGTATAGTATACCATTTTGATGTTCAAAGATGGGCAATGAGACGTGTAATGGTTGTGTTATGATGTATGTGCATTCTCTTCTAGAAAACTAAGGGCTGAAGATGCGAAGAGCTTCAAGAAGAGCCAATGGGTTTCCTCTATTAGTGGGGGGTCGTGGTGTGAAGTTTATAACATATATTAAGATCGTCCCTTTCTTGCGCAATTATTATATCCCTCGTGGTTATTGCACATCCAAGTCACCGCACTAAGGAGTGACTCTCGTGGCCTGTTTGCGCGCTCAACTCCATTTACCAGCATGGTTAACTGACTGCCTGCCATCAACCACCACCAGGAAAATCCCAACCCCCCGATACCACCCCAAGACCGCCACCAACTCCAACCGCCCAACCCCCCCCCCACCCCGCCGGCCTTGGTGGGGCGTTTGGGGTGGGTGGGGGTATGGATGTTCGGGGGTTGGTTGGGGGAGGTGGCCGGTGTAGGGTTGAGCGGAGTTGGGAGGTGGGAGGCGGGGGTGCTGTGGAATTGTGGGGTCGGTTGCGGGTGGGGTGCGGCGGGAGTAGGGGGGAGGGTGCTGAGGGTGGTCGGGGGGGTGGGGGGATGGGGTGGGAGGGGCCTTGGGGGGGGTTGTGGATGGGGTAGGTGGGGTGGAGTGAAGTGGCGAGTGGGGGTCCCGCGGGTGGGGGGGTGTTGGGGGTGGGTTTTTAGTTGGGTCCGGTTTACTTGGGGTGGGGGTGAGGGGGGTGGGGTGGGGGGGGGTGGGTTGCGTGGGGATGCTTGTCGGGTCGGGGTGTGTGTGGTGGGGAGGGGATGTAGGGTTGGGGGGGTTTTGGGGGTGTGTTGGGGCGTGTTGTGGGTTGTTTCCCCGTGTATGGGGGGGGGGGATTAGGGTTCTTTGGTTTGGGATGTTGGTTATTTGTGTCCCCTTTGTGATGGGATTCTTTTGGTGTTTTTTGCTTTTATTTGTGTTGTATTTGTTTAATATTTGGATTGTTTGTTATTTGTTCCTTTGCTTGTCCTTTGAGTTTTTGACTCTCTTTTTGTTTTTTTTTTTTTTTGTTTTAGTTTTTCCCTTTTTGTTTTTTTTTTATTTCTGGAGCTTTTTTTTTTTTTCTTTATTCTTGTTTTATTCTTATCTTTTATTATCTTTCTCCCTTATTTCTTTTTCTATTTTGTTTTGCCTTTGTTTAGTTTGTTTATTTAGTTCTTTGATTTTCTGGTTGTATGTTTTGTGTTCTGTGGAACGTCTGAACAATACTACGAAGTGATAATTAAAGTTATTAGTTAAAGAACGTGAGAGGAAAGCTGAAATCATAATATTTCAAAGCAGCAAAACCCGTTGGGGGGTCTTAGGGCGCTGTTGCCACATTGGTAGCGGTAGGGCTGATGAAGTGACGTCACGACAAGTTGTGTGCCCATTATACATATGAAGTGAAGTGATATATATTGTGACAGTTGTATATTATTCAGTGAAAGAGTGAAGTGCGGAAGCGGGGATGTACGAGAATATATGGTTATAAAATCATCGGGTGAACGGATCTCCACAAATAGGGATTTAAGGCTACGTACTTCTTCGTTCATCAGCAGCTGGCAACTGTCCACCGCACGCTTATTCGCCTAGTTGTGGTTTGCATGTTGACGGCCCCGGCTGGCCTTGCATACTGTTTGATACGGTCACTCATCCTGCAAGCTATATCAGAATTAGAATAGAAATAGCATAGAACATAGAGATTATAGGGTTGACGAGTGTGGGAAGGTAGGTGGGACAAGCTTTTTAAGGGCAACATTGTAAGACCGTGCTAGGTCAGGCCAGGAGAGTTGTCAGGTCACATGAAGTTGCCGGCCAGTTCATTACACCGCACACATGACACACTCACACACACACACACCACACACCACACACACACACACACAACACACAACCAGGCAGAACTACAAAGGGATTCTGGACAGGCTGCAGACCTGGTCCAGCAATTGGCTCCTGGAGTTCAGTCCCACCAAGTGCAAAGTCATGAAGATTGGGGAAGGGCAAAGAAGACCACAGACGGAGTACAGTCTAGGGGGCCAGAGACTACAAACCTCACTCAAGGAAAAAGATCTTGGGTGAGTATAACACCAGGCAACATCTCCTGAAGCGCACATCAACCAAATAACTGCTGCAGCACTATGGGCCCTAGCAAACCTCAAAACAGCATTCCGACATCTTAATAAGGAATCATTCAGGACCCTGTACACCGTGTACGTTAGGCCCATATTGGAGTAATGCGGCACCAGTTTGGAACCCACACCTAGCCAAGCACGTAAAGAAACTAGAGAAATGCAAAGGTTTGCAACAAGACTAGTCCCAGAGCTAAGAGGTATGTCCTACGAGAAACAGAAAGGTTAAGGGAAATCAACCTGACGACACTGAGACAGGAGAGATAGGGGGGACATGATAACGACATACAAAATACTGAGAGGAATTGACAAGGTAGGACAAAGACAGGATGTTCCAGAGACTGGACACAGTAACAAGGGGACACAGTTGGAAGCTGAAGACACAGATGAATCACAGGGATGTTAGGAAGTATTTCTTCAGCACAGAGTAGTCAGTAAGTGGAATAGTTTGGGAAGCGATGTAGTGGAGGCAGGATCCATACATAGCTTTAAGCAGAGGTATGATAAAGCTCACGGTTCAGGGAGAGTGACCTAGTAGCGATCAGTGAAGAGGCGGGCCAGGAGCTCGGACTCGACCCCCGCAACCTCAACTAGGTGAGTACAACTAGGTGAGTACACAACACACACACACAACCACACACACACACACCACAAACACACACACACACACACACACACACACACACACACACACACACACACACGACACACACACACTGGTTTTCCCACTTCCGGTCCATTTAATTAAACACGTTAAAAACACCATTTCTACCCTCTAGGCCTCCCAACATAGGCCTACAGCGGGGGGGGGAGGTTTGATCCGAGGAACAGGATCTGTCACAAACTTTCCTGGAATATCTGCGCGGAAAAATATTTTCCTAGTGTATCGGTCCAGCGGTCTGGTGGACCAGTGGGCCAGCAGTTCAGTGGCCCGCGGTCCAGCGGACCAGTGTATCAGAGGCCCAGCGGTCCAGTGGTCTGCGGTCCATTGGCCAATGATCCAGCGGTCCAGTGGACCAGTGATCCACGGTTCAGTTAACCAATGGTCCAGCGGACCAGTGGTCCAGCTGTCCAGTAGACAAGTGGATCAGTAATTCACTCATTCAGTAATTCAGTGGTCCAGAAACACAGTGGTCCAGTGGACCAGTAATACAGTGGACCATTAATTTAGTCGTCCAGTAATTCGGTGGTCCAGCGATTAGGGGGTCCAGTGGTCTAGCAGCCCAATATTCCAGTGGTCCAGTAACTTAATAGTTCAGTGGACCAGTGGTCCAATAGTCCAATGGACCAGTAATTCAGTGGACCAATGGTCCAGTGGTCCAGTGGTCCAGTAGACCAGTGGTCCAGTAGACCAGTGGTCCAGTAGACCAGTGGACCAGTGGTCCAGTAGACCAGTGGTCCAGTATACCAGTGGTCCAGTAGACCAGTGGACCAGTGGTTCAGTAGACCAGTGGTCCAGTATACCAGTGGTCCAGGACCACTATACAGATATATACACACACTATACACAGTATAAACACTATACAAACAGTGAAACACTCACTATACAACGAGAGGGTGAAATTTACACACACAGTATACACACAAAGTGTGTATGGCAGTGTATTAACGGAGACCTGAATGTTGTATACACACAGTGTATATATACGTACACTCCCTCTGACCAGAGTTACCAGTGACCCATTGCACTATGTGGAAGTATTTCCCCTTATTTAAGGGGTTTAGGGGGTTTAAATCGGATGGTATAGGTGTGTAAGGGGTGTAGCTGGGTGTGGGGCTGGGTTACAGTGGGCGGTGGGCGGTGCAGGAGGTGCAAGAGCAGTTTATAGTGAGTGGAGGTGGCAGTGTGTGGCAGGATACGCTGGTTCGACCTGTTTTTGTGAAGGATACGATCTGGGATTCCCAAGTCAGGGTGACTGGTACCTGTTGTGGTACCTGTGTACCTGTTGTGGTACCTGTGTACCTGGTGTAATACCTGTGTACCTGGTGTAGTACCTGTGTACCTGGTGTGGTACCTGTGTACCTGGTGTGGTACCTGTGTACCTGGTGTAGAACCTGTGTACCTGGTGTGGTACATGTGTACCTGGTGTAATACCTGTGTACCTGGTGTGGTACATGTGTACCTGGTGTAGTACCTGTGTACCTGGTGTGGTACCTGTGTACCTGGTGTAGTACCTGTGTACCTGGTGTGGTACCTGTGTACCTGGTATGGTACCTGTGTACCTGGTGTGGTACCTGTGTACCTGGTGTGGTACCTTTGTACCTGGTGTAGTACCTGTGTACCTGGTGTGGTACCTGTGTACCTGGTGTGGTACCTGTGTACCTGTTGTGGTACCTGTGTACCTGTTGTGGTACCTGTGTACCTGGTGTGCTACCTGTGTACCTGGTGTAGTACCTGTGTACCTGGTGTGGTACATGTGTACTTGGTGTAGTACCTGTGTACCTGGTGTGGTACATGTGTACCTGGTGTAGTACCTGTGTACCTGGTGTGGTACCTGTGTACCTGGTGTAGTACCTGTGTACCTGGTGTGGTACCTGTGTACCTGGTGTGGTACCTGTGTACCTGGTGTGGTACCTGTGTACCTGGTGTGGTACCTTTGTACCTGGTGTAGTACCTGTGTACCTGGTGTGGTACCTGTGTACCTGGTGTGGTACCTGTGTACCTGTTGTGGTACCTGTGTACCTGTTGTGGTACCTGTGTACCTGGTGTGGTACCTGTGTACCTGGTGTAGTACCTGTGTACCTGGTGTGGTACCTTTGTACCTGGTGTAGTACCTGTGTACCTGGTGTGGTACCTGTGTACCTGTTGTGGTACCTGTGTACCTGTTGTGGTACCTGTGTACCTGGTGTAGTACCTGTGTACCTGGTGTAGTACCTGTGTACCTGGTGTGGTACCTGTGTACCTGGTGTAGTTGGTTTAGAAAGACACGTAAGCAAACACTATAACATATTTATTAGAAAACGTTTCGGTCCTGGGACCTTGATCACTTCTAACATACAGAGGTAGAAAGACATTATATATATAGGCGGAGAGTGAGATGTGACGCACGTGACCTGAGGAATGTCATAAGAACATAAGAATGGAGGAACACTGTAGAAGGCCTACTGGCCCATGCGAGGCAGGTCCTTATCAAAACAACCTCTGCCTATGATGAGGACGGGTAGACGATGAAATCACGTGACTCCTGTGTTGTTGGGTTGGTGCTGCTTAAGTATCATGTATGCCAATGTTTTTGAAATTTTGTAGTTTCCAGTGTTGCGTTCTATAGTGTCGGTGACGACGATTAGTGAGGCTTCTAGGCACCGTCGGCGTCTGAGGTCTGGTTCGGTGAGAACGAGTTGTGCCTCGTTCCAGTTCATCAAATGTCCCGTGGAGTCTCTGTGGAGGACACAGGCGTACCTTACATCGTCTCTGTTAGAGGCATTTCGATGTTCGTTCAGGCGGACTGCAAGATCTCTGCCTGTCTCGCCTACATATTTCTTGGGACAGAACCCACAGGGGATAGTGTAGACGCCTGCTGTAGAAGTTAAAGGTGTGGGGCTGCGTTTCGTAGTGAGGTCTTTGATAGAGGATGTGTTTATGGTGCAAACGTTGATGTTACTCATAGCAAGTGCCCGGCGAGTATTCGTGGCAACATCGCCACATGGGAGTACTATGAACTGTTTAGGGGGCTGTTCCATGGGCGGTTTCTTGAGGATAGCTTGTGCCTTGAGTCTGCAATCTCGGATGAAGAAAGATGGGAACTGTTAGGTAAGACACATATGCAACAGTTAGACAACTTTATTCCGAAACGTTTCGCCTACACAGTAGGCTTCTTCAGTCGAATACAGAAAGTAGGCAGGAACAGTAGAGATGTGAAGACGATGTAATCAGTCCATCACCCTTGAAGTCGTAGAATTTGAGGTTGTCAGTCCCTCGGCCTGGAGAAGTTCAGTTCCATAGTCAGGAACTATCTGAAGATCAAGCGACAGTGCGGAGACTTAAATACTGTCGGAAGGAGAGGGGCAGAGTAGTAGTAGTAGTAGTAGTAGTAGTAGTAGTAGTAGTAGTAGTAGTAGTAGTAATAGTAGTAGTGAGATTGTAACCACTGAGAGGTCATGTCCCTCTCAGATCCAACACTTCTCACTTGACAAGCTTTTCAAGTGAGAAGTGTTGGATCTGAGAGGGACATGACCTCTCAGTGGTTACAATCTCACTACTACTACTACTACTACTACTACTACTACTACTACTACTACTACTACTACTCTGCCCCTCTCCTTCCGACAGTATTTAAGTCTCCGCACTGTCGCTTGATCTTCAGATAGTTCCTGACTATGGAACTGAACTTCTCCAGGCCGAGGGACTGACAACCTCAAATTCTACGACTTCAAGGGTGATGGACTGATTACATCGTCTTCACATCTCTACTGTTCCTGCCTACTTTCTGTATTCGACTGAAGAAGCCTACTGTGTAGGCGAAACGTTTCGGAATTAAGTTGTCTAACTGTTGCATATGTGTCTTACCTAACAACCTGTCGGTATTGTATACCATTTTGATGTTCAAAGATGGGAACTGAAGACGTGTAAAGGCTTGTGTTATGTAAGTGCATTCTTCTTCTAGAAAACAAGGGCTGAAGATGCGAAGAGCTCTCAAGAAGAAGCCAATGAGGATTCCTCTCTTAGTGCGGGTGTCTTGGTGTGAATAAAAATATATAAGATCGTCCTTGTTGGTAGGTTTTCTATACACTTTGAAGAGAAGTTTGTCACTGTCGGGAGATCTGCACAGTAGAACGTCGAGGAAAGGAAGTTTGCCATCATTTTACACTTGAACTCGAAAATGATGGCAAACTTCCAGCACTACCAGCTGCACCAGTGTATTACCTGGAGTTTACCTGGAGAGAGTTTCGGGGGTCAACGCCCCCGCGGCCGGTCTGTGACCAGGCCTCCTGGTGGATCAGCGCCTGATCAACCAGGCTGTTGCTGCTGGCTGCACGCAAACCAACGTACGAGCCACAGCCCGGCTGATCCGAACTGACTTTAGGTGCTTGTCCAGTGCCAGCTTGAAGACTGCCAGGGGTCTGTTGGTAATCCCCCTTATGTGTGCTGGGAGGCAGTTGAACAGTCTCGGGCCCCTGACACTTATTGTATGGTCTCTTAACGTGCTAGTGAAACCCCCTTTTCTTTTCATTGGGGGATGGGGCATCGTCTGCCAAGTCTTTTGCTTTCGTATGAGTGATTTTCCCTGTGCAAGTTCGGTACTAGTCCTCTAGGATTTTCCAGGGGTATTAATCATGTATCTCTCCTCCTGCGTTCCAGAGAATACAGGTTTAGAAACCTCAAGCGCTCCCAGTAATTGAGGTGTTTTAAACTCCGTTATGCGCGCCGTGAAAGTTCTCTGTACATTTTCTAGGTCGGCAATTTCACCTGCCTTGAAAGGTGCTGTTAGAGTGCAGCAATATTCCAGCCTAGATAGAACAAGTGACCTGAAGAGTGTCATCATGGGCTTTGGGCCCCCCTAGTTTGAAGGTTCTCATTATCCATCCTGTCATTTTCAGCAGATGCGATTGATACAATGTTATGGTCCTTGAAGGTGAGATCCTCCGACATAATCACTCCCAGGTCCCTTGGGGCGTTTGGGGTTCGCTCTATTTTGTGGCCAAATTTGTTTTGTAATCTGATGAAGATTTAATTTCCTCATGTTTACCATATCTGAGTAATTTGAAATTTCTCATCGTTGAACTTCATATTTTTTTCTGCAGCCCACTGAAAGATTTGGTTGATGTCCGCCTGGAGCCTTGCAGTGTCGCAATGGAAGACACTGTCATGCAGATTCGGGTGTCATCTGAAAAAGGGACACGGTCTGTGGTTTGACACCTTTGTCTATGTGGGAAATTTTGGGTATGAAAAAAAAGAGGGGGAGCTATTTACTGGCCTTGGGGAACAGAGCTTTAAACCGTAGCGGCCTGGGGATTTTACTCTTTTGGGCCCGGACTACCTCTGTTTTCTGTTAGCGCGCTTTTTGTGCGCTGTTCCCCCATGGTCACACTTGTCGAAGGCTTTTGCAAAGTCGGGTTATATATTACATCTGCTTCCCTTTTTGTTTTTCAGTCCCTTTGGGGCCCCTTGTCGTTGTGATCCCGTAGTTGGGGGACAGGGCGGAGCGACCTGTTCTAAAAACCCCTGTTGCCCCCGGGGTTTTGTAACTGTGGGTTTTTTAGGGGGGGTGATCTTGCTTTTAGGCCCTTTCAAAGATTTTTTTGATATTTGGGGTGTTAGTGCTATTGGTCTGTATTCTTTTTCTGTTGCTTTAAAATGGGCCCCCTTTTTTGGAGTGGGGCCCATGTCCCGTTGTTTTTTTGTAACTGTGGGGCGACCCCCGGGTCCTGCACCCTCTCCTAGGATGGAAAAGTCGTGATAGGGGCTTCTTTCAGTTCTTGGGAACACAGAGTTCCAGAGTCTGGGCCCCGGGGCAGAGGCTTTGGGGAAGTCATTTATCGCCTGTTCGAAGTCATTTTGGGGTCAGGATAACACGGATAGGCTTGTGTTAATCAAATTTTGGGGTTTCTCATAAAAAATTTTTGATCTTCGCCCTCTCAGTTGGTTAGGGGCTTGCTAAAAACTGAGTCATAGGGGGACTTGAGTACTCACTCATATCCTTTGCTGTCATCTGTTGGGACCCATCTTGTTTAAGTGGGGGCCCCAAATACGGACGTTGTTCTCGATTTTGATTTGGATAGGAAAAAAAATTTTGGGTTTCTTTCGATTTCATTTAGGGCTTTTATTTTTCTTCCCGCGTTTCCTACTCCTAAAATTCTTTTAGCTTAATTCGATGTTTGTATTTCTCTGACCATGTCTCCCTGCGCATTTCAGATTATTGACCCTTTTAGCCGTTTGTTTTTCTTTTCCGTCCCCGAAAAGGGGAGCCCCTGTCTTTTTTCTTTTTTTCATTATCCTCCTTTTTCAAAGGGAATAAGCCTTGTGCATACATCGATGCCACCATTATCTTTTTCTGGCTAATTTTGGGGTCTGTTTTTGCTTATTTTTCCCAGCTTATATCGGTTAGGACTTGGGTTTACTTGGGTCCCACTTTATTTTTTTGTTATTGAAGTTAAATTTGGGTGAATGCCCCTCGTGACTATCTCATTTTGTCGTCTGGGCTCCACGCATAATTCTGAACCCCAATTATGTTGGATCTGAGTATATTGTTTTGATATGGTGCATTTCTTATCAATCACATTGTTAGGAAGATGAGGTCTGGTATTCTCCATCTAGTGGTCTTTTAAATTTCGGGTTTTAAATTAAAATTTTGTGCAGAGATTTAAAAAAGCCGTGTGAGTGGGGTTTTTCACAGAGCGCCCCCGGGTGTTTACTGCAAAATATTTTTGCTTTTTCCCCTCCATTTTAGGTCCCTTAATTGAAACCCCCCGGAGCAAGATTTTGGGGTGCAGGAGCGGGAAGATTTTCCAGACAGTGGTCAATTTTTAACAGCTGTTCCTGGAAAATTGCGGGGATGTTGCTCGGAGGCTTTTAGACAAACCCAAGACTGGTTTTGGTTCTCGACCCTTTTCTGCTAAAACTCCCTACGTCATTTGAGGCATTAAGCATTTTTTGTGCCAAGTACTCGCAAAGACAACGCACTACCACTGCACCAGTTAAGACAAAAAGCACCTACCCGGGGGGGGGGCAACAACTGCCACCCTGGGGTATGACAACAGCACTACCAGCTGCACCCGTGTATGAAACAAAAACTCCAGCTGCACCAGTGTATAAAAACAGCACACTACCAGCTGCACCAGTGAAAACAACAACCCACTACCACTGCACCCGGTATGCAACAGAGCACTACCGCTGACCAGTGTATACAACAACACACTACCAGCTGCACCAGTGATGAAACACAGCACTACCACTGCACCGGTATGGGCAACACGCATACCAGTCACCCGTGTTTTGACAACAGCAGCACTACCCGCTGCCCCAAATGTAGGCAACAGCACACTACCAGCTGCACCTTATGAAACAGCCATACCCCTGCACCAGTGTAACAACAACAGCACACCAGCTGCACCATGTATGACAACAACAGCACTACCCGCGCCCAGGATGCAACAGCGCCTACCCCTCACCAGGATACAAAAGCACATACCAGCGCACCAGTTATACAACAAAACACTGCCACTGCACCATGTATGACAACAACGCCTACCAGCTGCACCCGTGAGACAACACAGCACTACCCCTGCACCAGTGTTGACAACAGCGCACTACCACTGCACCATGTATGACAAAGCAGCACTACCCTGCACCATGTATGACAACAAACAGCACTGCCCGGAGCTGCAACCATGAAAGGAGACAACAGCAGCACTACCGCTGCACCATGTTTGCAACACAGCACTACCAGCTGCCCATGTATGACAACACACAATACCAGCTGCACCCGTGTATACAACAACCTACCAGCTGCACCAGGTAGACAACACACACCCGCAAACCCGTTAGACAAAAACAGCACTACAGCTGCACCAGTGTATGACAACACACTGCCGCTGCACCAGTATGAAACAACATCCTACCAGCTGCCCGTATGCAAAAACACACACCCGCTCCCAGTGAGCCAACACACCTTTTAAAAAACCCCTGCGCACCATGTATACAACAAAGCACTACCGCGCACCATGTAGACAACAGCACTACCAGCTCACCGTGTATGACAAAAAACAGCACTACCAGCTGCACCATTATGACAAAAGCACTGCCACGCACCCCTTATGACAACACACAACTACCAGCTGCAACCAGTGTATGACAACAAAGCACTACCGCCAAACCCTGATGACAACACACTGCCCCGCCCAGGGGAGCAAAAACACACACCGCTGCACCCGTGTATGAAACAGCACTACCCGCTGCACCAGGTATGGCAAACAGCACTACCAGCTGCACCAGTGATGACACACCACCCCGCTGCACCTGTTACAACACAGCACTACCCCTGCACCATGTAGACAACACAGCCTACCCTGCCCAGTGTATACAACAAAGCACACCACGCACCAGTGATACCGCCACTACCAGCTGCCCAAAACCAGTAAGGACAAACACACACTACCAAACGCACCATGTTGACAAAAGACACTACCGCTCACCGTGTTTAAAAAACAAAGCACTCCAGCTGCCATTTCAAAACAGCCTACCAGCTCACCATGAAAGAAACAAAAGCACTACCGCTGCACCAGTGAAAGACAACAGCACTACCAGCTGCCCAGTGTAGACAACAAAGCACTACCCCGCACCCTGTATGACACAGCACACCAGCTGCCCAGGATGACACAGCACTACCAGCTGCACCAGGAAAAGAAAAACACACTACCACTGCACCAGTGTATGACAAAACGCACTACCGCTTTCCCAGTGTAAGACAAAAGCGCACTACCAGCTGCACCAGGTATGAAACAGCACTACCACTGCACAGTGTATGACAACACAGCACTACCACTGCACCCGTGTATGACAACAACACATCCAGCTGCACCAGTGTATACAAAGGCACTACCAGCTGCACCAGTGATACAACAACAGCACTACCAGCTGCACCATTGTATGACAACAAAAGCACTACCACTCACCAGTGTTGACAAAAACAGCACACCAGCTGCACCCCGTTATACAACAGCACACTACCCGCTCACCCGGGATGCAACCACTCAGCTTCACAGTGTAGACACCACCACCACTGCCCAGTTATGACAACAGCACTCCCGCTGCCCAGGTAGACAACAGCAGCACACCACGCCCATTTTATGGGGCAACAACAGCATACCAGCTGCACCCGTGTTTGACAACAAAGCACTCCCGCTCACCAGTTATACAACACAACACTACCCGCTGCACCAGTGAGACAAAACAGCACACCACCCGGGACCTGTATGACAAAAAAAGCACTACCAGCTGCACCATGAAAGCAAAACCCGCCTACCAGCTCACCCGGTATGACAAAACAGCATACCCGCTGCACCAGTGTATGACAACAACAGCACTACCACTGCACCCTGTATACAACAAAACACTACCAGCTGCCCAGTGTAACAACAGAAACACTAACCCGCTGCACCAGTGTATGACAAAAAAGCACACTAACCACGGCCCAAATACCATGTATGAAACACAGCCTTCCACGCACCAGTGTAGACAAAAAGACACTACCACGCAACCAGGTATACAACACACACAAACCCCCTGCACCAGTGATACAACAAAGCACAAACAGCTGCACCAGTGATACAACAAAACATACCACTGCCCAGTGATGGGAAAAAAAACACAACGTAAAAAATGCGAATGTTGCCGGTAACTAAATTATCAAAAACCCGCCTACCCGGCCCATGTTTGGCCCCGGGGGAATTTTTGAAAAGTTTTAAGGAAGTTTGAAAAAATAAGGAAGGGGTTATCCCCTAAGTGAAAGAGCCCGCCTGGCCCTTATGACAAGCAAACTGCACCAGGTTGACCAACAACTTCCACCTTTGAAAAAAGGCCACCAGGCAAAGTGGAAAAAAAACCCCGTGCCCCGGTTTGAAAAGGGTCCCCTGACCATTTTGACCCAATAAAGGATTTTTTTCAAAAACGCCCCCAGCTGAAAAGTTTTTGCAAAAAAGCATACCAGGCACCAGGATACAACCGCCCACCCTGCAATTTTTCCAGCCCTCCAAGCTTCCAGTCAGACACAAGAGCAAGTAGTGGCGCAGCATAATCAACCAATGATCTAATATAAGCAAGATACATCATTTTCACAATTTTAACATTAGCACCATACCTGGGATGAAAACCTTCCACAACTCTAAGTGCTCTCAGCCTTTCTTTGTATTGGCGACAAAGTCTCGTTACAACAGGTCCAAGTAGTGGAACCTCAAAGCCTAGATACCTGTATCTGCTTACATATTCTAGAAGAGACCCATCATGCAACTGGATCTGACGAACTGTGCCTCTCTGTCGAGGAGGACGCCTGTTGAGTATCTTTGTTTTATCAGTAGAGATTATCAACCCCAGGTCCTGACACTCAGGTACCCATTTTACTGATGGGTGAACATAGACAACCGGTGTAAGGAAACACGTCCGATGTTTCCAACGATTTGCCGGGAATCGAATCCGGACCCTTAGTGTGTGAAGCGAAAACTTTTGCCACCAGCCCACTAGTTATACTTCTCCCCTGGAACAACACAGAAGACTTTCTATTAGACAGGTCGCCTGATTACTCCTTCATGATAAAGTTGATATGTTAGCCAAGAAGAGCACCCAGAAGGGGAATGTAGAATACAACTTTGGTATAACTGTGTTTTGCATTAGGAATAATATTAGGAGAGAAGTAAATAATGACAATGATTGTTATAGGAATGCAGTTAGAAGCCTGAGTAGATCTATAACCCACTATGATAACATGAACGTAGATAAGTATGTTCATGGAGCAACTTGCAATGTGAACACTGACTGATGTTGTAGTGGCCAGACTTAGGCTTGGTTACAAGTACTGACTAATGCTGTAGTGGCCAGGCTTAGGCTTGGTTACAAGTACTGACTAATGCTGTAGACAGCCTGTACTGTCTGCACAGACAGCCCATGCTGTCTGCCAGCTTAGTTCATATTTCGCGCCACTCAATTGCTGCCCTCTGTAGCCAGGCCTCTAGGTAGGCACGCCAGCCTGCCGGCCCATGCCTCTGTCTCACTCACACAGCGGCCTAGCAGCAAGACACAAGTACTCCCAGCTCTCTCTCGTGCCCATGGCCCTGCCCGGGCCATGGGCACAAACACACAAGCCTGTGTACCCACAACGACTTAACAATAAACTATGAAGCCTCCGAAGACGTATCATTCACACCCGCTTGCAGCACCTACCAAACAAGCCCGTTATAATGCTGTAGTGGCCAGGCTTAGGCTTGGTTACAAGAACTGACTAATGTCGTAGTGGCCAGGTTTAAGCTTGGTTACAAGTACTGACTAATGCTGAAGTGGCCAGGTTTAGGCTTGGTTACAAGTACTGACTAATGCTCAAGTGGCCAGGTTTAGGCTTGGTTACAAGTACTGACTAATGCTGTAGTGGCCAGGCTTAGGCTTGGTTACAAGTACTTACTGATGTTGTAGTGGCCAGGTTTAGGCTTGGTTACAAGTACTGACTAATGCTGTAGTGGCCAGGCTTAGGCTTGGTTACAAGTACTGACTAATGCTGAAGTGGCCAGGTTTAGGCTTGGTTACAAGTACTGACTGATGCTCTAGTGGCTAGGCCTAGGCTTTGTTACAAGTACTGACTGATGCTGTAGTGGCTAGGTTTAGGCTTGGTTACAACTACTGACTCATGTTGTAGTTTACCTGGAGTTTACCTGGAGAGAGTTCCGGGGGTCAACGCCCCCGCGGCCCGGTCTGTGACCAGGCCTCCTGGTGGATCAGAGCCTGATCAACCAGGCTGTTGCTGCTGGCTGCACGCAAACCAACGTACGAGCCACAGCCCGGCTGATCCGGAACTGACTTTAGGTGCTTGTCCAGTGCCAGCTTGAAGACTGCCAGGGGTCTGTTGGTAATCCCCCTTATGTGTGCTGGGAGGCAGTTGAACAGTCTCGGGCCCCTGACACTTATTGTATGGTCTCTTAACGTGCTAGTGACACCCCTGCTTTTCATTGGGGGGATGGTGCATCGTCTGCCAAGTCTTTTGCTTTCATAGTGAGTGATTTTCGTGTGCAAGTTCGGTACTAGTCCCTCTAGGATTTTCCAGGTGTATATAATCATGTATCTCTCCCTCCTGCGTTCCAGGGAATACAGGTTTAGAAACCTCAAGCACTCCCAATAATTGAGGTGTTTTATCTCGTTTTGCGCGCCGTGAAAGTTCTCTGTACATTTTCTAGGTCGGCAATTTCACCTGCCTTGAAAGGTGCTGTTAGTGTGCAGCAATATTCCAGCCTAGATAGAACAAGTGACCTGAGAGTGTCATCATGGGCTTGGCCTCCCTAGTTTTGAAGGTTCTCATTATCCATCCTGTCATTTCTCTGCAGATGCGATTGATCAAGTGTTATGGTCCTTGAAGGTGAGATCCTCCGACATGATCACTCCCAGGTCTTTGACGTTGGTGTTTCGCTCTATTTTGTGGCCAGAATTTTTTTGTACTCTGATGAAGATTTAATTTCCTCATGTTTACCATATCTGAGTAATTGAAATTTCTCATCGTTGAACTTCATATTGTTTTCTGCAGCCCACTGAAAGATTTGGTTGATGTCCGCCTGGAGCTTTGCAGTGTCTGCAATGGAAGACACTGTCATGCAGATTCGGGTGTCATCTGCAAAGGAAGACACGGTGCTGTGGCTGACATCCTTGTCTATGTCGGATATGAGGATGAGGAACAAGAGGGGAGCGAGTACTGTGCCTTGTGGAACAGAGCTTTTCACCGTAGCTGCCTCGGACTTTACTCTGTTGACGACTACTCTCTGTGTTCTGTTAGTGAGGAAATTATAGATCCATCGACCGACTTTTCCTGTTATTCCTTAATCACGCATTTTGTGCGCTGTTACGCCATGGTCACACTTGTCGAAGGCTTTTGAAAAGTCTGTATATATTACATCTGCATTCTTTTTGTTTCTGTGCATTTAGGACCTTGTCGTAGTGATCCAATAGTTGAGACAGACAGGAGGACCTGTTCTAAACCCATGTTGCCCTGGGTTGTGTAACTGATGGTTTCTAGATGGGTGGTGATCTTGCTTCTTAGGACCCTTTCAAAGATTTTTATGATATGGGATGTTAGTGCTATTGGTCTGTAGTTCTTTGCTGTTGCTTTACTGCCCCCTTTGTGGAGTGGGGCTATGTCTGTTGTTTTTAGTAACTGTGGGACGACCCCCGTGTCCATGCTCCCTCTCCATAGGATGGAAAAGGCTCGTGATAGGGGCTTCTAGCAGTTCTTGATGAACACAGAGTTCCATGAGTCTGGCCCTGGGGCAGAGTGCATGGGCATGTCATTTATCGCCTGTTCGAAGTCATTTGGCGTCAGGATAACATCGGATAGGCTTGTGTTAATCAAATTTTGTGGCTCTCTCATAAAAAATTCATTTTGATCTACTCAAAGATTGACAGTGTCAGCGTGCCTCGTTGTGCTCCCGGCTTTCTGGTGTTTTCACGGTCGCTCTTACGTGCTAGAACTTTAATTTGTGTCATCAATCCTATACGATACATCCCTCTAGCGCCTGGAACCAATCTTGGGCGGAAAACATTATATACTGAGTCAAAAAAGGAGAATTGTGTGCACTACCTAACAGAGTTTACTGCCAGAGGGGAATCATAGGCCTGTCCCGTGTGGAAAAATAATAATAATTGAACTTTGTGTCAGAGGAAAGAAAGTCTCCCTGAAAGCATTGAGTATACATAGTGTATAGTGTATACTACAGTGGCCTCCCTAGTATATTGATGATAAAGGCTAAAGTGTCATTTGAAAACAGGTGAATTTGTAAATGAAGTGATAAGCCTATAGAGGCAGGTGCCAGAATCGCCAGAAACCTACCACAGGTCAGCTGTTTTTAATAATCTTCCTGGCCTGCTAGTGTACTCGCATATAATCAGTGATACATTGAATAGCAGAATACAGTGTTGTAGTAGCAACTAACCAGTATTATAATGGTACTTAGTGGAGTGGAGTGACTTTCATTAGTTTCTTTTTCTTGAAATACCAGACGTTACTGTGAATTTCATATAACCTGTAGTTACCAGCGGTCGCAATATACACAACGAGAAGCAATTATTACTACAGAAAAAGCGCCCTTCCTCCAAAATTTGCACCAGTCAACTATAGTGATAATATAGCATTTATTGTGGTGGAGACGAAAAAAAAAAAATAGAGAAGCTAGATACAGCGATTGATAAACAAGGGTGGAGGCTCGACCGTTCGTCATTGTAGGAGTGCCAGCAGTCACCGGCTCTTCAACACGCAAGTTATACTTTTGTATCAATCAAATCACATATTACTCGGGTAGATAATTTCCAGTAGATCCTTCATGTGTTAGCTCAAATCACCGACCAGTATGGTTTAAATAAGTGACCCACTGATCAGATCAGATAGACTGGTCCGAACCCTTGACTGGTCCGAACCCTTGACTGGTCCGAACCCTTGACTGGTCCGAACCCTGGACTGGTTTCAAACGGTTTCGTTGTGCACCACCTAGCAGGTTATTAATAGAATATTCAAGAGGTTGCTAGTAGAATTGCAGTAAATCAACCATTCAAATCATTATGAAGCTGTGTGTAGTCTGTGGTCAGTCAAACAAACGGGCTTCCACATGCATTAAATTGTCATTTCTGTGGAAATTGGTGTCACGCCCCTTGTGCAGATATCCAAGAACTAGCTACAAGCAGTATTAAAACAGGGAAGTGTTTTTTGGGTATGCCCAAATGAGATAAATCTGTGGACTAAAATCACAAGGGTATTAAAAGAGGTCAACATCAAAGCTGCTTTCATAGAAAACCTGGAAGCTTTCTACAACAGATGGAACATAAAAAGTCCAGGCTGAATGGTACTGCCCTTGATACTGGCCATGTAGTCAGAAACTGTAAGGCTGGAGATGATGTCCTGGTAGTCAGTAAATGGGGGGCTGATAGTGCTGTCCTGGGAGACAGTAATGGGGAAGCTGGAGGTGCTGTCCTGGGAGACAGTAATGGTGAAGCTGGAGGTGCTGTCCTGGGAGACAGTAATGGTGAAGCTGGAGATGCTGTCCTGGGAGACAGTAATGGGAAGCTGGAGGATGCTGTCCTGGGAGGAAGTACTAATGGTGAAGATGGAGATTTTGTCCAGGTAGTCGGGAATTATTACACAGGAAGGAATACATATGAATGACCTCATAGGGACAGGAGCCATAGTTAGGGATAACCAATTGTAGTCAAAGATAAGATTAAAAACCAATATTGCCCAAACTAGAAAATACCGCAGGAATAGCAAACCAAGAGGACTCCACTAGCATAGTGAGGATATATTACCAAAAACAAATGGTGCGGCAGGAGCTCCATTGTTGGTGCTAGGGAGGATAGAAGGTAAGACAGGGAAACAATGCAACATCAGGGAATACGTCACTGAAACACAAGGCCTAACGGAAACCAAGACCTGTGAACATACTATGCACTCGGTATCTGCTGCATAGGGAAATCTGGAAAACTCAGATGGGACGTGCAACTATGACCACCCTAGATGCCATGCCCATATGGCAAACAGGGAAAATGCAAACTCCCTTCTTGTAAGCTTTTTCACCCTGAACTGTGTACCTCTTCAGTACAGAAAGGACTGTGCTATAACTTTTTAAATTGCCAGGCATACCATCTAAAGGGGGACAAAAAGTTACAAAAACATCCAGGCCATGGGAAAACCTGGGTAGCCACAGCCCACTCAAGAAGGGAGAGGTTTTTTAGTGCCAGGAAGGAAAAAAAACTGGCAGGAAATGGGCAGAAAAATCGTACACCAAATCCAGTCATTCCTGGAGTGGAACCACAGTCGATGGCCTCCATCCAAACCACAGTTACTGATACTATATGCCGGAAAAAAAAATCCCCCCCCAGTACCAACAATACCACCAGTCGATAACATTCTTCTTTGCAAAATATACAGGGCTAAAGACAGATACAAACAACAAAAATACCTTTTTCCGTGGACTGTTGCAGAGGCAAAGGGCAATGTTCGCGGCTTTCACTGAGAACCCACCATAAAGGATACTTGGACAACGAAAGTTGGATTCCCAGGTTCAACCTATACAGATGTGACAGAGTGAACAGCAAAGGGGGTGGGGTTGGCCTGTACATTGCAAGAGTTCACTTGTTTGCACAGAACTGCTAACAGGCTCAAATGATGTAGTGGGAAGTTTTAGCAGTAAAGGTCGAGAACCCAAAACCTAGGTCATGTGATAGTTACAGCCTCCGGATGCAACATCCCAGACAATTCCAGGAACAGTTGTTTTAAATATGGACACTGTCTGGAAAACCTTCAGCTCCTGCACCACATCTTGCTCTGGGGGATTTCAACTTAAGGCACCTAATAAATGGAGGGAATATAGCAAATAATATTGTTTTGCAGTAATACACCAGGATGCAGCTCTGATGAAAAATCACATCACGCGAGCTTTTAAATCTCTGCACAAAATTAATTTAAACCCAGAAATATAACCCTTTACTAGACTGGGAATACATAGCCCCATCTTCACTAAAAAATGATGATTGATAAGAAATATCCCCATACAAAAACAATATATCAGTCAAACAAAATTGGGTTCATCATGTATGCGCGGACCCCCAGACCGACATAAGGAGATTGTCACGAGGGGCATTACCAAATTCAACTTCAAAAACAAAACATAAAGGGGGCCCAAGTAAACAAGCCCTAACTTTATAAGCGGGGGAAGTAATAAGCACACAGACCCCAACTTTCCCTAGAACAGATTAACTCGGTAGCACTCATGTATGCACAAGGGGTTTTTCCCTTTAAAGAAAAGGAGGAGTAGATGAAAACAAAAGGGCGGGCCCGCTCCTTTTCAGGCGACGGAAAAAATAACAGAGCGGCTAAAAAGAGGTAAATATATTGAAATGCGTGGGGCCTGGTCAGAGAAATAGAAAAGCATCGGTTTAAGCAAAAAGAACCTTTGGAGTCAGGAATCGCGGGAAGAACTAAAAACCCAAAATGAAATCGAAAAAAAACCCAAAGATTTCTTCTCCTATGCCAAAACAAAACGAGAACAAGTCCCGTATTGGGCCCCCACTTAAACAAGATGGGTCCCACACAGATGGGCAACAAGGAAATGATGAGTATCAAATCCAAAATGATCAGTTTTTTAGAAGCCGCTAACCAGACTGGGGAGTCGAAAATCAAAAAAGAATTTTTTAGAGAGAGCCCCAAAATTTGATTTAACACAAGCCTACCGATGTTACCTGACGCCAAAAGACTTCGAACGGCGATAAATGACATGCCCATGCACTCTGCCCCAGGGCCCCGCTCCCTGGAACTTGTGTTATCAAAAAGCAAAAAAAAGCCCCTATCAGAGCCTTTTCCATCCTATGGAGAGGGCATGGAACGGGGGGGCGTCCCACAGTTACTAAAAACAACGAATAGCCCCACTCCCCAAAGGGGGGGAGTTTTAAAACAACAGCAAAAAACTACGACCCAAAAGCACTAAATCCCATATCATAAAAATCTTTGAAAGGGTCCCAAGAAGCAAAATCAACAGCATTTAGAAAAACCCATCAGTTACCAACCCAGGGGAACTGGGTTTTTTAACAGGTCGCTCCGTCTGTCTCAAATTGGACACTCGACAAGGTCCTAAAAGCATAGAAGACAAAAAAAAATGCGATGTAAATTTTTCAGACTTTGCAAAAAACCTTCCCACAAGGGGGCCATGGGTAATAGGCACAAAATGGTGCTAAAGGGGAAAAACGGAAAAGTCGGTCGTTTGGGTTATAAAATTTTCCCCTTAACAGAAACCCGAGAGTAGTCGTCAACAGGAGTAAAAACGAGGGAGTCGGTGAAAAGCTTGTTCCCCCGGGACAGTATCGTCCCCTTTGTTCCCATCCTTATATCCGCATAGACAAGGTGTCAGCCCCCAGCACCGTGCTTCCTTTGAGATGACACCCGAAAACTGCATGACGTGTTTCCATTTCGACACTGCAAAGCTCCAGGCAGACATAACCAAATCTTTAGTGGGCCCGGAAAACTATGAAGTCAACGTGAGAAATTTCAAATTTCCGATATGGTAAATGAGGGAAAATTAAAATCTTTTATCGAGTACAAAACAAATTCGGGCCCCAAAAAAAAGAGCGAAACCAAAGTCAAAGACCCGGGAGGATCATGTCGGGGGATCTCACCCTTTAAAGGGCCCTAAAATTGTTTAATCGCATCTGCTAGAAAAATGACAGGATGGATAATGAGAACCTTCAAAACTAGGGAGGCCAAAGCCCATGATGAAAACTCTTCAGGTCAATTGTTCTATCTAGGCTGGAATATTGCTGCACACAAAACAGCACCTTTCAAGGCAGGTGAAATTGCCGGACCTAGAAAATGTACAGAGAACTTTCACGGCGCGCATTATAAAGGAGATAAAAAACACCTCAAATTTTTGGGAGCGCTTGAGGTTCCTAAACCTGTATTCCCCGGAACGCAGGAGGGGGAGATACATGATTATATACACCTGGAAAATCCTAGAGGGACTTTGTACGAACTTGCACACGAAAATCACTCACTACGAAAGCAAAGGGCTTGGCGCGATGCACCCTCCCCCCAATTGGGAAAAACAGGGGTGTCACTAGCACGTTAAGAGACCATACAATAAGTGTCAGGGGCCCGAGACTGTTCAACTGCCTCCCAGCACACATAAGGGGGATTACCAACAGACCCCTGGCAGTCTTCAAGCTGGCACTGGACAAGCACCTAAAGTCAGTTCCGGATCAGCCGGGCTGTGGCTCGTATGTTGGTTTGCGTGCAGCCAGCAGCAACAGCCTGGTTGATCAGGCTCTGATCCACCAGGAGGCCTGGTCTCAGACCGGGCCGCGGGGGCGTTGACCCCCGGAACTCTCTCCAGGTAAACTCCAGGTAAGAGAAGAAGCAAGTCAGCAGGAGAACCCAGGTTCACCTGAACCACACATATACTGTGTTAAGAGAAGAAGCAAGTCAGCAGGAGAACCCAGGTTCACCTGAACCACACATGTACTGTGTTAAGAGAAGAAGCAAGTCAGCAGGAGAACCCAGGTTCACCTGAACCACACATGTACTGTGTTAAGAGAAGAAGCAAGTCAGCAGGAGAACCCTGGTTCACCTGAACCACACATGTACTGTGTTAAGAGAAGCAAGTCAGCAGGAGAACCCTGGTTCACCTGAACCATTTACTGTGTTAAAGGGGAAGAAAATCAGCAGGAGAACCCGGTTACCTGAAACCCCACATGTACTGTGTTAAGAGAAGAAGCAAGTCAGCAGGAGAACCCTGGTTCACCTGAACCACACATGTACTGTGTTAAGAGAAGAAGCAAGTCAGCAGGAGAACCCAGGTTCCCTGAACCCAATGTACTGTGTTAAGAGAAAAAACAAGCAGCAGGGACCCTGGTTCACCCGAACCACACATGTACTGTGTTAAGAGGAAAACAGGTCAGCGGAGAACCTGGTTCACCTGAACCCACATGTATTGTTAAGGAAGAAGCAAGTGCGGAGAACCCCGGTTCACCTGAACCACACATGTAGTGTTAAGGAAGAGCATCGCGGAGGGAAACCCCGGTTCACCTAACCAACATGTACTGTTTAAGAGAAAAAGCAAGTCAAAGGGAACCCCGGTTCACCTGAACCCCACATGTACTGTGTTAAGAGAGAAGAAGTCGAGGAGAACCCGGTTCACCCGAACCCCAATGTCTGTGTTAGGAAGAAGCAAGTCAGCGGGGAACCCTGGGTTTACCTGAACCACACAGTACTTGTTAAAGAAGAAGAAGTCGAGGGGGAACCCCCGGTTTACCTGAACCACCCCTGTACTGTGTTAAAAAGAAGAAACAGCAGCAGAAGAACCCCGGTTCACCTGAAAAACCAAATGTACTGTGTTAAAGAGAAAAGCAAGTCGCAGAAGAACCCGGTTCACCTGAACCACTGTATGTGTTAGAGAAGAAGCAAGTCAGCAGGGAACCCTGGGTTTACCTGACCACAATGTACTGTGTTAAGAGAAGCATGTCAGCGGAGAAACCCCGGTTACCTGAACCACACATGACCTTGTTAGAGAAAAGCAAGTCAGCAGGAGGAAACCTGGTTCACCTGAACCACAATGTACGGTTAAGAGAAGAAGAAAATCAGCAGGAGAACCCCCGGTTCATGAACCAAACGTACTGTGTTAAGGAAGAAGCAGTCAGCAGAAAACCCCGGGTTACCCGAACCAACATTATGGTTTAAAAGAAGAAGAAGTCGCAGAAAAAAAACCTGGTTCACCCGAACCACAATGTACTGTGTTAAAGAGAAGAAGCAACCGCGGGAACCCTGGTTCACCTGAAAAACAATGTATGTGTTAAAAAGGAAACAAGTCAAGGGAAACCCAGGTTCGCCTGAAAACCCCCCAAAAGTACTGTCTTTTAAAAGAAGAAGCAAGTAGCAGGAGAACCCCGGTTCACCCGAACAACATGTACTGTGTTAAAAAAAGGGAAAAAAAGCAGCAGGAGAACCCCGGTTCCCTGAAAAAACATGTACTGTGTTTAAAAGGGGAAGCAATCAAGGAGAACCCAGGTTCACCTGAACCACAATTACTGTGTTAAGAGAAGAAGCAAGTAACGGAGAACCCTGGTTCACCTCAAACCCCACATGTACTTGTTAAAAGAAACAAAATCGCAGGAAACCCAGGTTCACCTGAAACCCCCATGTACTGTGTTAGAGAAAAAGAAGTCAGCAGGGACCCTGGTCACCTGAACCAACATGTACTTGTTAAAAGGGAAACAAGTCGAGGGAACCCCGGTTCACTGAACCCACATGTACGTGTTAGAGAAGAAGCAAGTCGCAGGAGAACCTGGTTCACCTGAACCCCAAAAGTACGTGTTAAGAGAACAAGTCAGCAGGAGCCCCGTTCACCCGAAACACATGTACTGTGTTAGAGAAGAAAAAGTCAGCAGGAGAACCTGGTTTTACCCCGAACCAACATGTACTGTGTTAGAGAAGAAGCAAGTCAGCAGGAGAACCCAGGTTCACCTGAACCACACATGTACTGTGTTAAGAGAAGCAAGTCAGCAGGAGAACCCAGGTTCACCTGAACCACAAAATGTACTGTGTTAGAGAAGAAGCAAGTAAAGGGGGGAACCTGGTTCACCTGAACCAACATTATTGTTAAGAGAAGAAGCAAGTCAGCAGGGAACCCCGGTTTTACCTGAACCCCACATGTATGTGTTAAGAGAAGAAACAAGTCGCAGGAGAAACCCCCGGTTTACCTGAAAACCCCATAACGTGTTAAGAAAGAAAAAGTCAGCAGGGAACCCAGGTTCACCTGAAACCCCGAGAAAACCCAGTAAACCCAAATAATATATAAGTATACTATAAAAATTTATGTAAGACTTATTAATACTTATTATACTTCCACTCGATTAAAAATATATAGAAAAAACATTAAAAAAAATATTTAGTTACAATCCAAGTGTTTAATTTGAATGAAAGACCAGAATATGTATGTAACAACTGAAAAATGTAACCTGAAATATTTTTAACAACTGAAATATGTATGTAACAATGAAATTGTAACAAATGGAAATATGTATGTAACAAAAGAAATATGTAACAACTGAAATTTATGTAAAACTGAAATAGTAACAATGAAAATGTATGTAACAACTGAAATATGTATGTAACAACTGAAATATGTATGTAACAACTGAAATATTATGTAACAACTGAAATATGTATGTAACAACTGAAATATGTATGTAACAACTGAAATATGTATGAACAACTGAAATATGTATTAACAACTGAAATATGTATGTAACAAATGAAATATGAGTAACAACTGAAAAAATATGTATGAAAAAACTGAAATATGAACAACTGAAAAAATGTATGTAAAAAACTGAAAAAAAGTATGTAACAACTGAAATATGTATCAACTGAAATATGTATGTAACAACTGAAATATGTATGTAACAACTGAATTATGTGTGTAACAACTGAAATATGTAACAACTGAAATATGTAACAATTGAAATATGTATGTAACAACTGAAATATGTAACAACTGAAATATGTATGTAACAACTGAAATATGTATGTAACAACGAAAAATTTAAAAACTGAAATATGTAGTAAAAAAACTGAAATATGTAACAACTGAAATATGTATGTAACAACTGAAATATGTATGTAACAACTGAAATATGTATGTAAAAAAACTGAAATATGTATGTAACAATGAAATAGTGAGTAAAAATGAAATATGTATGTAACAATGAAATATGTAACAACTGAAATATGTATGTAAAAACGAAATATGTAAGTAAAAATGAAAAAATTGAGTAAAAAATGAAAAATGTAAACAACTGAATTGTATGTAAAAACGAAATATGTTGTAAAATGAAATATGTGAGTAACAATGAAATATGTAACAAGAAAAATGTATGTAAAACTGAAATATGTATGAACAACTGAAATATGTATGTAACAACGAAATATTAACAACTGAAATATTATGTAAAACTGAAATATGTATGTAAAAACTGAAAAATGTAAAAACTGAAATTGTATTTTAACAAAGAAATATGTATGTAACAACTGAAATATGTAACAAATGAAATATGTTTAAAAACTGAAATATGTAACAATGAAATAGTATGTAACAACTGAATTGTAAAAACGAAATTGTTGTAAAACTGAAATATGAACAATGAAATATTATTTTAAAACTGAAATATGTAACAACTGAAATATGTAACAACTGAAATATGTATGTAACAACTGAAATATGTAACAACTGAAATATGTAACAACTGAAATATGTATGTAACAACTGAAATATGTAACAACTGAAATATGTATGTAACAAATGAAAATGTAACAATGAAAAATGTATGTCCCCCCGAAAAATGTATGTAACCTGAAATATGTATGTAAAAACTGAAATATGTAACAACTGAAATATGTATGTAACAACTGAAATATGTAACAACTGAAATATGTATGTAACAACTGAAATATGTAACAACTGAAATATGTATGTAACAACTGAAATATGTATGTAACAACTGAAATATGTGAGTAACAACTGAAATATGTAACAACTGAAATATGTATGTAACAACTGAAATATGTATGTAACAAATGAAATATGTATGTAACAAAAGAAATATGTATGTAACAAAATGAAATATGTTGTAAAAATGAAATTTGTATGTAAAAACTGAAATATGTATGTAAAACTAAAAAAAAGTATGTAAAATGAAATAGTAACAACTGAAATATGTATGTAACAACTGAAATATGTATGTAACAACTGAAATATGTATGTAACAACTGAAATATGTATGTAACAACTGAAATATGTATGTAACAACTGAAATATGATGTAACAACTGAAATATGTATGTAACAACTGAAATATGTAACAACTGAAATATGTATGTAAAAAATGAAAATATGTAGAACAACTGAAATATGTAAAAATGAAATTGTATGTAACAACTGAAATATGTATGTAAAAAACTGAAATATGTTGTAAAAAATGAAATATGTAGTAAAATGAAAAAATGTATGTAACAATGAAATAGTTGTAACAACTGAAAAATGTGAGTAACAAAGAAAAGTAAAAAAACTGAATATTTTATGTAACAACTGAAATATGTATGTAACAACTGAAATATGTGAGTAACAACTGAAATATGTAACAACTGAAATATGTATGTAACAACTGAAATATGTTGTAACAAAGAAAAAATGTAAAAAACTGAAAAATTTTATGAACAACGAAAAATGTTGTAACAACTGAAAAAGTATGTAACAACTGAAATTGTATGTAACAAAATGAAATTGTATGAACAAAGAAATATGTAACAACTGAAATATGTATTTTAACAACGAAATATGTAAAAACTGAAATATGTATGTAACAATGAAATATGTAAAACTGAAATTTGTATGTAACAACTGAAATTGTAACAAATTTAAAAATGTATGTAAAAACTGAAAAATTTTAACAATGAAAAATTTACAACACAAGAAACTTTTTAAAACTAAGTGTTTTTTCAAGGTAACTTACTTTATTAAAACAAAGTGTTCTTTAAAAGGGAACATTCACTTTATTAAAGCAAAATGTTTTTTCAAAGGGAAAATACACTTTTTTAAAGTAAGTGTTCTTAAGTGAACTTATTTATTAAAACTAAGTGTTCTTCAAATGTAACTACCTTTATTAAAAATAAATGTTTTTAAGTGTAAAATTACTTTTTAAAAATAAGTGTTCTTCAAATGTAACATTCACTTTATTAAAACAAAATGTTCTTCAAGGTAACTTCACTTTTTTAAAACTAAGTGTTCTTCAAATGTAACATTTTACTTTATTAAAGCTAAGTGTTCTTCAAGTGTAAAATTTTACTTTATTAAAGTAAGTGTTCTTCAAATGTAACTTACAATTATTAAAAAATAAGTTTCTTCAAGTGTAACCAAAATTTTTTAAAGTAAGTGTTCTTCAAGTGTAACTTCACTTTATTAAGTAAGTGTTCTTCAAGTGTAAATTCCTTTATTAAAGCTAAGGGGGTTTTTAAGTGTAAAAATTACTTTATTAAAACTAAGTGTTCTTCAAGGTAACTACACTTTATTAAAGTAAATGTTCTTTAAGTGTAACATTCACTTTATTAAAAACTAAGTGTTCTTAAGTGTAATTACACTTATTAAAGTAAGTTTCTTCAAGTGTAAAATTCACATTTTAAAGCTAAATGTTCTTCAAGTGTAATTACACATTATTAAAGCTAAGGTTCTTCAAAGTGTAAAATTCACTTTATTAAAATAAATGTTTTCAAGTGTAATTAACATTATTAAAGCTTTGTGTTTTTCAGTGTAAATTAACTTATTAAAGCTAAGTGTTCTTCAAGTGTAACTTTCACTTTTTAAAGCTAAGTGTTCTTCAAGTGTACATTCATTTATTAAAGCTAAGTGTTTTCAAGTGTAACTTCACTTTTTTAAAAAACTAAATGTTCTTCAAGTGTAACATTCACTTTATTAAAATAATGTTCTTCTAGTGTAACTACACTTTATTAAAACTAAGTGTTCTTCAAGTGTAACATTCACTTTTTAAGCTAAAATGTTTTTAAGTGTAAAATTCACTTTATTAAAGCTAAGTGTTTTAAGTGTAACATTCAATTTATTAAAGCTAAGTGTTCTTTAAGTGTAACATTCACTTATTAAAGTAAGTGTTCTTTAAATGTAAAATACCTTTATTAAAGCTAAGTGTTCTTCAAGGTAAAAATTCACTTTTTAAAAACTAGGTGTTCTTCAAGTGTAAAATCACTTTAATAAAACTAAGTGTTTTCAAATGTAACATTTCACTTTATTAAAGTAAGGTTTCTTCAAGTGTAACTTCACTTTATTAAAACTAGTGTTCTTCAAGTGTAAATTCATTTATAAAGTAAATTTTTTTTAGGTAACATTCACTTTATTAAAGCTAATGTTCTTCAAGGTAACAACACTTTTTAAAACAAGTGTTTTCAAATGTAACTTTCACTTTATTTTAAGCTAAGTGTTTTAAGGGTAACATTCATTTTTTAAAGCTAAATGTTTGCAAGTGTAACATTCACTTTATTAAAGCTAAGTGTTCTTCAAGTGTAACTTCCTTTATTAAAGCTAAGTGTTTTCAAAGGTAACATTCACTTTTTAAAAAAAAGTGTTCTTCAAGTGTAACATTCACTTTTTTAAAGCTAAAGTGTTTTTAAGTGTAACATTTCACTTTTTAAAACTAAGTGTTTTCAAGTGTAACTACACTTTATTTTAAGTAAGTGTTCTTCAAGTGTAAAATTCACTTTTTAAAGTTAGTGTTCTTCAAGTGTAAAATTTACTTTATTTTAAACTAGTGTTCTTAAAGTGTAACATTCACTTTTTTAAAAGCTAGTGTTCTTCAAGTGTAAAATTCATTTATTTAAAGCTAAATGTTTTAATGTGTAAAATCACTTTAATAAAGTAAGTGTTTTCAAGTGTAACATAACTTTATTAAAGCTAAGTGTTCTTCAAGTGTAACATTCACTTTATTTAAAACTAAGTGTTTTTCAAGTGTAACATTCACTTTATTAAAGCTAAATGTTCTTCAAGTGTAAAATTCTTTTTTAAGTAAGTGTTCTTCAAATGTAAACTTTTACTTTTTTAAAACTAAGTGTTCTTCAAGTGTAACTTTTTCTTTTTAAGCTAAATGTTCTTCAGTGTAACTTCACTTTATTAAGCTGTGTTTTTCAAGTGTAACTACCTTTTTAAAGTAAGTGTTCTTCAAGGTAAATTACTTTTTTAAAACTAGTGTTTGAAGTGTAAAATTACTTTATTAAAAACTAAGTGCTTCAAGTGTCATTCCTTTATTAAAGCAAGTGTTTTTCAAGTGTAAAAAAATTTACTTTTTAAAGCTAAGGTTTTCAAGTGTAACATTCACTTTTTTTAAAGAATGTTCTTCAAGTGTACCCTTTACTTTATTAAAGCTAAAATTTTTTCAAGTGTAACTTCACTTTTAAAGCTAAGTGTTTTTCAAATTAACATTACTTTATTAAAGCTAAGTGTCTTCAAGTGTAAAATTCACTTTATTAAAGTAAGTGTTCTTCAATGTTTTAAAATCACTTTTTAAAACTAAGTGTTTTCAAGTGTAACTTCCATTATTAAAATAAGTGTTCTTCAAATGTAAATTACTTTTTTAAGCTAAGTGTTCTTTAAGTGTAACAACACTTTATTAAAGCTAAATGTTCTTCAAGGTAAAATACACTTTATTTTAAAACTAAATGTTCTTCAAGTGTAACATACACTTTATTAAAGGTAAGGTTCTTAAGTGTAAAAATTCATTTTTTTTAAAAACTAAGTGTTCTTCAAGTGTAACATTCACTTTATAAAAGTAAATGTTCAAGTGTAAAAATTTACTTTTTTAAAGCTAAGTGTTCTTTAAATGTAAAAATTCATTTATTAAAGCTAATGTTTTTCAAGTGTCATTTTTATTAAAGCTAAGTGTTTTTCAAGTGTAAAATTCACTTTTTAAGCTAAGTGTTCAAAATGTAAAATTTTACTTTGTTTAAAACTAAGTGTTTAAGTTAAAAATTCACTTTTTAAAATATGTGTTTTCAAGTGTAACATTCACTTTATTAAAAATAAGTGTTCTTCAAGTGTAACATTCACTTTATTAAAAACTAAGTGTTCTTTAAGGTAACATACATTTATTAAAGCTAAGTGTTTTCAAGTGTAACATCACTTTATTTAAAGCTAAGTGTTCTTCAAGTGAACATTTTTTATTAAAGTAAGTGTCTTAAGTGTAAATTTTACTTTATTAAAACTAAGTGTTCTTTAAGTGTAACTTTCACTTTATTAAAACTAAGTGTTCTTCAAGTGTAAAATACCTTTTTAAAGCTAAGTGTTCCAAGTGTAACATTCACTTTTTAAAAAAAGGTTCTTAAGTGTAACAAACATTTATTAAAAGTAAGTGTTTTCAGTGTAAAAATAACTTTTTTAAAGCTAAATGTTTTTCAAAAGGGAACATTCACTTTTTTAAAACTAAAATGTTCTTCAAGGGGAACATACCTTTTATTAAAGCAAGTGTTCTTCAAGTGAACATAACTTTATTAAAGTAAATGTTCTTCAATTAAAATTCATTTTTAAAACTAGTGTTCTTCAAGTGTAACATTACTTTATTAAAGCTAGTGATCTTCAAGGTAACATTCCTTTATTAAGCTAAGTGTTCTTCAAGTGTAACATTCATTTATTAAAGCTAAGTGTTCTTCAAGTGTAACATACACTTTATTAAGCTAAGTGTTCTTCAAGGTAACATTCATTTATTAAAGTAAGTGTTTTTCAAGTGTAACATTCCTTTATTAAAAGCTAAATGTTCTTGAAGTGAACATACACTTTATTAAGCTAAGTGTTTTCAAGTTTTAAATTACTTTATTAAAACTAAGTTTTTCAAGTGTAATTCACTTTATTAAGAAGTGTTCTTAAAATGAACATACACTTTATTAAAGTAAATGTTCTTCAAGTGTAACATTCACTTTATTTTTAAACTAAGTGTCTTTTGTGTAACATTCACTTTATTTAAAGTAAGTGTTCTTCAGTGTAACATCACTTTATTAAAGTAAGTGTTCTTCAAGTGTAACTTCCTTTATTAAAGTAGTGTTTTCAAGTGTAATTACGGACTAATAAAAACTACAAATAACCACAAAATTTACCCTTGTTTTGAAGTGATGGCAGAATGCACTTAAGAAAAGGGTTTAACAGGGAAGGATACTTCTTTTCTACCTCACTGATCTAAAAATTTTCCTTTGTGAGTGGACTGACTGGTCAGAATAAATATGCAGTTTGTTCCCTCCTTTACACAAGAGTCTTTTGGGAACCAAAAAAATTTTTTTTCATTAATTTTTCTGTAAAACCTAATTTATTTAATATTGTCAATGTGCGCAGTATCTACGCTTCCACTCACTGCTGTCCCCTACTAGCTGTCCATCACTAAGTGTCCCTCACTAAGTGTCCCCCTCACTAAGCGTCCCCTCATAAGCTGTCCACCACTAAAATTGTCCATACTAAGTCCCATCACTAAGCTGTCCATCATAAGTTGTCCACTCACAAGCGCCCTACTAAACTGTCCCCTCACTAAGCGTCCATCCTAAGCGTCCCCTCACTAAGCTGTCCCCACTAAGTTGTCCATCATAAGTGTCCCCTCACTAAACGGCCCACTCACTAAGCTGTCCACTCCTAAACTGTCCATCACTAAGCTGTCCCCTCACTAAGTGTCCCTCACTAAGCTTTTCCACTCACTAGTGTCCCCTAAGCTGTCCACTCACTAAGGTCCACTCCCACGTGCCCCTCCTAAACTTCCCCTCATAAGTGTCCACTCACTAAACTGTCCATCCAAGTGCCACTCCTAAGCGTTCCACTCACTAAAACTGTCCATCCTAAGCTGTCCACTCATAAGTGCCCATCATAATGAATTGCGATCACAAGCTGTCCATCCTAAACTGTCCACTCACTAAGCGTCCATCATAAGCTGCCCCCTCATAAGGAAAAGCCATCATAAGCTGTCCACTCACTAAGTGTCCCCTCCTAAACTGTCCATCACTAAACTGTTCCCCTCCTAAGCTGTCCATCATAAGCTGCCACTCACTAAGCTGCCCCCTCACTAACTGTCCCTACTAAGCTGCCACTCACTAAGCTGTCCATCACTAAGTGTTTCCCCATCCCAAAAAGCTGTCCCCTAAATAAGCTGCCCCTCATAAGTGTCCCCCCTTTACCCCTAAGCTGTCCATCCTAAGTGCCACTCCTAAGTGTTCACTCACTAAGCTGTCCCTCACTAAGCGTCCACTCACTAAGCTGCCCACCCTAAGTGTCCCCTCACAGTGTCCACTCACTAAGCTGTCATCATAGTGCCACTCCTAAGTGTCACTCATAAGCTGTCCACTCACTAAGCTGTCCCCCTCCTAAGTTTCCACTCATAAGTCCATCACTAAGCTTTTCCTCACTAAGCTGTCCACTCACTAAATGTCCACTAAATAAGCTGCCATCACTAAGTGTCCACTCCTAAACTGTCACTCCCTAAGCTGCCACTCACTAGCTGTCCCCCAACTTTTACTAAGCTGTCCACTCCCTAAGCTGTCCCTCCCAAAATAAGCTGCCCCCTAAATAAGCGTCCAAATCCTAAAATGTCCACTCACTAAGCGTCCACTCACTAAGCTGTCCATCACTAATGCCCCTATTTACATAAAACTGTCCATCACTAAGTGCCACTCACTAAGTGTCCATCACAAACTGTCCACTCACTAAGTGTCCATACTAAATGTCCCCTCATTAAGTGTTCCTACTAAGCGCCCCCTTTTCCATCATAGTGTCCACTCATAAGTTTTCCACTCACTAAGGGTCCACTCATAAGTGTCCACTCACTAATTTTTTCCACTCCTAAGCTGTCCCCTCTAAGCTGTCAATACTAAGTGTCCCTCACTAAGCTGTCACTCCTAAGTGTCCCCTTTACTAAGCTGTCCCCTCCTAAAACGTCCAAAATCACTAGTGTCCATCACTTGCTGTCCACTCCTAAGTTTTCACTCAATAATGCCCCCGGTCCACTCATTTTGCTGTCCCCCCCCATTTTGCTGTCCCTCCTAAGCTGTCCCTCACTAGCTGTCCCCCACTAAGCTGTCCATAAAAAGCTGCCACTACTAAGTTGTCCCATTTTAATAAGGTCCACTCACTAAGTTCTCCCTTCCCTTAAAACTGTCCATCATTAGCTGTCCATCACTAGTGTCCCCTCACTAAGCTGGTTCACTCATTAGTTGTCACTCACTAAGCTTTCCCTTTCCCCCTATTTTGTCCCCAAATTTTCCCCCAATAAGCTTCCACTCCCAAGCTGTCCACCTCTAGCTGTCCACTCACTAAGTTTTCCAATACAAGTGTCCACCACTAATTTTCCTCCTAAGCTGCCCCTCACTAAGCTGTCCATCACTAAGCTGCCACTCACTAAGTGTCCATCCTAAGCGTCCATACTAATTTTTCCACTAATTAAAAAAGCGTCCCACTCACCCTAAGCTGTCCATCACTAAGCTGCCATCACTAACTGTCCATCACTAAGTGTCCATCACTAAATGTCCCCCTCCTAAATGTCCATACACCCTAAAACGCCATCATAACTGCAATCACAGCTGTCCACTCACTAAGTGTCCACTACTAAATTTTCCACTCACTAAGCTGTCATCACTAAGTGCCACTCATAACTGCCCCACTAAGCTGCCATCCTAAGTGTCACTCACTAAAATGTCCCTCATAAACGCCCTCACTAAGTGTCCCCCTCATAAGCTGTCCCTCTAAGCTGCCCTCAAAGTGCATCTAAATTTCCACTCAAGCTGCCACTCATAAGCTGTCCACTCCCCCCTAAATGTCCTATCTATATGCGGTCCACTCATAGTGTCCCCACTAAGTTGTCCAACTCCACTTAAGCTGACACTCAAAAAAGTGCCATCACTAACTGCATCACTTAAACTGCCACTCCCAAGTGTCCACTCCTAAGCGCCCCTACTAAATGCCACTCACTAAGCTTTCCATCCTAACGCCATCCTAAGCTGACCACAATTTATCAAATGGATTAACCCCACCAAGTGTATCCTGTGCCCCACCCTTTAATTTTTTAATTCCTTTAAACGTCCCCTCCTAAGTGCCCCTCCTAAGCTGCCACTCACAAATTTTCACCCCATAAACTGCCATCTAAGCTGATCATAAGCTGTCCATCATAAGCTGCCCCCTCATAAGCTGCCACTTAAGTTGCCCTCACTAAGCGTCACTCACAAGTGCCCCTCCTAAATTTTCACCACTAAGCTTTCCAACTTTCCCCCACTAAGCTGTCCATCACTAAACTGTCCACTATAAGCTCCACTCACTAAGTGCCACTCCTAAGCTGCCATCACTAAGCTGTCCCCTCAAATTCCATCACAAGCTGCCACTTAAACACTAAGTGCCCTACTAAGCTGCCCCTCATAAGTGCCATCACAAGCTGCCACTCATAATGTACCAAAATTATTAGCTGCCCTCACTAAACTGTCCAAACACACTAAACTGTCCCCTCACTAAGCTGTCCCTTTACTAAGCTGCCACTCACTTAAGTTGTCCCTCATAAGTGTCACTCCTAAGTGCCCCTCACTAAGTTGTCCCCTCACTAAGTGTCCCCCTTTAAAAAACCCAAACTGCCATACTAGCTTCCCCTACTTAAACTGTCCCCCTCCTAAGCTGCCACCCTTTAAAGGCCCCTCCTAAACTGCCATCACTAAGCTGCCCCTCATAAGTTTCCCTCCTAACTGTCCCCTCATAAGCTGCCACCACTAAGCGCATCACTAAACTGCCAATCACTAAGCTGTCCACCATAAGTTTTCCCCCACTAATTTTTCCATCCTAAACTGTCCACTCACTAAGTTTTCCAAATAAACTGTCCATCATAAGTTGTCCACTACTAGTTTTCCATACTAAGCTGTCCACTCCTAAGCTGCCCCTCACTAAGTTTTTCCCCACTAAGCTTCCACTCACTAGCTGCCCTCACTAGGTTCCACTCACTAAGTTTTCCACTCCTAAGTGCCCCCTCACTAAACTGCCACTCACTAACCTTCCCCTCACTAAGTTTTCACTCACTAAGTGCCCCTCACTAAGTGTCACTCACTAAGTGTCCCTTTACTAAGTTTTCCACTCACAAGTGTCCCCTACTAAGCTGTCCACTCCTAAACTGCAAACAAAACTGCCCCTCCCTAAGCTGCCACTCATAAACTGCCATCACTAAGTTGTCCCCACTAGTGTCCACCCTAAAGGTCCACTCACTAAATTTTCCCCTCACTAAAGCTTCCCCTCACTAATTTTTTCCATCCTAAGTCCACTCATAAGCTGTCCCTCACAAACTGTCCCCTCACTAAAATGCCACTCCTAAACTGCCATCACTAGTGTCACTCTAAAGGATCGCCCTCATAAGTGTTCCCCCACTAAGTTTTCCACCATAAGTGCCACTCCTAAATGTCCATCCTTTAAAGGGCCCCCTCACTAAACTGTCCACTCACTAAGTGTCCCCTAATAGTTTTCCAATCTAAGTTGTCCACTCCCAAACTGTCCCTCCTTAAGTTTTCCCCTCACCCAAGTTTCCCTCACTAATCCCCTAACTAAACTGCCATCACTAGCTGCCCCCCTACTAAAGGGGGCCCCTCACTAAGCTGTACATTTTCCCCCCCTAAACGTCCACTCATAATTGTCCATCCAAGCTGTCCATCACTAAGTTGTCCACCACTAAACTGCCCCTCCTAAGGGAATGTCCCCTCACTAAGCTGTCCCTCCTAAACTGCCCCCTCACTAAGGCCCTCCTAAGTGTCCATCACTAAGTGCACTCAATGCGCCATCATAAGCTGTCCCCTCCCTAAGTGTAAACTCCCCCTTGCTGCCCCCACTCCACTATTGCGTCCATCAATAAGCTGCCATCACTAAGGGAAAAAAGTCCACTCACTAAGCTTTCCACCCCTAAAAGGCCACTAAAAAAAGGTTTCAAAAGGGTTAAAAGAAAAAAACCCCATTTTGGCCCTAACCCCCTTCCCCCCCCCGGGACCATAAACTGATTAAAACCATACAATTTCCCCCCAAAATTCCCCAAAATTTAAAGGTTCCCCCCAAACCCCCCATAAAGGGGTTTTTTTAGCCGAAAGGAATAAATTTCATGGTTTTAACCCCCCCCCCACTGGGGACCCACAACCCCCCCCCAAAAAAGGGGCCCCCAAACCCCAAAAAAAAAGGGGTCCCTAAAGGGGGAAACCAACAAAATTTGGGGAACTTTGTCCCCAAAAAGGGGGTTACCCGGCCCCCCACCAACCCCCCGGGAAAAAGGGAAAAAACCCACGGGCCTTATTTTTTTCGGGAAAAACAGGGGCCCCCTTTTCCCCAAACCGGTTTGAAAGGGGGGCCGGGCCCTTTGAAAAATTCAGGTTTCCCCTAAAGGGGAAAAAACCCTTTTAACCCCCTTTGGGAAAAAAATTTTGGGGGGCCCGGGGGAAAACAGATTTTAAAAAAAAAAAAAAAAAAATTCCCCAAAAAGGGCTTGAAAAAAAGGGGAAGGGAAAAACCAAAACAAAAAGGTTAAGAAAACCCCAAGCGGGAAAAACCCGTTAGGGGGGCCCTGGTTTTGGGGGGTTTTACGGGTTTGGGCATTGGGGAAAATTTTCCCAAAAAGAGGAAGGGAGAAAAGCCCGGTTCCCGACCAAATTTTTTAGGGGGTCAAAAACCAACACGGGCCCATTTTTTAAAAAAGACGGTAGAGGGCCCGGGGTTCCGGGAACCCAGGTAAATTCCAAATTTGGTAAAAAGGGAAACGGAAAGCCCCCCCCTTTTTTGAAAAAAAAAATTTAAAAAGAACCCAATGGGAAAAACCCGGGGGGCCCAAACCGAAAAAAAATTTTTTGTTAAAAAGAAAAGAAAGGGAACCCCAAAGAACCAATTTAAAAGGAAAAGGGAAAGGAAGGGAAAGGCCCCCAAAAAAAGGGGGGAAAAGAAAAGGGGCCCCCTGAACCCACAACTTTTGGGGGAAGAAAACCCGGGGAACCCCGGTTACCCGAAAAAGATGAAAGGGAAAAGGGGAAAAAAAAAAACACGAAACCCGTTATTTGGGAAAAAAACAAAAGACTGTTTAAAGAAAAGAAGAAAAGGGGGGAAACCCGGTTTTCCCCCAAATTTGGGAAAAAACCAAAATACGGAAGGAGAAAAAAAAGGGAAACCCGGGGGGCCCTAAAACGGAAGGAAAAAAAAGAAACCAGACTTTTTTTAAAAAAAAGGGGAAACCACCCCTGAAACCCTTAAAGGAAAAAAAACAGCGAAAACCCCGGGTTCACCAACCACCAATTTTGGTTGGGAAAAAAGAGGAAAAGGGGCCCTTTTTTTGGGAAAAAAAGGAAAAAAAGGAAAAAAAAGGGAGGGAAAACCCGGTTAAAAAGGGAACCCAAAAAGAAGGTTTAAAAAAGAGAAAAAACCAAAAAGGAAACCCCCCAGAACCCCTGTTTCTTTTTAAAAAAGAAAGGTTAAGGGGCTTTAAGTCAAATCTTACTATTTAAATTTTATTTAAGACCTTTTTTTTTACCATCTTTTAACTTTATATGTTTTTTTTTATTATTATTACTTGTTAAGAATTTGTGGTGTAGAGTAGTTGTGGTACCATAATTTTTAAAGGGGTGGACCCGTAAGCCAGCGGAAGGCCTCGGTCAGATGACCAAAAGCTCCAAAGGTGGGTCATCATCTGACTAAGACCCGCGTCAGGAAACATTTGTCCTGTTTCCTGACGAACCTTACCTAACCTAAGTAGTTCTTGTGGTGCCTACACTTGTGTAAACTCTTATATCACCTCCAGTGCAACATTAACACTTATCTTTATACTATTCATATATTGTTAAACTTGCATTAGTTATATGATTGCAAACATCAATCCTGACATTAACCTTTTATTAAATGACACACATGATCCTAACAATAATTGCCTTTATTACACTGCTAATCAGGCAGACACTACTCAGTGACAACAATAACATAACAGTTATAATATCAGTTATAATATCTCACAAAACATTACTGGTCAGTACAGTTATAATATCAGACCACTAAGCAAGCACTATGATGACCTCCAAGCACTACTGAATTCTCTAAATGTCATTATGTCTATCATTACTCTCACTGAAACATGGCTAAAACATGATGTTACAAACATCTATTCCATACCTGGCTACACAGCCATACACAATTGTAGGCCCCAACAATTATGAGGTGGAACAGCTATATACTATGATGAACTACAGTGTATAAATTCTATCTGCACAAGGGATGAACATGGTGAATATACCTTTGCTGAATTTAAATCCAAAGAGCTTACAAAACCTCTAACAGTTGGAGCAATTTATAGAGTTCCTCACTCTAATGTTTACTCTTTTAGTGAAAAACTAAGAAACATAATAACTAGGAACAAACACCACCTAATAATTACAGGGGACCTCAACATGAAACTCATCCATGACCATGACCCACAAGTGACTGAATGCACAAACACTATGAACAGCTGCTTACTTCTACCAACAATAACAAAACCTACAAGAATCACTGACGCAAATGCCTCATTACTAGACCATATCTGGATAAACACTATATCCCCCGTTAAAAGCAGGTATAATCACAGATAACACCATTGACCACTATCCCATCTTTCTCATAACCAACTTGTGTAAAGTGCCCCAGGACACAACTAAGATCACATTCCAACTACATGACGAGTCATCTGTTAATAACTTTATTTCAGCATTTAGTGACATTGACTGGCAGAACGAGCTAACAGACAACTTAGATGCTGATGAATGTGTTAATATCTTTTTACAAAAAACCCAAAACCTCTACAACATGTAATGCCCAATAAAAGCTAAGCAGATCACAGCAAAGAGACTAAACAGTCACTGGCTTACAAACAGCATCCTCAAATCTATTGATAAAAAAAATCTATATGAAAAACAGTACAGAATGAGTCTAATAACAAAGGATCTCACTGACAGGAAGCAGAGAGTGTCCATAAATGGGGTTAAATCCGAATGGGGATCTGTAACAAGTGGCGTTCCACAGGGATCAGTCTTGGGCCCGTTGTTGTTTATAATATATATCAATGATCTTGATGAGGGAATTACTAGTGATATGAGCAAATTCGCCGATGACACAAAGATAGGTAGGATAATTGATTCAAACGTAGATGTTATGGAACTTCAGGAGGATTTAAACTCTATTCTTGGTCAGAAAAGTGGCAGATGCAGTTCAATGTAGATAAATGCAAGGTTCTGAAGCTCGGGAGTGTCTATAACCCTAGCACTTATAAGTTAAATAATGTAGAACTTAGCCATACAGATTGCGAAAAGGACTTGGGGGTTATGGTGAGCAGCAACCTTAAACCAAGACAGCAATGCCTAAGCGTACGTAATAAGGCAAATAGATTACTGGGATTTATATCAAGAAGTGTAAGCAACAGAAGTCCAGAGGTCATACTGCAGCTTTATACATCATTAGTAAGGCCTCACCTAGATTATGCAGCTCAGTTCTGGTCTCCATATTACAGAATGGACATAAATTCGTTAGAAAACATTCAGCGTAGGATGACTAAATTAATACATAGCATTAGAAATCTTCCTTATGAAGAAAGATTGAAGACTCTTAAGTTACATTCACTTGTTAGACGAAGAATGAGGGGAGACCTGATCGAAGTGTATAAGTGGAAGATAGGTATTAATAAAGGGGATATTAACAAGGTCTTGAGGATATCTCTCCAAGAGAGAACCCGCAGTAATGGATTTAAATTAGATAAGTTTAGATTTAGAAAGGACATAGGAAAGTATTGGTTTCGAAATAGGGTAGTAGATGAGTGGAACAGTCTACCTAGTTGGGTTATTGAGGCTTGGACTTTGGGTAGTTTCAAATCTAGGTTGGATAAGTACATGAGTGGGAGGGGTTGGATTTGAGTGGGACTTTCACATCAGAGCTTATTTCTTGGGTGGCATTGAAAATTGGGTTGGGCAAATGTTTTGTTAGTGGGATGAATTGTAAAGGACCTGCCTAGTATGGGCCAGCAGGCCTGCTGCAGTGTTCCTCCTTTCTTATGTTCTTATGTTCTTAAAATGTTACTCATCAATACGAACCAATCTAATAAGGAGGGCAAAACAATTGTATTATGAAAACAGATTTCATAACATAAAAGGTGATATGAAAAAGACCTGGAAAACCTTATCTGAAATTCTAGGAACAAAAAAGCTGTCACAAAACAGATTAACTTAACTAAACCAGATGAATCTCTCCTACAGCCAACCGATACTCCCAACAAACTTAAATGTCTTTTTCTCTACCGTAGGAACAAAACTAGCAAGTAAAATCCCAAGCTCAAACATTCAACCAAAGGACTACCTCACTGGCAACTATCCTAATACTCTATTTTTAGCCACAACAAACCCTACTGAAATCTCACTTATCATCAAAACACTAAAGAACAAGACAGGTGACCTAAATAACTTACCACCACTCATGTATAAAGAAGCTTCTCATGTGTTGTCATCAATTATTGCAACTATTTTTAACAAATCCACTGAATCTTCCACCTCCCATCCATACTCAAGACAGTAAGAGTCACCCCGATCCTAAAAGGAGGTGATCCAACTGAATTGAACAATTATAGGCCTATATCAAACCTGCCCCTGTCTAAAATCTTCGAAAAATTAATACACAAACAAGTCTACTCTTACTTCGTATCCCACAACATACTCAACCCTTGTCAGTTTGGGTTCAGACCGAGAAAAAGTACTAATGATGCTATTGTACATATGCTTGAACTAATATATTCTGCACTTGAGAAAAATGAATTTCCCCTGGGACTGTTCATAGACTTACGAAAAGCTTTTGATACAGTTGACCATAATCTTGTGCACCAAAAACTTGAACATTACGGTATCAGAGGACACTCTCTTGATTGCCTAAAATCTTATCTTAACAATAGAACCCAGTATGTATACACAAATGGAGCCAGTTCCACTACACAACCTGTTCTTGTTGGAGTCCCACAGGGGAGCGTTCTTGGCCCACTTCTCTAATCTCCTTAAACCCATTTTATTTGCAGATGACACAACTTAGGTCTTTTTTCACCCAAACCCAACCATACTAACAGACACTGTGAATACTGTACTGCTAAAAATATCTACTTGGATGATTACCAACAAACTTACTCTCAATATTGACAAAACATACTTCATGGTTTTCAGAAACAGCTTCAAATGTACAGCTAAACATTCTGATAAATGGTTCACCTATTTCGAGACAGACAGAGGGCAAATTTCTAGGTCTCCACCTTGATTGTGGTCTCAAATTTCAGACACACATATAGCAAATTTCCAAAAAAGTCTCCAAAACAGTAGGCATCCTTTCAAAGATACGGCACTATGTACCCCAATCAGCTCTTCTAGCTTTGTACCACTCTCTCATTTACCCATACCTCACCTATGGTATTTGTGCATGAGGCTCAACCACAGCAAATCACCTTAAGCCTTTAATAACCCAGGAAAAAGCTGCAGTGCGATTGATTACTAACTCCTGCGTTAGACAACACACTTCACCACTTTTCAAGAGTCTTAACTTACTAAATATACCAAACCTCCACACTTATTATTGTGACTATTACATACACAGAACACTATACTGTAATGTAAACCCTCCTCTCAAACTCCTTGATAACTATAACAGAACACACAACCATAATACGAGACACAGATCACTCTTCGATATCCCCAGTGTTCATCTCTCACTATGCAAAAATGCTATGCACGTAAAAGGCCCGAAGATCTGGAATTTATTGCCAAAACAAACTAAAGGACAACTGTCTGCAAATCAGTTTAAGGCCCAAATAAGAAATCTCCTCATCACCCAAAATTAACCAGACAAACCTAAATACTACCAGTTTCTCAAAAGCTACTCATACTGTGCTGATGAATGCTCAACCACTTACCACTTTGAAATTAGTATGTCTGTTCCTTTCACTGTTTTAAATAGTAGTAGATTGTAATACAGTGCATCATAATGTAAATTGTTCCATTGTAATACCAAATTTCATTGTTTTAAATAGTACTAAACTGTAATACATAATATTGTAAATTGTTTTAAATTGTTACATTGTAATACTGTAATCTTTATTAAATAATTCAGTAGTGTAAAAAGTCTCTACTAGAGTTATCAAATCTATGTAGCATCACCTGATATAATATTAAATTCTCCTGTACTCACTCTAACTCATCTGATGACCAAATGAACTATGTATTATTGCCTTACTATTCTTAAGTTTATCTTGAAGTTTGCCAGAAATATTCAGTATACAGAGGCACTTTTGGCATGTACACCCAACTATTATATTCCTCTGTACAACCATGTAATTTGTCAAAATAAAAATTCTAATCTATTAAAGCTAAGTGTTCTTCAAGTGTAACATACACATTATTAAAGCTAAGTGTTCTTCAAGTGTAACATACACTTTATTAAAGCTAAGTGTTCTTCAAGTGTAACATACACATTATTAAAGCTAAGTGTTCTTCAAGTGTAACATACACATTATTAAAGCTAAGTGTTCTTCAAGAGTAACATACACTTTATTAAAGCTAAGTGTTCTTCAAGTGTAACATTCACTTTATTAAAGCTAAGTGTTCTTCAAGTGTAACATTCACTTTATTAAAGCTAAGTGTTCTTCAAGTGTAACATTCACTTTATTAAAGCTAAGTGTTCTTCAAGTGTAACATTCACTTTATTAAAGCTAAGTTTTCTTCAAGTGTAACATACACTTTATTAAAGCTAAGTGTTCTTCAAGAGTAACATACACTTTATTAAAGCTAAGTGTTCTTCAAGTGTAACATTCACTTTATTAAAGCTAAGTGTTCTTCAAGTGTAACATTCACTTTATTAAAGCTAAGTGTTCTTCAAGTGTAACATTCACTTTATTAAAGCTAAGTGTTCTTCAAGTGTAACATTCACTTTATTAAAGCTAAGTGTTCTTCAAGTGTAACATTCACTTTATTAAAGCTAAGTGTTCTTCAAGTGTAACATACACATTATTAAAGCTAAGTGTTCTTCAAGAGTAACATACACTTTATTAAAGCTAAGTGTTCTTCAAGTGTAACATTCACTTTATTAAAGCTAAGTGTTCTTCAAGTGTAACATTCACTTTATTAAAGCTAAGTGTTCTTCAAGTGTAACATTCACTTTATTAAAGCTAAGTGTTCTTCAAGTGTAACATTCACTTTATTAAAGCTAAGTGTTCTTCAAGTGTAACACACTTTATTAAAGCTAAGTGTTCTTCAAGTGTAACATACACTTTATTAAAGCTAAGTGTTCTTCAAGTGTAACATACACTTTATTAAAGCTAAGTGTTCTTCAAGTGTAACATTCACTTTATTAAAGCTAAGTGTTCTTCAAGTGTAACATACACTTTATTAAAGCTAAGTGTTCTTCAAGTGTAACATACACTTTATTAAAGCTAAGTGTTCTTCAAGTGTAACATACACTTTATTAAAGCTAAGTGTTCTTCAAGTGTAACATTCACTTTATTAAAGCTAAGTGTTCTTCAAGTGTAACATACACTTTATTAAAGCTAAGTGTTCTTCAAGTGTAACATTCACTTTATTAAAGCTAAGTGTTCTTCAAGTGTAACATACACTTATTAAAGCTAAGTGTTCTTCAAGTGTAACATTCACTTTATTAAAGCTAAGTGTTCTTCAAGTGTAACATACACTTTATTAAAGCTAAGTGTTCTTCAAGTGTAACATTCACTTTATTAAAGCTAAGTGATCTTCAAGTGTAACATTCACTTTATTAAAGCTAAGTGATCTTCAAGTGTAACATACACTTTATTAAAGCTAAGTGTTCTTCAAGTGTAACATTCACTTTATTAAAGCTAAGTGTTCTTCAAGTGTAACATTCACTTTATTAAAGCTAAGTGTTCTTCAAGTGTAACATTCACTTTCTTTCCTAATAACAGTATAACATTCTTGCCTGGTGTAACATTCATGGTAACATTATAACATTCTTGCTTGGTGTAACATTCATGGTAACAGTATAACATTCATGCTTGGTGTAACATTCATGGTAACAGTATAACATTCTTGCCTGGTGTAACATTCATGGTAACAGTATAACATTCTTGCCTGGTGTAACATTCATGGTAACAGCATAACATTCTTGCCTGGTGTAACATTCATGGTAACAGCATAACATTCTTGCCTGGTGTAACATTCGTGGTAACAGCATAACATTCTTGCCTGGTGTAACATTCATGGTAACAGCATAACATTCTTGCCTGGTGTAACATTCATGGTAACAGTATAACATTCTTGCCTGGTGTAACATTCATGGTAACAGTATAACATTCTTGCTTGGTGTAACATTCATGGTAACAGCATAACATTCTTGCCTGGTATAACATTCATGGTAACAGTATAACATTCTTGCCTAGTGTAACAATCATGGTAACAGTATAACATTCTTGCTTGGTGTAACATTCATGGTAACAGTATAACATTCTTGCTTGGTGTAACATTCATGGTAACAGTATAACATTCTTGCCTGGTGTAACATTCATGGTAACAGTATAACATTCTTGCCTGGTGTAACATTCATGGTAACAGTATAACATTCTTGCCTGGTGTAACATTCATGGTAACAGTATAACATTCTTGCTTGGTGTAACATTCATGGTAACAGTATAACATTCTTGCCTGGTGTAACATTCATGGTAACAGTATAACATTCTTGCCTGGTGTAACATTCATGGTAACAGTATAACATTCTTGCTTGTGTAACATTCATGGTAACAGTATAACATTCTTGCCTGGTGTAACATTCATGGTAACAGTATAACATTCTTGCTTGGTGTAACATTCATGGTAGCAGCATAACATTCTTGCCTGGTGTAACATTCATGGTAACAGTATAACATTCTTGCCTAGTGTAACAATCATGGTAACAGTATAACATTCTTGCCTGGTGTAACATTCATGGTAACAGTATAACATTCTTGCCTGGTGTAACATTCATGGTAACAGTATAACATTCTTGCTTGGTGTAACATTCATGGTAACAGTATAACATTCTTGCCTGGTGTAACATTCATGGTAACAGTATAACATTCTTGCCTGGTGTAACATTCATGGTAACAGTATAACATTCTTGCCTGGTGTAACATTCATGGTAACAGTATAACATTCTTGCCTGGTGTAACATTCATGGTAACAGTATAACATTCTTGCTGGTGTAACATTCATGGTAGCAGCATAACATTCTTGCCTGGTGTAACATTCATGGTAACAGTATAACATTCTTGCCTGGTGTAACATTCATGGTAACAGTATAACATTCTTGCCTGGTGTAACATTCATGGTAACAGTATAACATTCTTGCCTGGTGTAACATTCATGGTAACAGTATAACATTCTTGCTTGGTGTAACATTCATGGTAACAGTATAACATTCTTGCCTGGTGTAACATTCATGGTAACAGTATAACATTCTTGCCTGGTGTAACATTCATGGTAACAGTATAACATTCTTGCCTGGTGTAACATTCATGGTAACAGTATAACATTCTTGCCTGGTGTAACATTCATGGTAACAGTATAACATTCTTGCCTGGTGTAACATTCATGGTAACAGTATAACATTCTTGCCTGGTCTAACATTCATGGTAACTTTATAACATTCTTGCCTGGTGTAACATTCATGGTAACAGTATAACATTCTTGCTTGGTGTAACATTCATGGTAACAGTTTAACATTCTTGCCTGGTGTAACATTCATGGTAACAGTATAACATTCTTGCCTGGTGTAACATTCATGGTAACAGTATAACATTCTTGCCTGGTGTAACATTCATGGTAACAGTATAACATTCTTGCCTGGTGTAACATAAGAACATAAGAAAGGAGGAACACTGCAGCAGGCCTGCTGGCCCATACTAGGCAGGTCCTTTACAATTCATCCCACTAACAAAACATTTGCCCAACCCAATTTTCAATGCCACCCAAGAAACAAGCTCCGATGTGCAAGTCCCACTCAAATCCAACCCCTCCCACTCATGTATTTATCCAACCTAGATTTGAAACTACCCAAAGTCCTAGCCTCAATAACCCAACTAGGTAGACTGTTCCACTCATCTACTACCCTATTTCGAAACCAATACTTTCCTATGTCCTTTCTAAATCTAAACTTATCTAATTTAAATCCATTACTGCGGGTTCTCTCTTGGAGAGATATCCTCAAGACCTTATTAATATCCCCTTTATTAATACCTATCTTCCACTTATACACTTCGATCATGTCTCCCCTCATTCTTCGTCTAACAAGTGAATGTAACTTAAGAATCTTCAATCTTTCTTCATAAGGAAGATTTCTAATGCTATGTATTAATTTAGTCATCCTACGCTGAATGTTTTCTAACGAATTTATGTCCATTTTGTAATATGGAGACCAGAACTGAGCTGCATAATCTAGGTGAGGCCTTACTAATGATGTATAAAGCTGCAGTATGACCTCTGGACTTCTGTTGCTTACACTTCTTGATATAAATCCCAGTAATCTATTTGCCTTATTACGTACGCTTAGGCATTGCTGTCTTGGTTTAAGGTTGCTGCTTACCATAACCCCCAAGTCCTTTTCGCAATCTGTATGGCTAAGTTCTGCATCATTTAACTTATAAGTACTAGGGTTATGGGCACTCCCGAGCTTCAGAACCTTGCATTTATCTACATTGAACGGCATCTGCCACTTTTCTGACCAAGAATAGAGTTTGTTTAAATCCTCCTGAAGTTCCATAACATCTACGTTTGAATCAATTATCCTACCTATCTTTGTGTCATCGGCGAATTTGCTCATATCACTAGTAATTCCCTCATCAAGATCATTGATATATAATATAAACAACAACGGGCCCAAGACTGATCCCTGTGGAACGCCACTTGTTACAGATCCCCACTCGGATTTAACCCCATTTATGGACACTCTCTGCTTCCTGTCAGTGAGCCATGACTCGATCCACGAGAGCCCTTTCCCCCAATGCCATGAGCTGCCACTTTCTTTAACAGTCTATGGTGTGGAACTCTATCAAAAGCCTTACTAAAATCTAAGTAAATAATATCAAATTCTTTATTGTGGTCAACAGCCTCAAAAGCTTTACTGAAGAAAGTTAATAAATTAGTTAGACAAGACCGGCCTCTTGTGAATCCATGCTGAGTATCATTAATCAAGCTATGCTTATCGAGATGGCTTCTTATAATCTCAGCTATAATTGACTCTAGTAATTTGCCTACAATTGAGGTCAGGCTTATTGGGCGGTAATTTGACGGTAACATTCATGGTAACAGTATAACATTCTTGCTTGGTGTAACATTCATGGTAACAGTATAACATTCTTGCTTGGTGTAACATTCATGGTAACAGTATAACATTCTTGCTTGGTGTAACATTCATGGTAACAGTATAATATTCTTGCTTGGTGTAACATTCATGGTAACAGTATAACATTCTTGCCTGGTGTAACATTCATGGTAACAGTATAACATTCTTGCCTGGTGTAACATTCATGGTAACAGTATAACATTCTTGCTTGGTGTAACATTCGTGGTAACAGTATAACATTCTTGCCTGGTGTAACATTCATGGTAACAGTATAACATTCTTGCCTGGTGTAACATTCATGGTAACAGTATAACATTCTTGCTTGGTGTAACATTCATGGTAACAGTATAACATTCTTGCCTGGTGTAACATTCATGGCAACAGTATAACATTCTTGCCTGGTGTAACATTCATGGTAACAGTATAACATTCTTGCTTGGTGTAACATTCATGGTAACAGTATAACATTCTTGCCTGGTGTAACATTCATGGTAACAGTATAACATTCTTGCCTGGTGTAACATTCATGGTAACAGTATAACATTCTTGCTTGGTGTAACATTCATGGTAACAGTATAACATTCTTGCCTGGTGTAACATTCATGGTAACAGCATAACATTCTTGCCTGGTGTAACATTCATGGTAACAGTATAACATTCTTGCCTGGTGTAACATTCATGGTAACAGTATAACATTCTTGCTTGGTGTAACATTCATGGTAACAGTATAACATTCTTGCCTGGTGTAACATTCATGGTAACAGCATAACATTCTTGCCTGGTGTAACATTCATGGTAACAGTATAACATTCTTGCCTGGTGTAACATTCATGGTAACAGTATAACATTCTTGCCTGGTGTAACATTCATGGTAACAGCATAACATTCTTGCCTGGTGTAACATTCATGGTAACAGTATAACATTCTTGCCTGGTGTAACATTCATGGTAACAGTATAACATTCTTGCTTGGTGTAACATTCATGGTAACAGTATAACATTCTTGCTTGGTGTAACATTCATGGTAACAGTATAACATTCTTGCCTGGTGTAACATTCATGGTAACAGTATAACATTCTTGCCTGGTGTAACATTCATGGTAACAGTATAACATTCTTGCTTGGTGTAACATTCATGGTAACAGTATAACATTCTTGCTTGGTGTAACATTCATGGTAACAGTATAACATTCTTGCCTGGTGTAACATTCATGGTAACAGTATAACATTCTTGCTTGGTGTAACATTCATGGTAACAGTATAACATTCTTGCCTGGTGTAACATTCATGGTAACAGTATAACATTCTTGCCTGGTGTAACATTCATGGTAACAGTATAACATTCTTGCCTGGTGTAACATTCATGGTAACAGTATAACATTCTTGCTTGGTGTAACATTCATGGTAACAGTATAACATTCTTGCTTGGTGTAACATTCATGGTAACAGTATAACATTCTTGCTTGGTGTAACATTCATGGTAACAGTATAACATTCTTGCCTGGTGTAACATTCATGTTAACAGTATAACATTCTTGCCTGGTGTAACATTCATGGTAACAGTATAACATTTTTGCCTGGTGTAACATTCATGGTAACAGTATAACATTCTTGCCTGGTGTAACATTCATGGTAACAGTATAACATTTTTGCCTTGTGTAACATTCATGGTAACAGTATAACATTCTTGCCTGGTGTAACATTCATGGTAACAGTATAACATTCTTGCCTGGTGTAACATTCATGGTAACAGTATAACATTCTTGCTTGGTGTAACATTCATGGTAACAGTATAACATTCTTGCTTGGTGTAACATTCATGGTAACAGTATAACATTCTTGCTTGGTGTAACATTCATGGTAACAGTATAACATTCTTGCCTGGTGTAACATTCATGGTAACAGTATAACATTCTTGCCTGGTGTAACATTCATGGTAACAGTATAACATTCTTGCTTGGTGTAACATTCATGGTAACAGTATAACATTCTTGCTTGGTGTAACATTCATGGTAACAGTATAACATTCTTGCTTGGTGTAACATTCATGGTAACAGTATAACATTCTTGCCTGGTGTAACATTCATGGTAACAGTATAACATTCTTGCCTGGTGTAACATTCATGGTAACAGTATAACATTTTTGCCTGGTGTAACATTCATGGTAACAGTATAACATTCTTGCCTGGTGTAACATTCATGGTAACAGTATAACATTTTTGCCTGGTGTAACATTCATGGTAACAGTATAACATTCTTGCCTGGTGTAACATTCATGGTAACAGTATAACATTCTTGCCTGGTGTAACATTCATGGTAACAGTATAACATTCTTGCTTGGTGTAACATTCATGGTAACAGTATAACATTCTTGCTTGGTGTAGCATTCATGGTAACAGTATAACACTCTTGCTTGGTGTAACATTCATGGTAACAGTATAACATTCTTGCCTGGTGTAACATTCAGGGTAACAGTATAACATTCTTGCCTGGTGTAACATTCATGGTAACAGTATAACATTTTTGCCTGGTGTAACATTCATGGTAACAGTATAACATTCTTGCCTGGTGTAACATTCATGGTAACAGTATAACATTTTTGCCTGGTGTAACATTCATGGTAACAGTATAACATTCTTGCCTGGTGTAACATTCATGGTAACAGTATAACATTCTTGCTTGGTGTAACATTCATGGTAACAGTATAACATTCTTGCTTGTTGTAACATTCATGGTAACAGTATAACATTCTTGCCTGGTGTAACATTCATGGTAACAGTATAACATTCTTGCTTGGTGTAACATTCATAGTAACAGTATAACATTCTTGCCTGGTGTAACATTCATGGTAACAGTATAACATTCTTGCCTGGTGTAACATTCATGGTAACAGTATAACATTCTTTCTTGGTGTAAACATTCATGGTAACAGTATAACATTCTTGCTTGGTGTAACATTCATGGTAACAGTATAACATTCTTGCTTGGTGTAACATTCATGGTAACAGTATAACATTCTTGCTTGGTGTAACATTCATGGCAACAGTATAACATTCTTGCTTGGTGTAATATTCATGGTAACAGTATAACATTCTTGCTTGGTGTAACATTCATGGTAACAGTATAACATTCTTGCCTGATGTAACATTCATGGTAACAGTATAACATTCTTGCTTGGTGTAACATTCATGGTAACAGTACAACATTCTTGCTTGGTGTAACATTCATGGTAACAGTATAACATTCTTGCTTGGTGTAACATTCATGGTAACAGTATAACATTCTTGCCTGGTGTAACATTCATGGTAACAGTATAACATTCTTGCTTGGTGTAACATTCATGGTAACAGTATAATATTCTTGCTTGGTGTAACATTCATGGTAACAGTATAACATTCTTGCTTGGTGTAACATTCATGGTAACAGTATAACATTCTTGCTTGGTGTAACATTCATGGTAACAGTACAACATTCTTGCTTGGTGTAACATTCATGGTAACAGTATAACATTCTTGCTTGGTGTAACATTCATGGTAACATTATAACATTCTTGCTTGGTGTAACATTCATGGTAACAGTATAACATTCTTGCTTGGTGTAACATTCATGGTAACAGTATAACATTCTTGCTTGGTGTAACATTCATGGTAACAGTATAACATTCTTGCTTGGTGTAACATTCATGGTAACAGTATAACATTCTTGCCTGGTGTAACATTCATGGTAACAGTATAACATTCTTGCCTGGTGTAACATTCATGGTAACAGTATAACATTTTTGCCTGGTGTAACATTCATGGTAACAGTATAACATTCTTGCCTGGTGTAACATTCATGGTAACAGTATAACATTTTTGCCTGGTGTAACATTCATGGTAACAGTATAACATTCTTGCCTGGTGTAACATTCATGGTAACAGTATAACATTCTTGCTTGGTGTAACATTCATGGTAACAGTATAACATTCTTGCTTGTTGTAACATTCATGGTAACAGTATAACATTCTTGCCTGGTGTAACATTCATGGTAACAGTATAACATTCTTGCTTGGTGTAACATTCATAGTAACAGTATAACATTCTTGCCTGGTGTAACATTCATGGTAACAGTATAACATTCTTGCCTGGTGTAACATTCATGGTAACAGTATAACATTCTTTCTTGGTGTAACATTCATGGTAACAGTATAACATTCTTGCTTGGTGTAACATTCATGGTAACAGTATAACATTCTTGCTTGGTGTAACATTCATGGTAACAGTATAACATTCTTGCTTGGTGTAACATTCATGGCAACAGTATAACATTCTTGCTTGGTGTAATATTCATGGTAACAGTATAACATTCTTGCTTGGTGTAACATTCATGGTAACAGTATAACATTCTTGCCTGGTGTAACATTCATGGTAACAGTATAACATTCTTGCTTGGTGTAACATTCATGGTAACAGTACAACATTCTTGCTTGGTGTAACATTCATGGTAACAGTATAACATTCTTGCTTGGTGTAACATTCATGGTAACAGTATAACATTCTTGCCTGGTGTAACATTCATGGTAACAGTATAACATTCTTGCTTGGTGTAACATTCATGGTAACAGTATAACATTCTTGCTTGGTGTAACATTCATGGTAACAGTATAACATTCTTGCTTGGTGTAACATTCATGGTAACAGTATAACATTCTTGCTTGGTGTAACATTCATGGTAACAGTACAACATTCTTGCTTGGTGTAACATTCATGGTAACAGTATAACATTCTTGCTTGGTGTAACATTCATGGTAACATTATAACATTCTTGCTTGGTGTAACATTCATGGTAACAGTATAACATTCTTGCTTGGTGTAACATTCATGGTAACAGTATAACATTCTTGCTTGGTGTAACATTCATCGTAACAGTATAACATTCTTGCCTGGTGTAACATTCATAGTAACAGTATAACATTCTTGCCTGGTGTAACATTCCTGGTAACAGTATAACATTCTTGCTTGGTGTAACATGGTAACAGTATAACATTCTTGCCTGGTGTAACATTCATGGTAACAGTATAACATTCTTGCCTGGTGTAACATTCATGGTAACAGTATAACATTCTTGCCTGGTGTAACATTCATGGTAACAGTATAACATTCTTGCCTGGTGTAACATTCATGGTAACAGTATAACATTCTTGCTTGGTGTAACATTCATGGTAACAGTATAACATTCTTGCCTGGTGTAACATTCATGGTAACAGTATAACATTCTTGCCTGGTGTAACATTCATGGTAACAGTATAACATTCTTGCTTGGTGTAACATTCATGGTAACAGTATAACATTCTTGCCTGGTGTAACATTCATGGTAACAGTATAACATTCTTGCTTGGTGTAACATTCATGGTAACAGTATAACATTCTTGCTTGGTGTAACATTCATGGGAGCAGTATAACATTCTTGCCTGGTGTAACATTCATGGTAACAGTATAACATTCTTGCTTGGTGTAACATTCATGGTAACAGTATAACATTCTTGCCTGGTGTAACATTCATGGTAACAGTATAACATTCTTGCCTGGTGTAACATTCGTCCAAAATATTACATGTGTTGTTCTCAGTTAAGTTTAAAGGTAAGAAATATTAACTTATATTTACGTATAAGTAACGGGAAAATATGGATTATTATTATTATAATCATTGAGAAACGCTAAACCCGTAGGGATTATACAGCGCCTGTGGCGGGGGGAATGGAAGGTATTCATGCTCACTTCAGGGAACTGGAGTGTGAAAATTTTTTGATTTTCCTAAATTCGACATGGGTAAATTGTGTAATAAAATATGATGCTGATCTGACCTTTCGTGAAATTTCGAGTGTGGGGGGAGGAATTTTGGGACCTCAAGAATTGCGTGTGGAGGACAGGAAAATAGAGGACTTCAATGAACCCCTCAGAACAACACACCTTAGCTAAGTGACACATACCCATAATGTACAGTAGTTTTTGCATTGGCCATCATAAATCCTGTCTGCTAGGGTAGTGTTAGGGTGTGTTCCATCAGTATTAAGTGTCTTCCAGTAATTAAACGGTAAGTGTTAATACCAATTATATTTTGTGTACCCAGCAAGCCTAATCCTATACAATCCACACAACTTTAATTACCAGAGTAGCTGGTTTTAATATTATAATTATTAATTTAATGTCAAATCTAGCTTTTTGTGAGAGTGGTGAAGAAGTGGGTGGTTGAGGGAGTCACAGTTCAGTGGCCTATTGTGACTCAATCCCACTTAACTCACCCTAATTACTTGCAGGTAATAATTCAGGTAATACCCTGTAAGTCTCCTGCAGGTGATTTTTCTCACATAACAATAATAATAATAATAATAATAATAATAATAATAATAATAATAATAATAATAATTTTCACATGGAGAACAGATCCCTAGATCTTGAGAGGGCTGAGATAATAGTGACTCAGATGCGGCAGCACCAGACAACACTTAGTGCTCTCCCAGACCATAAGAAAAATAATTAAGAGAATGGCTTGATTAATGACACTTAGCCACCATGAGCGTAAGATCTATTCTTGTGGCTACACTTAAGTGGATACAAACACGCACGCGCACGCGCACTACAATAGTCCAGGAGTTAAGAGAAATGACTTAGAAAGATGGAAAGAAAATCAATTTTGTAACCTGGGAAAATATATGTGAGAACGAACCATCTGGATGACGGACTGATTCAAATTTAAATTCAAAATTTTTATTTCTTTGCATAGCATAGTATCAACGTGTGATTTATATGTTATAAAATATTGCTAAGCACAAAGAAAATCACTAACATGCCTGAGTATTTCTGGCAGATGAAAGTGGATGTCTTAAACACGTTTAAGAGTAGTTATGACAGGTACCACGACAGCTGGAATACTGCCTATAAAAGTGAAGGACGTGTGAGGTTTGTACTCAGGGTGAGTACTAAAGGTCAGTGTGTTAAGAGGCACCTAACTTCCTTTAAGAGGCACCTAACTTCCTTTAAGAGGCACCTAACTTCCTTTAAGAGGCACCTAACTTATTTTAAGAGACACCTAACTTCCTTTAAGAGGCACCTAACTTCCTTTAAGAGGTACCTAACTTCCTTTAAGAGACACCTAACTTACTTTAAGAGGCACCTAACTTCCTTTAAGAGGTACCTAACTTCCTTTAAGAGACACCTAACTTCCTTTAAGAGGCACCTAACTTCCCGTGTCTTCTAATAACACGTACATTTCCCACTATAATCTACTTAGCTAGCCTCTAAGTCCAGCCTCTCAGTGGCAGACGCTACGTCACTGTTACTAAGACTGTCACCTGCATAGCTGTTTAACGAGTGTTTAACAGTGCTGGTAATGTAGTGAAGTGTGTCAGTAGCTGAGTGGCTGGGAGAGGAACCAAGACTTGACCCCCACACACACAAACAGGTGAGTACATGAGGAGTGAGAGGTGGGTCACCCGCATGTTTCTCAGCACAACATTCCTACCATACTTCTCACAACCAACACTTGCAACTTAACATAGATTAAGTTAATATTAGTTAACTTAGCTAAGGTTAACCTGGGTTTCATGAAGTTCTAACACAATATTTAACTATGACGATGTTTTCTTACCACATCAGGAAACTTAAAACAAACCACCATTATCATTACTTATTGAATATCTATCTTACCGGAAGTGAGCGAACTTTAATGTTCACCGATTAGCACCATACCCGCCCCTCCTTCACTGCAGGCACTGTACTGGTCACATACCCGCCCCTCCTTCACTGCAGGCACTGTACTGGTCACATACCCACCCCTCCTTCACTGCAGGCACTGTACTGGTCACATACCCGCCCCTCCTTCACTGCAGGCACTGTACTGGTCACATACCCGCCCCTCCTTCACTGCAGGCACTGTACTGGTCACATACCCACCCCTCCTTCACTGCAGGCACTGTACTGGTCACATACCCGCCCCTCCTTCACTGCAGGCACTGTAATGGTCACATACCCGCCCCTCCTTCACTGCAGGCACTGTACTGGTCACATGCCCGCCCCTCCTTCACTGCAGGCACTGTACTGGTCACATACCGGCCCCTCCTTCACTGCAGGCACTGTACTGGTCACATACCCGCCCCTCCTTCACTGCAGGCACTGTACTGGTCACATACCCGCCCCTCCTTCACTGCAGGCACTGTACTGGTCACATACCCGCCCCTCCTTCACTGCAGGCACTGTACTGGTCACATACTCGCCCTCCTTCACTGCAGGCACTGTACTGGTCACATACCCGCCCCTCCTTCACTGCAGGCACTGTACTGGTCACATACCCGCCCCTCCTTCACTGCAGGCACTGTACTGGTCACATACCCGCCCCTCCTTCACTGCAGGCACTGTACTGGTCACATACCCGCCCCTCCTTCACTGCAGGCACTGTACTGGTCACATGCCCGCCCCTCCTTCACTGCAGGCACTGTACTGGTCACATACCCGCCCCTCCTTCACTGCAGGCACTGTACTGATCACATACCCGCCCGTCCTTCACTGCAGGCACTGTACTGGTCACATGCCCACCCCTCCTTCACTGCAGCCACTGTACTGGTCACATGCCCACCCCTCCTTCACTGCAGGCACTGTACTGGTCACATACCCGCCCCTCCTTCACTGCAGGCACTGTACTGGTCACATACCCGCCCCTCCTTCACTGCAGGCACTGTACTGGTCACATGCCCGCCCCTCCTTCACTGCAGGCACTGTACTGGTCACATACCCGCCCCTCCTTCACTGCAGGCACTGTACTGGTCACATACCCGCCCCTCCTTCACTGCAGGCACTGTACTGGTCACATACCCGCCCCTCCTTCACTGCAGGCACTGTACTGGTCACATACCCGCCCCTCCTTCACTGCAGGCACTGTACTGGTCACACACCCGCCCCTCCTTCACTGCAGGCACTGTACTGGTCACATACCCGCCCCTCCTTCACTGCAGGCACTGTACTGGTCACATACCCGTCCCTCCTTCACTGCAGGCACTGTACTGGTCACATACCCGCCCCTCCTTCACTGCAGGCACTGTACTGGTCACATGCCCACCCCTCCTTCACTGCAGGCACTGTACTGGTCACATACCCGCCCCTCCTTCACTGCAGGCACTGTACTGGTCACATACCCGCCCCTCCTTCACTGCAGCCACTGTACTGGTCACATGCCCACCCCTCCTTCACTGCAGGCACTGTACTGGTCACATGCCCACCCCTCCTTCACTGCAGGCACTGTACTGGTCACATACCCGCCCCTCCTTCACTGCAGGCACTGTACTGGTCACATGCCCGCCCCTCCTTCACTGCAGGCACTGTACTGGTCACATGCCCACCCCTCCTTCACTGCAGGCACTGTACTGGTCACATGCCCACCCCTCCTTCACTGCAGGCACTGTACTGGTCACATACCCGCCCCTCCTTCACTGCAGGCACTGCACTGGTCACATACCCGCCCCTCCTTCACTGCAGGCACTGTACTGGTCACATACCCGCCCCTCCTTCACTGCAGGCACTGTACTGGTCACATACCCGCCCCTCCTTCACTGCAGGCACTGTACTGGTCACATACCCGCCCCTCCTTCACTGCAGGGACTGTACTGGTCACATACCCGCCCCTCCTTCACTGCAGGCACTGTACTGGTCACATACCCGCCCCTCCTTCACTGCAGGCACTGTACTGGTCACATGCCCACCCCTCCTTAACTGTAGGCACTGTACTGGTCACATAACCGCCCCTCCTTCACTGCAGGCACTGTACTGGTCACATACCCGCCCCTCCTTCACAGCAGGCACTGTACTGGTCACATACCCGCCCCTCCTTCACTGCAGGCACTGTACTGGTCACATACCCGCCCCTCCTTCACCGCAGGCACTGTACTGGTCACATACCCGCCCCTCCTTCACTGCAGGCACTGTACTGGTCACATACCCGCCCCTCCTTCACTGCAGGCACTGTACTGGTCACATACCCGCCCCTCCTTCACTGCAGGCACTGTACTGGTCACATACTCGCCCCTCCTTCACTGCAGGCACTGTACAGTGAACAGTGTCTCCCTCTCCCCTCAGTACAGTTAACAGTGTCTCTCTCTCCCCTCAGTACAGTGAACAGTGTCTCTCTCTCCCCTCAGGACAGTGAACAGTGTCTCTCTCCTCTCAGTACAGTGAACAGTGTCTCCCTCTCCTCTCAGTACAGTGAACAGCGTCTACCACTCCCCTCAGTACAGTGAACAATATCTCCCTCTCCCCTCAGTACAGTTAACAGTGTCTCTCTCTCCCCTCAGTACAGTGAACAGTGTCTCTCTCTCCCCTCAGGACAGTGAACAGTGTCTCTCTCCTCTCAGTACAGTGAACAGTGTCTACCAATCCACTCAGTACAATGAACAGTGTCTCCCTCTTTCCTCAGTACAGTGAACAGTGTCTCCCTCTCCCCTCAGCACAGTGAACAGTGTCTCCCTCTCCCCTCAGCACAGTGAACAGTGTCTCCCTCTCCCCTCAGCACAGTGAACAGTGTCTCCCTCTCCCCTCAGCACAGTGAACAGTGTCTCCCTCTCCCCTCAGCACAGTGAACAGTGTCTCCCTCTCCTCTCAGTACAGTGAACAGCGTCTACCAATCCACTCAGTACAATGAACAGTGTCTCCCTCTCCCCTCAGCACAGTGAACAGTGTCTCCCTCTCCCCTCAGCACAGTGAACAGTGTCTCCCTCTCCCCTCAGCACAGTGAACAGTGTCTCTCTCCTCTCAGTACAGTGAACAGCGTCTACCAATCCACTCAGTACAGTGAACAGTGTCTCTCTCTCCCCTCAGTACAGTGAACAGTGTCTACCAGTCCCCTCAGTACAGTGAACAGTGTCTCTCTCTCCCCTCAGTACAGTGAACAGTGTCTCTCTCTCCCCTCAGTTCAGTGAACAGTGTCTCCCTCTCCCCTCAGTACAGTGAACAGTGTTCTCTCCCCTTAGTACAGTGAACAGTGTCTACCACTCCCCTCAGTACAGTGAACAGTGTCTCCCTCTCCCCTCAGTACAGTGAACAGTGTCTCCCTCTCCCCTCAGTACAGTGAACAGTGTCTCTCTCTCCGCTCAGTACAGTGAACAGTGTCTCTCTCTCCCCTCAGTACAGTGAACAGTGTCTACCACTCCACTCAGTACAGTGAACAGTGTCTCCCTCTCCGCTCAGTACAGTGAACAGTGTCTCCCTCTCCCCTCAGTACGGTGAACATTGTCTCCCTTTCCCCTCACTACAGTGAACAGTGCCTCCTTATCCCCTCAGTACAGTGAACAGTGTCTCCCCTCCTCTCAAAACTGTGAACAGTGTCTCTCTCTCCCCTCAGTACAGTGAACAGTGTCTACCACTCCACTCAGTACAGTGAACAGTGTCTCCCTCTCCGCTCAGTACAGTGAACAGTGTCTCCCTCTCCCCTCAGTACGGTGAACATTGTCTCCCTTTCCCCTCACTACAGTGAACAGTATCTCTCTCTTTACCTTCAGTACAGTGAACAGTGTCTCTCTCTCTCTCCCCTCAGTACAGTGAACAGTGTCTCCCTCTACCTTCAGTACAGTGACAGTGTGTGTGTGTATCTCTCTCCCCTCAGTACAGTGAACAGTGTCTCTCTCTCTCCCCTCAGTACTGTGAACAGAGTCTCTCTCTCTCCTCAGTACAGTGAACAGTGTCTTCCTTTTCCCTCAGTACAGTGAACAATGTCGCAATTTCCCCTCAGTACAGTGAATAATGTCTCCCTCTCCTCTCAGTGCAGTGAAAAGTGCCTCCCTCTCTCCTCAGTACAGTGAACTGTGTCTCTCTCTCCCCTCAGTACAGTGAATAGTGTCTCCCTCTCCCCTCAGTACAGTGAACAGTATCTCCCTCTCCCTTCAGCACAGTGAACAGTGTCTCCCTCTCCCCTCAATACAGTGAACAGTGTCTCCCTCTCCTATCAGTAAAGTGAACAGTGTCTCCCTCTCTCCTCAGTACAGTGAACTGTGTCTCTCTCTCCCCTCAGTACAGTGAATAGTGTCTCCCTCTCCCCTCAGTACAGTGAATAGTGTCTCCCTCTCCCCTCAGTACAGTGAACAGTGTCTCCCTCTCCCCTCAGTACAGTGAACAGTGTCTCTCTCTCCTCTCAGTACAGTGAACAGTGTCTCCCTCTCCTCTCAGTACAGTGAACATCGTCTACCACTCCCCTCAGTACTGTGAACAGTGTCTCTCTCTCCCCTCAGTACAGTGAATAGTGTCTCCCTCTCCCCTCAGTACAGTGAACAGTGTCTCCCTCTCCCCTCAGTACAGTGAACAGTGTCTCTCTCTCCCCTCAGTACAGTGAACAATGTCTCCCTCTCCCCTCAGTATAGTGAACAGTGTCTCTCTCTCCCCTCAGTACAGTGAACAGTGTCTCCCTCTCCCCTCAGTACAGTGAACAATGTCTCACTTTCCCCTCAGTACAGTGAATAATGTCTCCCTCTCCTCTCAGTACAGTGAAAAGTGCCTCCCTCTCCCCTCAGTACAGTGAACAGTATCTCCCTCTCCCCTCAGTACAGTGAACAGTATCTCCCTCTCCCCTCAGAACAGTGAACAGCGTCTCCCTCTCTCCTCAGTCCAGTGAACAGTGTCTCTCTCCCTTCAGTACAGTGAACAGTGTCTCTCTCTCTCCTATTAGTACAGTGAACAGTGCCTCTCTCTCCCCTCAGTACAGTGAACAGCGTCTCCCTCTCCCCTTAATACAGTGAACAGTGTCTCTCTTTCTCCACTCTGTACAGTAAAGAGTGCCTCCCTCTTCCCCTCAGAACATTAAACACTGTCGTCCTCTCCCCTCCGAACAGTGAGCAATGTCTCCCTCTCCCCTCAGTACAGTGAACACTTTCTCTTTCTCCTCTCAGTACAGTGAACACTATCTCCCTCTCCCCTCAGTACAGTGAACAATGTCTCCCTATTCCCTCAATACAGTGAACAGTGTCTCTCTTTCTCCACTCTGTACAGTAAACAGTGCCTCCCTCTTCCCCTCAGTACAGTAAACAGTGTCTCTCTCTCTCCCCTCAGTAGAGTTAACAGTGTCTCCCTCTCCCCTCAGTACAGTGAACAGTTTTTCTCCCTATCCCCTCAATGCAGTGAACAGTTTCTCCCTCTCCCCTCAGTACAGTGAACACTGTCTCCCTCTCCTCTCAGTACAGTGAGCTCTGTCTCTTTCTCCTCTCTGTACAGTGAATAGTTTCTCCCACTCCCCTCAGTACAGTGAACAGTGTCTCCCTCTCCTTTCAGTACAGTGAACAGTTTCTCACTCTCCCCTCAGTACAGTGAGCAGTTTCTCCCTCTCCCCTCAGTACAGTGACAAAATTCTCCCTCTCCCCTCAGTACAGTGAACAGTGTCTTCCTCTTCTTTCAGTACAGTGAACAGTTTCTCCATCTCCCCTCAGTACAGTGAGCAGTTTCTCCCACTCCCCTAAGTACAGTGAACAGTGTCTCCCTCTAATTTCAGTACAGTGAACAGTTTCTCCCTCTCCCCTCAGTATAGTGAGCAGTTTCTCCCTCACCCCTCAGTACAGTGAACAGTGTCTCCCTCTAATTTCAGTACAGTGAACAGTTTCTCCCTCACCCCTCAGTACAGTGAGCAGCTTCTCCCTCTCCCCTCAGTACAGTGAACAGTGTCTCCCTCTCCTTTCAGTAAAGTAAGTAGTTTCTCCCTCTCCCCTCAGTATAGTGAGCAGTTTCTCCCTCTCCCCTCAGTACAGTGAACAGTTTCTCCCTCTCCCCTCAGTATAGTGAGCAGTTTCTCCCTCTCCCTGCTCCTCCTTGAACAATTCCTGAACCTGCCCGTGTTCCAGTCCTCAATGTGACGACTTCTGCAGCTCCTTCCCCCCTCCCCTGGATTATAAATGCACACCACCCCAGCACATCAACACACACCACCCAGCACATCAACACACACCACCCAGCACATCAACACAACACCACCCCAGCACATCAACACACACCACCCAGCACATCAACACACACCACCCAGCACATCAACACACACCACCCAGCACATCAACACACACCACCCCAGCACATCAACACACACCACCCAGCACATCAACATACACCACCCAGCACATCAACACACACCACCCAGCACATCAACAACACAACCACCCTGCACATCAACACACACCACCCAGCACATCAACACACACCACCCCAGCACATCAACACACACCACCCAGCACATCAACACACACCACCCCCAGCACATCAACACACACCACCCAGCACATCAACACACACCACCCAGCACATCAACACACACCACCCCAGCACATCAACACACACCACCCCAGCACATCAACATACACCACCCCAGCACATCAACATACACCACCCCAGCACATCAACATACACCACCCAGCACATCAACACACACCACCCAGCACATCAACACACACCACCCAGCACATCAACATACACCACCCCAGCACATCAACACACACCACCCAGCACATTAACACACACCACCCCAGCACATCAACATACACCACCCCAGCACATCAACATACACCACCCAGCACATCAACATACACCACCCAGCACATCAACATACACCACCCAGCACATCAACATACACCACCCCAGCACATCAACATAACACCACCCAGCACATCAACATAAAACCACCCCAGCACATCAAAATACACCACCCCAGCACATCAACATACACCACCCCAGCACATCAACATACACCACCCAGCACATCAACATACACCACCCAGCACATCAACATACACCACCCCAGCACATCAACATACACCACCCCAGCACATCAACATACACCACCCAGCACATCAACATAAAACCACCCAGCACATCAACATACACCACCCCAGCACATCAACACACACCACCCAGCACATCAACATACACCACCCCAGCACATCAACATACACCACCCCAGCACATCAACATACACCACCCAGCACATCAACATACACCATCCAGCACATCAACATACACCACCCAGCACATCAACATACACCACCCCAGCACATCAACATACACCACCCCAGCACATCAACATACACCACCCATCACATCAACATACACCACCCCAGCACATCAACATAACACCACCCAGCACATCAACAATACACCACTCCAGCACATCAACATACACACCACCCAGCACATCAACATACACCACCCCAGCACATCAACATACACCACCCAGAACATCAACATACACCACCCCAGCACATCAACAATACACCACCCCAGCACATCAACATACACCACCCCAGCACATCAACATACACCACCCCAGCACATCAACATACACCACCCCAGCACATCAACATACACCACCCAGCACATCAACATACACCACCCCAGCACATCAACATACAACCACCAAGCACATCAACATACACCACCCAGCACACCAACATACACCACCCCAGCACATCAACATACACCACCCAGCACATCAACATACACCACCCAGCACATCAACATACACCACCCAGCACATCAACATACACCACCCCAGCACATCAACACACACCACCCCAGCACATCAACATACACCACCCCAGCACATCAACATACACTACCCAGCACATCAACATACACCACCCCAGCACATCAACATACACCACCCCAGCACATCAACATACACCACCCCAGCACATCAACATACACCACCCAGCCACATCAACATACAACCACCCAGCACATCAACATAAACCACCCAGCACATCAACATTTCACCACCCCAGCACATCAACATACACCACCCAGCACATCAACATACACCACCCAGCACATCAACATACACCACCCAGCACATCAACATACACCACCCCAGCACATCAACATACACCACCCCAGCACATCAACATACACCACCCCAGCACATCAACATACACCACCCCAGCACATCAACATACACCACCCAGCCCCATCAACATACACCACCCCAGCACATCAACATACACCACCCCAGCACATCAAACATACACCACCCCAGCACATCAACATACACCACCCCAGCACATCAACACACACCACCCAGCACATCAACATACACCACCCCAGCACATCAACACACACCATCCAGCACATCAACACACACCACCCCAGCAACATCAACACACACCATCCAGCACATCAACATACACCACCCCAGCACATCAACACACACCACCCAGCACATCAACATACACCACCCCAGCACATCAACATACACCACCCCAGCACATCAACACACCACCCAGCACATCAACATACACCACCCCAGCACATCAACACTCACCATCCAGCACATCAACACACGCCACCCCAGCACTTCAACACACACCACCCAGACATCAAACATACACCACCCCAGCACATCAACACTCACCATCCAGCACATCAACACACCCACCCCCAGCACATCAACATACACCACCCAGCACATCAACATACACCACCCCAGCACATCAACACACACCACCCAGCACATCAACACACCCCACCCCAGCACATCAACATACACCACACCCCAGCATATCAACATACACCACCCAGCACATCAACATACACCACCCCCAGCATATCAACATACACCACCCAGCACATCAACCACACACCACCCAGCAGATCAACACACACCACCCTGCACATCAACATACACCACCCCAGCACATCAACATACACCACCCAGCAGATCAACACACACCACCCCAGCACATCAATATATACCACCCCAGCACATCAACCACACACCACCCACAGATCAACACACACCACCCAGCACATCAACATACACCACCCCAGCACAAACAACAACACCACCCCAGCATATCAACGCATACCACCCCAGCACATCAACATACACCACCCCAGCACATCAACACACACCACCCAGCACATCAACATACACCACCCCAGCACATCAACACAACACAACCCAGCACATCAACATACACCACCACAGAACATCAACACCACCACCCAGCACATCAACAACACCACCCCAGCATATCAACGCATACCACCCCAGCACATCAACATACACCACCCAGCACATCAACATCTGCCACCCCAGAACATCAACATACACCACCCCAGAACATCAACACACACCACCCCAGCATATCAACACACACCACCCCCAGCACATCAACATACCCCACCCAGCACATCAACACACACCACCCCAGCATATCAACACACACCACCACCCAGCATATCAACATACACCACCCAGCACATCAACATACACCACCCAGCACATCATACACAACCCCAGCATATCAACATACCCCACCCAGCACATCAACATACACCACCCAGCACATCAACATACACCACCCCAGCATATCAACGCATACCACCCCAGCACATCAACATACACCACCCCAGCACATCAACATACACCACCCCAGCACATCAACATACACCCCCAGCACATCAACATACACCACCCCAGCACATCAACATACACCACCCCAGCACATCAACAACACCACCCCAGCACATCAACATAACACCACCCCAGCACATCAACAACACACCCCACCCAGCACATCAACATACACCACCCCAGCACATCAACACACAACCAAACCAGCACATCAACACACACCACCCCAGCACATCAACACACACCATCCAGCACATCAACATACACCACCCCAGCACATCAAACACACACCACCCAGCACATCAACATACACCACCCCAGCACATCAACATACACCACCCCAGCACATCAACACACCACCCAGCACATCAACATAACACCACCCCAGCACAAACACTCACCATCCAGCACATCAACACACGCCACCCAGCACATCAACACACACCACCCAGCACATCAACATACACCACCCCAGCACATCAACACTCCCCCATCCAGCACATCAACACAAGCCACCCCAGCACATCAACATACACCACCCAGCACATCAACATACACCACCCCAGCACATCAACACACAAACCCCCCAGCACATCAACACACACCACCCCAGCACATCAACATACACCACCCCAGCATATCAACATACACCACCCAGCACATCAACACACACCACCCCATCAGATCAACACACACCCCCCCTGCACATCAACATACACCACCCCAGCACATCAACATACACCACCCAGCAGATCAACAACCACACCACCCCAGCACATCAACATACACCACCCCAGCACAAACAACACACACCACCCAGCAGATCAACACACACCACCCAGCACATCAACATACACCACCCCAGCACATCAACATACACCACCCCAGCATATCAACGCATACCACCCCCAGCACATCAACATACACCACCCCACACATCAACACACACACCACCCAGCACATCAACATACACCACCCCAGCACATCAACACACACCACCCAGCACATCAACATACACCACCACAGAACATCAACCACACACCACCCCCGCACATCAACATACACCACCCCAGCATATCAACGCATACCACCCCCAGCACATCAACATACACCCACCCAGCACATCAACAATTCTGCCACCCTAGAACATCAACATACACCACCCCAGAACATCAACACACAAACCCCCCCAGCATATCAACACACACCACCCCAGCACATCAACATACCCCACCCAGCACATCAACACACACCACCCCAGCATATCAACACACACCACCCCAGCATATCAACATACACCACCCAGCACATCAACATACACCACCCAGCACATCAACATACACAACCCCAGCATATCAACATACCCCACCCAGCACATCAACAAACACCCACCCAGCACATCAACAATACAACACACCCCAGCATATCAACGCATACCACCCCAGCACATCAACATACACCACCCCACTCATCAACATACACCACCCTAGCACATCAACATCTGCCACCCCAGAACATCAACACACACCACCCCAGCATATCAACCACACACCACCCCAAGCAACATCAACATAACCCCACCCCCCGCACATCAACATACACCACCCCAGCATATCAACACACACTACCGCAGCACATCAACACACACCACCCCAGCACATCAACAAACACCACCCCCAGCATATCAACATACCCCACCCAGCACATCAACATACACCACCCCAGCACATCAACATCTACCACCCCCAGCACATCAACACACACCACCCCCCGCACATCAACATACACCACCCCAGCACATCAACATACACCACCCCAGTACATCAACATACACCACCCAGCATATCAACATACACCACCCCAGCACATCAACACACACCACCCAGCACATCAACATACACCACCCCAGCACATCAACAACACCCCCAGCACATCAACATACACCACCCCCACACAACAACATACACCACCCCAGCACATCAACATACACCACCCCAGCACATCAACATACACCACCCCACACATCAACATACACCACCCCAGCACATCAACACACACCACCCCAGCACATCAACATACACCACCCCTGCACATCAACATACACCACCCCAGCACATCAACACACACCACCCAGCACATCAACATACACCACCCCAGCACATCAACACACACCACCGCAGCACATCAACACACACCACCCAGCACAAACAACATACAACCACCCCAGCACATCAACATACACCACCCAGCACATCAACATACACTACCCAGCACATCAACATACACCACCCCAGCACATCAACATACACCACCCCAGCACATCAACATACACCACCCCAGCACATCAACATACACCACCCCAGCACATCAACATACACCACCCCACACATCAACATACACCACCCAGCACATCAACATACACCACCCCAGCACATCAACATACACCACTCAGCACATCAACATACACCACCCCAGCACATCAACATACACCACCCCAGCACATCAACATACACCACCCCAGCACATCAACACACACCACCCCAGCACATCACACCACAACCACCCCAGCACATCAACATACACCACCCCAGCACATCAACATACACCACCCCAGCACATCAAACATACACCACCCCAGCACATCAACACACACCACCCCAGCACATCAACATACACCACCCCCATTACATCAATGTACACAACCCCAGCACATCAACAACACCACCCCAGCACATCAACATACAAACCCCCCCTGCACATCAACATACACCACTCCAGCACATCAACATACACCACCCCAGCACATCAACATACACCACCCCAGCACATCAACACACACCACCCCAGCACATCAACATACACCACCCCAGCACATCAACATACACCACCCCAGCACATAAACATACACCACCCCAGCACATCAACATACACCACTCCCTGCACATCAACATACACCACCCCAGCACATCCAACAGACACCACCCCAGCACATCAACATACACCACCCCAGCACATCAACATACACCACCCCAGCACATCAACATACACCACCCAAGCACATCAACTACACCACCCCAGCACATCAACATACACCACCCCCCGCACATCAACATACACCATCCCAGCACATCAACATAAACCACCCCAGCACATCAACATACACCACCCCCGCACATCAACATACACCACCCCAGTACATCAACGTACACAACCCCAGCACATCAACATACACCACCCCAGCACATCAACACACACCACCCAGCACATCAACATACACCACCCCCAGCACATCAACATACACCACCCCAGCACATCAACATACACCACCCCAGCACATCAACATACACAACCAAAGCACATCAACATACACCACCCCAGCACATCAACATACACCACCCCAGCACATCAAACACACACCACCCCAGCACATCAACATACACCACCCAGCACATCAACATACACCACCCCAGCACATCAACATACACCACCCCAGCACATCAACATACACCACCCCAGCACATCAACATACACCACCCCAGCACATCAACATACACCACCCCAGCACAATCAACATACACCACCCCAACACATCAAACACACACCACCCAGCACATCAACATACACCACCCCAGCACATCAACACACACCACCCCAGCACATCAACAACACCCACCCCAGCACATCAACATACACCACCCCAGCACATCAACATACACCACCCCCGCACATCAACCACACACCACCCCAGCACATCAACATACACCACCCCAGCACATCAACATACACCACCCCAGCACATCAACATACACCACCCCAGCACATCAACAACACCACCCCAGCACATCAACATACACCACCCCAGCACATCAACACACACCACCCCAGCACATCAACATACACCACCCCAGCACATCAACATACACCACCCCAGCACATCAACATACACCACCCCAGCACATCAACATACACCACCCCAGCACATCACATACACCACCCCCAGCACATCAACATACACCACCCCAGTACATCAACGTACACAACCCCAGCACATCAACATACACCACCCCAGCACATCAAAATACAACCACCCAGCACATCAACATACACCACCCCAGCACATCAACATACACCACCCCAGCACATCAACATACACCACCCCAGCACATCAACACACACCACCCCAGCACATCAACATACACCACCCCAGCACATCAACATACACCACCCCAGCACATCAACACACACCACCCAGCACATCAACATACACCACCCCAGCACATCAACATACACCACCCAGCACATCAACATACACCACCCCAGCACATCAACATACACCACCCCAGCACATCAACACACACCACCCCAGCACATCAACACACACCACCCCAGCACAAAATCACACCACACACCACCCCAGCACATCAACATACACCACCCCAGCACATCAACATACACCACCCCAGCACATCAACACACACCACCCCCAGCACATCAACACACACCACCCCAGCACATCAACACACACCACCCCAGCACATCAACAACACACCACCCCAGCACATCAACACACACCACCCCAGCACATCAACACACCCACCCCAGCACATCAACATACACCACCCACACATCAACAAACACACCACCCAGCACATCAACATACACCACCCCAGCACTCAACCACACCACCCCAGCACATCAACATACACACCACCCCAGCACATCAAACACACACCACCCCAGCACATCAACATACACCACCCCAGACACATCAACACACACCCACCCCCAGCACATCAACACACACCACCCAGCACATCAACACACACCACCCCAGCACATCAAACACACACCACCCCAGCACATCAACACACACCACCCCAGCACATCAACACACACCACCCCAGCACATCAAACATAACCACCCAGCACATCAACACACACCACCCCAGCACATCAACACACACCACCCCATCACATCAACATACACCACCCAGCACATCAAAACACACCGCCCAGCACAATCAACATACACCACCCCAGCACATCAACACACACCACCCCAGCACATCAACATACACCACCCCAGCACATCAACACACACCACCCCAGCACATCAACATACACCACCCCAGCACATCAACATACACCACCCCAGCACATCAACACACACCACCCCAGCACATCAACAACACCACTCCAGCACATCAACACACACCACCCCAGCACATCAACATACACCACCCCAGCACATCAACATACACCACCACCAGCACATCAACATACACCACCCCAGCACATCAACATACACCGACCACCCCCAGCACATCAACATACACCACCCCAGCACATCAACATACACCACCCCAGCACATCAACATACACCACCCCAGCACATCAACATACACCACCCCAGCTCATCAACTAACCACCCCAGCACATCAACATACACCACCCCAGCACATCAACATACACCACCCAGCACATCAACATACACCACCCAGCACATCAACATACACCCCACTCAACAACACCACCCAGCACATCAACATACACCGCACCCCAGCACATCAACATACACCACCCCAGCACATCAACATACACCACCCCAGCACATCAACATACACCACCCAGCACATCAACATACACCACCCGCCATCAACAACACCACCCAGCACATCAACAACACCACCCAGCACATCAACATACACCACCCCAGCAACATCAACATACACCACCCAGCACATCAACATACACCACCCCAGAACATCAACATACACCACCCCAGCACATCAACACACACCACCCAGCACATCAACATACACCACCCCAGCACATCAACATACACCACCCCAGCACATCAACATACACCACCCCAGAACATCAACACACACCACCCCAGCACATCAACACACACCACCCCAGCACATCAACATTGCTATATAAAGTGAAGTTAATTGACTCTACAAATTAAAGAACTGAGACTGGAAAGTGATACACCGTAGTGTAGTGTGTGTACACACTGTCATACAGTGTTACACTGTAGTGTAGTGTGTGTACAGTGTCATACAGTGTTACACTGTAGTGTAGTGTGTGTACAGTGTCATACAGTGTTACACTGTAGTGTAGTGTGTGTACACAGTGTCATACAGTGTTACTCTGTAGTGCAGTGTGTGTACACACTGTCATACAGTGTTACACTGTAGTGTAGTGTGTGTACACAGTGTCATACAGTGTTACTCTGGAGTGTGGTAAGTGTGTGTACACACTGTCATACAGTGTTACTCTGGAGTGTGGTAAGTGTGTGTGCACACTGTCACGCAGTGTTACTCTGGAGTGTGGTAAGTGTGTGTACACACTGTCATACAGTGTTACTCTGGAGTGTGGAAGTGTGTGTACACACTGTCCTACAGTGTTACTCTGGAGTGTGGTAAGTGTGTGTACACACTGTCATACAGTGTTACTCTGGAGTGTGGTAAGTGTGTGTGCACACTGTCATACAATGTTACTCTGGAGTGTGGTAAGTGTGTGTACACACTGTCATACAGTGTTACTCTGGAGTGTGGTAAGTGTGTGTACACACTGTCATACAGTGTTACTCTGGAGTGTGGTAAGTGTGTGTACACACTGTCATACAGTGTTACTCTGGAGTGTGGTAAGTGTGTGTACACACTGTCATACAGTGTTACTCTGGAGTGTGGTAAGTGTGTGTACACACTGTCATACAGTGTTTACTCTGGAGTGTGGTAAGTGTGTGTACACACTGTCATACAGTGTTACTCTGGAGTGTGGTAAGTGTGTGTACACACTGTCACACAGTGTTACTCTGGAGTGTGGTAAGTGTGTGTACACACTGTCACACAGTGTTACTCTGAAGTGTGGTAAGTGTGTGTACACACTGTCACACAGTGTTACTCTGAAGTGTGGTAAGTGTGTGTACACACTGTCACACAGTGTTACTCTGGAGTGTGGTAAGTGTGTGTGCACACTGTCACACAGTGTTACTCTGGAGTGTGGTAAGTGTGTGTGTACACACTGTCATACAGTGTTACTCTGGAGTGTGGTAAGTGTGTGTACACACTGTCCATACAGTGTTACTCTGAGTGTGGTAAGTGTGTGTACACACTGTCATACAGTGTTACTCTGGAGTGTGGTAAGTGTGTGTACACACTGTCATACAGTGTTACTCTGGAGTGTGGTAAGTGTGTGTACACACTGTCATACAGTGTTACTCTGGAGTGTGGTAAGTGTGTGTACACACTGTCATACAGTGTTACTCTGGAGTGTGTTAAGTGTGTGTACACACTGTCATACAGTGTTACTCTGGAGTGTGGTAAGTGTGTGTACACACTGTCACACAGTGTTACTCTGGAGTGTGGTAAGTGTGTGTACACACTGTCACACTGTTACTCTGGAGTGTGGTAAGTGTGTGTACACACTGTCATACAGTGTTACTCTGGAGTGTGGTAAGTGTGTGTACACACTGTCATACAGTGTTACTCTGGAGTGTGGTAAGTGTGTGTACACACTGTCACACAGTGTTACTCTGGAGTGTGGTAAGTGTGTGTACACACTGTCATACAGTGTTACTCTGGAGTGTGGTAAGTGTGTGTACACTGTCATCCTTTCATAGTTATCTCTGTGCTATACCTGCATAGAATCCACCTGAAGGTTGGGGTGAACGCCCCGGTTACCTGGTCCTCGATTAGGACCCCAGGTAGATCAGGTCCTGATCAACCAGGCTGTTACTGCTGGTCGCACGCAATCCAATTTATGAATCCCAGCCCGGGTGATCGGGCACTGACTTTAGGTATCTGTCCAGTTCCATCTTGAAGTCAGTGATGCGAGGCTCTTGAGCAGTCTTGGGCTCTCGTCAATTACTGTGTTTTTTCTTAGTGGAGTCATCATACCCCTGCTTGTAATTAAGGTTATGTTGCACTACCTGCTGAGTCATAATCTTTTATAGTGAGTGATTTTTGTTTACAGGTTTAGGATCAGTCCCTCTAGGATTTTCTAGGTGAAAATTATGAGGTATCAAGAGACAAGAGACTTTAGTGTACAGCGGCATCTCAGCTTCCAGAGCACAAGTGACTTTAAGAAGAACATGACTGGTATGGCATCCATTGTTCTGAAGCTTCTCATTATCTATCCTGTCATTTTCCTTGCAGATGAGATAATGACACTGTTGTGATCTTTGAAGACCTGAAGAGTTTACCTGGAGAGAGTTCCGGGGGTCAACGCCCCCGCGGCCCGGTCTGTGACTAGGCCTCATGGTGGATCAGGGCCTGATCAACCAGGCTGTTGCTGCTGGCTGCACGCAATCCAACGTACGAGCCACAGCCCGGCTGGTCAGGTACCGACTTGAGGTGCTTGTCCAGTGCCAGCTTGAAGACTGCCAGGGGTCTGTTGGTAATCCCCTTATGTATGCTGGGAGGCAGTTGAACAGTCTTGGGCCCCTGACACTTATTGTATGGTCTCTTAACGTGCTAGTGACACCCCTGCTTTTCATTGGGGGGATGTTGCATCGTCTGCCAAGTCTTTCGCTTTCATAGAGAGTGATTTTCGTGTGCAAATTTGGTACTAATCCCTCTAGGATTTTCCAGGTGTATATAATCATGTATCTCTCCCTCCTGCGTTCCAGGGAATACAGGTTGAGGAACCTCAAGCGCTCCCAGTAATTGAGGTGTTTTATCTCCGTTATGCGCGCCGTGAAGGTTTTCTGTACATTTTCTAGGTCGGCAATTTCACCTGCCTTGAAAGGTGCTGTTAGAGTGCAGCAATATTCCAGCCTAGATAGAACAAGTGACCTGAAGAGTGTCATCATGGGCTTGGCCTCCCTAGTTTTGAAGGTTCTCATTATCCAACCTGTCATTTTTCTAGCAGATGCGATTGATACAATGTTATGGTCCTTGAAGGTGAGATCCTCCGACATGATCACTCCTAAGTCCTTCTCGTTGGCTTTTCGCTTTATAGTGTTGTTAGAGTTTATTTAAAACTCGGTTCCAGCTGGTTACTGGATCATCATCGTGGCGGCCGTACCTCACCCTGCCGACCGCACCTCACCCTGACGGCCGAACCTCACCCTAGCAGCCGCACCTCACCCTGGCGGCCGCACCTCACCCTGCCGACCGCACCTCACCCTGACGGCCGAACCTCACCCTAGCAGCCGCACCTCACCCTGGCGGCCGCACCTCACCCTAGCAGCCGCACCTCACTCTGGCGGCCGCACCTCACCCTAGCATCCGCACCTCACCCTAGCAGCCGCACCTCGCCCTAGCAGCCGCACCTCACCCTGGCGGCCGCACCTCACCCTAGCAGCCGCACCTCACCCTAGCAGCCGCACCTCACCCTATCAGCCGCACCTCACCCTGACGGCCGCACCTCACCCTAGCAGCCGCACCTCACCCTAGCAGCCGCACCTCACCCTAGCAGCGGCACCTCACTCTAGCAGCCGCACCTCACCCTAGCAGCCGCACCTCACCCTAGCAGCCGCACCTCACTCTGGCGGCCGCACCTCACCCTAGCAGCCGCACCTCACCCTAGCAGCCGCACCTCGCCCTAGCAGCCGCACCTCACCCTGGCGGCCGCACCTCACCCTAGCAGCCGCACCTCACCCTAGCAGCCGCACCTCACCCTAGCAGCCGCACCTCACCCTGACGGCCGCACCTCACCCTAGCAGCCGCACCTCACCCTAGCAGCCGCACCTCACCCTAGCAGCGGCACCTCACTCTAGCAGCCGCACCTCACCCTAGCAGCCGCACCTCACCCTAGCAGCCGCACCTCACTCTGGCGGCCGCACCTCACCCTAGCAGCCCTCCTACTCTAGCAGCCGCACTTCACCCTAGCAGCCGCACCTCACCCTAGCAGTCGCACCTCACCCTCGCAGCCGCACCTCACCCTGGCGGAAGCACCTCACCCTAGCAGCCGCACCTCACCCTAGCAGCCGCACCTCACTCTAGCAGCCGCACCTTACCCTGGCAGCCCTCCTACTCTAGCAGCCGCACCTCACCCTAGCAGCCGCACCTCACCCTAGCAGCCGCACCTCGCCCTAGCAGCCGCACCTCACCTGGCGGCCGCACCTCACCTAGCAGCCGCACCTCACCTAGCAGCCGCACCTCACCCTGGCAGCCCTCCTACTGTAGCAGCCGCACCTCACCCTAGCAGCCGCACCTCGCCCTAGCAGCCGCACCTCACTCTAGCAGCCGCACCTCACCCTAGCAGCCGCACCTCACCCTAGCAGCCGCACCTCACCCTAGCAGCCGCACCTCACCCTAGCAGCCGCACCTCACCCTAGCAGCCGCACCTCACCCTAGCAGCCGCACCTCGCCCTAGCAGCCGCACCTCACCCTGGCGGCCGCACCTCACCCTAGCAGCCGCACCTCACCCTAGCAGCCGCACCTCACCCTAGCAGCCGCACCTCACCCTGACGGCCGCACCTCACCCTAGCAGCCGCACCTCACTCTAGCAGCCGCACCTCACCCTAGCAGCGGCACCTCACTCTAGCAGCCGCACCTCACCCTAGCAGCCGCACCTCACCTGGCGGCCGCACCCCACCCCTAGCAGGGCCGCACCTCACCCTAGCAGCCACCTCGCACTCTAGCAGCCGCACCCTTTACCCTGGCGGCCGCACCTCACCCTAGCAGCCGCACCTCACCCTAGCAGCCGCCACCTCACCCTAGGGGGACCGCACCTCACCCTAGCAGCCGCACCTCACCCTAGCAGCCGCACCTCACCTAGCAGCCGCACCTTACCCTGGCAGCCCTCCTACTCTAGCAGCCGCACCTCGCCCTAGCAGCCGCACCTCACCTAGCAGCCGCACCTCACCCTGGCAGCCGCACCTCACCTAGCAGCCGCACCTACTCTAGCAGCCGCGCTTCACCCTGGCAGCCCTCCCACCCTAGCAGCCGCACCTCACCCTAGCAGCCGCACCTCACCTAGCAGAAGCACCTCACCCTAGCAGCCGCCCCTCACCCTAGCAGTCGCACCCCACCTTAGCAGCCGCCCACCTCACCCTAAGCAGCCGCACCTCACCCTAGCAGCCGCCACCTTCACTCTAGCAGCCGCACCTCACCCTAGCAGCCCCACCTCGCCCTAGCAGCCGCACCTCACCTAGCAGCCGCACCTCACCCTGGCAGCGCACCTACCTGTAGCAGCCGCACCTCACCCTAGCAGCCGCACCTCCCCTGCGTCGCACCTCACCCTAGCAGCCGCACCTCACTCTAGCAGCCGCACCTCACCCTAGCAGCCGCACCCCACCTAGCAGCCGCACCTCACCCTAGCAGCCGCACCTCACTCTAGGGGGCCGCACCTTACCCTAGCAGCCGCACCTCACCCTAGCAGCCGCACCTCCCCTAGCAGCCGCACCTCACCCTAGGGGGCCGCACCTCACCCTAGCAGCCGCACCTCTACCCTAGCAGCCGCACCTCACCCTGCAGCCGCACCTCACCCTGACGCCGCACCTTACCCTAGCAGCCGCACCTCACCCTGGCAGCCGCACCTCACCCTAGCAGCAGGCACCTCACCCTAGCAGCCGCACCTCACCCTAGCAGCCGCACCTCACCCTAGCAGCCGCACCTCACCTCTGCGCCGCCACCTCACCCTAGCAGCCCTCCTTACCCTAGCAGCCGGCCCCTTCACCCTAGCAGCCGCACCTCACCCTAGCAGTCGCACCTCACCCCTAGCAGCCGCACCTACACCTTGGCGGAAGCACCTCACCCTAGCAGCCGAACACCTCACCCTAGCAGCCGCACCTCACTCTAGCAGCCGCACCTTACCCTGACAGCCCTCCTACTCTAGCAGCCGCACCTCGCCCTAGCAGCCGCACCTCACTCTAGCAGCCGCACCTCACCCTAGCAGCCGCACCTCACCCTAGCAGCCGCACCTCACTCTAGCAGCCGCACCTCACCCTGGCAGCCCTCCTACTGTAGCAGCCGCACCTCACCCTAGCAGCCGCACCTCGCCCTAGCAGTCGCACCTCACCCTAGCAGCCGCACCTCACCCTAGCAGCAGCACCTCACCCTAAACAGTCCGCACCTTACCCTAGCAGCCGCACCTCACCTAGCAGCCGCACTCGCCCTAGCAAACCGCACCCTTTACCCTAGCAGCCGCACCTCACCCTAGCAGCCGCACCTCACCCTAGCAGCCGCACCTCACCCTAGCAGCCGCACCTCACCCTAGCAGCCGCACCTTACCCTAGCAGCCGCACCTCACCCTAGCAGCCGCACCTCGCCCTAGCAGCCGCACCTTACCCTAGCAGCCGCACCTCACCTGAGCCGCCGCACCTCACCCTAGCAGCAGCACCTACCCTAGCAGCCGCACCTCACCCTAGCAGCCGCACCTTACCCTAGCAGCCGCACCTCACCCTAGCAGCCGCACCTCACCCTAGCAGCCGCACCTTACCCTAGCAGCCGCACCTTACCCTAGCAGCCGCACCTCACCCTGGCAGCCGCACCTCACCCTAGCAGCCGCACCACCCAGCAGCCGCACCTCACCTAGCAGCCGCACCTCACCCTGGCAGCCGCACCTCACCCTAGCAGCCGCACCTCACCCTAGCAGCCGCACCTCACCCTAGCAGCCGCACCTCACCCTAGCAGCCGCACCTCGCCCTAGCAGCCGCACCTTACCCTAGCAGCCGCACCTCACCCTAGCAGCCGCACCTCACCCTAGCAGCCGCACCTCACCCTAGCAGCCGCACCTCACCCTAGCAGCCGCACCTCACCCTAGCAGCCGCACCTCACCCTAGCAGCCGCACCTTACCTAGCAGCCGCCCCCTCACCCTAGCAGCCGCACCTTTACCCTAGCAGCGCAACTCACCCTAGCAGCCGCACCTCACCCTAGCAGCGCACCCACCCTAGCAGCCGCACCTCACCCTGCAGCCGCACCTCACCCTAGCAGCCGCACCTCACCCTAGCAGCCGCACCTCCATAGCAGCCCCACCTTAACCTAGCAGCCGCACCTCAACCCTAGCAGCCGCTCCTCACCTAGCAGCCGACCTATACCTATAGCAGCCGCACCTCACCTTAGCAGCCCACTCACCTAGCAGTGCACTCACCTAGCAGCGCGCACCTTACACCTAAGCCGAATCACCGTAGCACCACTACTCTAGAGACAAACACATTATTAGGAGACCGACCTACCAGCAAACGCACATTTTACCTATAGTAGTGGTTACCTATACCCTTACATATATTAGTGAGTTCACACTTCAACCTAGCAGTGACCTCACATATTATCCTACATTATTAGGTGAGACTCTACCTAGAGTACCTACTAGTGCCGCACCTTACTATAGCACCTCACCTATTAGTGATACATCACTAGCAGCCACCCTTAACTTTGTGCGACCTACATATATCTACCTACTAGTGAGTTACAATCTTACATAGTGAGTTACACCTCACCCTTACATATATTAGGAGTTACACCTTACCAATAGTGGACTTACCCAAATATCTTACCTATATAGTGAGTACCACTTATCCTTTTTAGCCGACCTCACCATATAGTCACCTACACTTTGTGAGTACATACACATATAAGCGACCTTACCCTACACGATACTAGCGTGAGTACTTAAACTTACATATAGCGCACCTTACACTTATCGTACTTATTAGCAGACTATTACCTACAATATTAGGCGACCTTCACTATATCACAATCATTAGTGTGATTTCATATTTATTTTAATTATTATGAATTAAATTATTTAAAAAAAGTTACAGAATAATAGTGTGAAACAATTATTTTAAAATATTAGTGTGAGTTACATATTATCTTACATATATTAGTGAGTTACATATTATCTTACATATATTAGTGTGAGTTACATATTATCTTACATATATTAGTGTGAGTTACATATTATCTTACATATATTAGTGTGAGTTACATATTATCTTACATATATTAGGGGAGTTACATATTATCTTACATATATTAGTGTGAGTTACATATTATCTTACATATATTAGTGAGTTACATATTATCTTACATATATTAGTGAGTTACATATTATCTTACATATATTAGTGAGTTACATATTATCTTACATATATTAGTGTGAGTTACATATTATCTTACATATATTAGTGTGAGTTACATATTATCTTACATATATTAGTGGGTTTCATATTATCTTTCATATATTAGTGTGAGTTACATATTATCTTACATATATTAGTGTAGTTACATTATTATCTTACATATATTAGTGTGAGTTACATATTATCTTACATATATTAGTGTGAGTTACATATTATCTTACATATATTAGTGAGTTACATATTTTACATATATTAGTGTGGTTACATTTTTATCTTACATATATTAGTGTGAGTTACATATTATCTTACATATATTAGGTGAGTTAATATTATCTTACATATATTAGTGAGTTACATATTATCTTACATATATTAGTGTGAGTTACATATTATCTTACATATATTAGTGTGAGTTACATATTACATATATTAGTGTGAGTTACATATTATCTTACATATATTAGTGTGAGTTACATATTATGTTACATATATTAGTGTGAGTTACATATTATGTTACATATATTAGTGTGAGTTACCTATTATCTTGCATATATTAGTGTGAGTTACATATTATGTTACATATATTAGTGTGAGTTACATATTATCTTACATATATTAGTGTTACATATTATCTTACATATATTAGTGTGAGTTACATATTATCTTACATATATTAGTGTGAGTTACCTATTATCTTACATATATTAGTGTGAGTTACATATTATGTTACATATATTAGTGTGAGTTACATATTATCTTACATATATTAGTGTTACATATTATCTTACATATATTAGTGTGTGAGTTACATATTATCTTACATATATTAGTGTGAGTTACATATTATCTACTATATTAGTGTGAGTTACATATTATCTTACATATATTAGTGTGAGTTACATATTATCTTACATATATTAGTGTGAGTTACATATTATCTTACATATATTAGTGTGAGTTACATATTATCTTACATATATTAGTGTGAGTTACATATTATCTTACATATATTAGTGTGAGTTACATATTATCTTACATATATTAGTGTGAGTTACATATTATCTTACATATATTAGTGTGAGTTACATATTATCTTACATATATTAGTGTGAGTTACATATTATCTTACATATATTAGTGTGAGTTACATATTATCTTACATATATTAGTGTGAGTTACATATTATCTTACATATATTAGTGTTACATATTATCTTACATATATTAGTGTGAGTTACATATTATCTTACATATATTAGTGTGAGTTACATATTATCTTACATATATTAGTGAGTTACATATTATCTTACATATATTAGTGTGAGTTACATATTATCTTACATATATTAGTGTGAGTTACATATTATCTTACATATATTAGTGTGAGTTACATATTATCTTACATATATTAGTGTGAGTTACATATTATCTTACATATATTAGTGAGTTACATATTATCTTTACATATATTAGTGTGAGTTACATATTATCTTACATATATTAGTGTGAGTTACATATTATCTTACATATATTAGTGAGTTACATATTATCTTACATATATTAGTGTGAGTTACATATTATCTTACATATATTAGTGTGAGTTACATATTATCTTACATATATTAGTGTGAGTTACATATTATCTTACATATATTAGTGTTACATATTATCTTACATATATTAGTGTGAGTTACATATTATCTTACATATATTAGTGTTACATATTATCTTACATATATTAGTGTGAGTTACATATTATCTTACATATATTATTTGTGAGTTACATATTATCTTACATATATTAGTGAGTTACATATTATCTTACATATATTAGTGTGAGTTACATATTATCTTACATATATTAGTGTGAGTTACATATTATCTTACATATATTAGTGTGAGTTACATATTATCTTACATATATTAGTGTTACATATTATCTTACATATATTAGTGTGAGTTACATATTATCTTACATATATTAGTGTTACATATTATCTTACATATATTAGTGTGAGTTACATATTATCTTACATATATTAGTGTGAGTTACATATTATCTTACATATATTAGTGTGAGTTACATATTATCTTACATATGTTAGTGTGAGTTACATATTATCTTACATATATTAGTGAGTTACATATTATCTTACATATATTAGTGTGAGTTACATATTATCTTACATGTATAAGAGAGAGAAAGGAAAACCCAGAAGTATAAGGTAGACCAGGATAATATACACTCAGTATATTATCAGTATATACAGTCAGTATATTATTGGTCAGTCATATTGTTGGTGCCGTAAACTGACATAGACGAAAAGTGTTGAATTGCAATTTGTGTGAGACATGAGTTATTCCAAATTATATTAAAATCTAATAAAAGTGAGCAATTTTATATTTGTTGTAAGTTAATATAATGAAAATAAACTTGACCTGAATACTGTGAATCAGCGCCAGTGACGCCCTTCATCCTCTCCCTGTCACATGCAACACTGCTCTCACACACACACATATACATACATACACACACACACACACACACACACACACTGTTGTAAGGCAGTGGAATAGCCTAGAAAATGACGTAGTGGAGGCAGGAACCATACACAGTTTTAAGACGAGGTTTGATAAAGCTCATGGAGCGGGGAGAGAGAGGGCCCAGTACCAACCGGTGAAGAGGCGGGGCCAGGAGCTAAGACTCGACCCCTGCAACCACAAATAGGTGAGTACAAATAGGTGAGTACACACTGTGTATGAGTGGGTGCGCCCTCCGTCCATGGAACATCTGGAGTGGCAGGAGACATGGAGTATCCGTAATATTGAGACGGAGGCAACGATGTTCCTGGAGACAATGTAAACATCGACTTTAACATGCAGAAGCAGCAGCAGCAACAACAACAACAGCGACAGCAGCAGCAGCAGCAGCAGTGGCAGCAGCAGCAGCAGCAGCAGTAGCAGGTCGTCACTACCAGGTCCTCTCCCCGAGGTCGTCACTACCAAGTCCTCTCCCCCGAGATCATCACTACCAGGTCCTCTCCTTCGAGATCGTCACTACCAGGTCCTCTCCCCCGAGGTCGTCACTACCAGGTCCTCTCCCCGAGGTCGTCACTACCAAGTCCTCTCCCCCGAGGTCATCACTACCAGGTCCTCTACCCCGAGGTCTTCACTGCCAGATCCTCTCCCCCGAGGTCATCACTGACAGGTCCTTTCCCCCGAGGTCATCACTACCAGGTCCTCTCCTTCGAGGTCGTCACTACCAAGTCCTCTCCCCCGAGGTCGTCACTACCAGGTCCTCTCCCCGAGGTCGTCACTACCAGGTCCTCTCCCCAGAGGTCATCACTACCAGGTCCTCTACCCCGAGGTCATCACTGCCAGGTTCTCTCCCCCGAGGTCATCACTGCCAGGTTCTCTCCCCTGAGGTCATCACTGCCAGGTCCTCTCCCCCGAGGTCATCACTGCCAGGTTCTCTCCCCCGAGGTCATCACTGCCAGGTTCTCTCCCCCGAGGTCATCACTGCCAGGTCCTCTCCCCCGAGGTCATCACTGCCAGGTCCTCTCCCCCGAGGTCATCACTGCCAGGTTCTCTCCCCCGAGGTCATCACCAGTAACATGAGGTCAACACTGGTTAATATTCCAATTAGAACAACAACAAAACTGGTGATTCACTTCAAACAGAATAAAAAAGTTAATGTAAGTGTTGTATGAAGGTGACCAGACAAAGTTGTTCTCGGAAGCTTATGTTGTCAACCACTCAGTTTCCGTACTTTTTTCCAGACTGCACTCATAGAGGAAGCCGAGGTGATAGTGGAAGTATAATCTCACCAGCAAGTGCATTTAGCCTCACGGATGACATTGCGAGCAACCGCTCGCTTCTGCTTAAAATCAAGAAGTCTCTCTGTGGTTCTATTGTACTGGTACCTGCCCCATGCAGCGTGTTTCAAGCATATTGCCCGAGCACATGCAGGAGACCACCATGGCACACATTTCTGAGAATGCCTGCCTGAGGTTTGGGGGATAGAATGAGAAGCTGCGGTTATAACTGATGTCGAGAAGAGGTGTAAAAGCTCATCAACGGAGGATGAAGAAGGAACTTCACTAAAAGCAGTTAGTTGCGAGTAAAGGTCCCAATTTGCGCAATCAAACTGCCAGTGAGGACTATGAAGAGGTGGTGAATATGAAGGAGAAGTAAGAATGATTGAAAAGTGATCGCAGTCATGTAAGTCCGGTAGAACAGACCAGGTGAAGTCTAGCACAGTGGAGGAAGAGCAGACCGAGAGATCAATGCAAGAGAGAGTATGAGTACAAGGATCAAAATGGGTGGGAGTACCCGTATTTAAAACATGGAGGGGGGTGAGAAGTGAGAAAAACCTCCAACTGAATGCCACGTGAGTCACAATGAGACCCCCCCCCCAGAGGAAATGGTGGGCAATAAAATCGCCAAGTAACAGAAGTGGTGGCGGTAAGAATGAAACAAGAAAGGCAAAATCTGGGATAGATAATGCCCGAGAAGGAGAAAGATACAAAGAACATATTGTAAACCACTTACTCAAGTGGATACGGGCTGCAGTGTAATGCAGCGAGGTATGAACAAATAGTTGACGGTACGGAATATCATTGCGTAGAAGAAGGGCACTTTCATTAAAGGTCCCAGCTGAAAAAGGATCCAAAGAATACAATAAATTATAGCCTGAGATGGGTTGGAAAACAGCTGAGTGTAATTTTGGTTCTTGTAAGCAAACACCAACAGGGAAAAGCCGGGAAAGCAACACCTGAAGCTCACCCCGATTACCCCTGATGTCGTAGATATTCCACTGTAAATAGGCCATGATTGGCAACAAGGAAAATACTAGGAATCCACAGGTAAGGGCACCTACAGACTAGAGGGGTTAGAAAAGTCTATTTGTGGTGGCATCGGAAAATGTTCAAGCAGCGAAGGAACGGAGCATTGCAAAGAATGGAGTTGTGGAGATGGAGGAGAGGGAAGAGAAAGAACAGGAGGTGGATCAGTGTCCATTGAAGTTTTAGTCTCTGCAATATATTCTGAAATAACTTCAAGTGTTTCTGAATTCAAAAACGTTGTATGGGAGACAATATTGAAGATAGAAGGAGGAGGGCGAGTAAAGATTGGGATAGTAATGGACTGTACTAAAGTAGGGGGGAAACGAAAGCATGTTGGGAACTGGAGAAGAAGTGTGGGAGGGGACAGAAGAGGCAGAAACCTGGGAGGCAGTAGAAGAGGGAGAAACTTGGGAGGGGGCAGGGAAGGAAGGCACAGAGCGAGGAGGAGGGTGACCATCCACACTTGTAATAGAACCAGTGAGAAGGGAAGAACCAGGTGCAGAGACTGGAAAGGTAAAATGTGGAGGGGGAAGAAGGGAAGGAGGGGGGAAGAAGGGAAGGAGGGGGGAAGAAGGGAAGGAGGAGATTTGAGCAAAGGGGATTTTTTGCCTTCTGAGAAGTAGAAGGGAGATTGGTAGAAGGTGTTGTACGAGGTCTTGTTGATACCAGGCCTTGTGAGGGAGAACTCAAAGATGTCAGAACAGACTGAGGTGTTGAAGTAGGGACGTCTGAGCCCAGGACAGCAAAAGAATTAGATACAGGAGTGACTATGGGAGGGATAACCACAGAGGAGGCTGCAGAAGATGAGACCCCAGAAGTTGGGGGGACGTTTTGAAACACAAGAATAAGAAACATGGGGTAGTCTCCCTTGGAGGCGGAGATGAGAAACTGCCATAGCATAAGGGAGACCGTCTGCCTCTTTGAGGCAATGGATTTCACGCACATTTAAGTTGACCTGGCAATGGTGAGAGTACGAAGAGTGAGCCTCATGACAATTAAGGCAAGAGGGAGGTCCACTGCAAGATGTATTAGAATGGTCATCGGCACCACAGACTGGGCATTCAGCTATAGATGTGCAATATTTCGCTGGGTGACCAAATTGCCAGCAATTTCTACACTGTTGCAGTGTAGGGATCACCTTTCGAACTTGTAACCGACGTCCTGCTACATAAACAGAGGACGGGAGTTCACGGCTGTCAAAAGTTAATCGAGCCACATTGCAAGGGTATCGTCTCCACCTGCGGGCAGGAAAGACATAAGTGTCTACCTTGAGGATTGGGAGATCTTGGAGTTCCAGCTGCTCAAGAATGTCATTGCCACATGTCTGAAAATTCTGTTGGACTATGTTATGGGGCAGAATGACAGTACCACTACAGGAATTGAGGGAGTGATGTTTCTCGATAGTGACAGGAATAGTATCTATATGTGAAAGAAGAGAAAGATCATGAGCTTGGGTAGCATTCTGGACAGTGATGATGCACGTACCTCTCTTCAGAGCATGAAAGGAAATATCTCTACCAAAATGGCAGAGGAGCGCCTTGCCAATACTATGATCGGAAAGATAGGCAACAGAGGAAGTCAGTTGTAAAATAAAGAAGTTAGTCCAATGTGCAATCCAAAACTGAGCATGGAAAGGGAGTGCTTGACATGTTGATCTTTTTTGAGAAGAACGAGGTGGTGGTGAAGTATCATCATCAGGCAATTGTCGTTGGCATTTAAGAGTGGGACCGGAGTTGGTCCGACGTGAATTGGGCTGGCGATTCAAAAATTGCCACACTGTAGAGGGAGAGGCCGGAAGCATAGTCAAAGGAGAGTGGAGGTCAGACAAATCGAAGGAATCAGTCGAAACCCCGGTACCTGAAGAGGGTGAGGAAACAGCACCAGCAAGAGGTACAGGAGCATCAGGAGTGTCCGAAGAGTGGTCAAAAAATGAGGCAGGGTCAGAATGGGGTGCTGTATCAAGAAGGGGCCCGGAGGTAGTAGGATCATGGATTGGGTTCTCCATGGTTAGGTTACTTCTTTTCTTTTTGTTTTTAAGAAAAAACTAAAAAAAGAATAAAAAAAGGGGGGGGGAGCAGGGAGGAATAGTTCCTAGGAGGGATGAAAGGGCTGGAAATCTCCCTCCATGCCCAAGAGGACCTCAGCTCCGCAAGTAGCACAGATGCAGCATGGAACCCGTGCCATACCCTACCCTTCATGCCAGTACACCAGCAGTCCGGGATAGCAACCTCACATCTGCCGAGCTACCTCAGTGGACAAAAGACAGGGGGGCCAGATATCTGCCACAAAGCATACCTCCTTCGGCCACCACCCCAGAATCCGAAAAACGGCTTCCAGAGATACACCCATTGCCCAAAAGATGCCCAAAGCCACCCTCCAGGATACTGGAGAAGGATTGGGACATCCCCAGGCGATCCAGATTCCATGGCAAACTACACCACTGCCAAGAACATCAATGGAAAGGGATGAACCCCGGTACCCTTCCCCCTACCTAGGAACCAGCATGCCTGTGGGAAGAATCCTACAGGCCAAAAAGAGGAAGGGAATAAGAGAGGGACAGGGAAGAGGAGGAGGAGGAAAGGAAAAGGGAGGGTGGGGAGGATGGGATAGGGAAGGGAGGATTGGGGGGTAATTAGGTTCGGTCTGAGGAAGGAGACCAACAGGTCTAATTCCTCAGACCAAGAGCCTCTTCACCATGCCAAGGAGCCCCCCTTGAAGAGGAACACTGACAGTGAGTCAGAGAGAGAACCTTTGATGGGATTTTTAACCCGGGGAAGTGTTAGCCACTGACCATAACTGGAGTATACCTGGAGACGGTTCAGAGGGTTAACGCCCCCGCAGCGCGGTCTATGACCAGGCCTCATGGTGGATCAGGGCCTGATCAACCAGGCTGCTACTGGCCACAAGTAAACTAACGGACAAACCACAGCCCAGCTGGTCAGGTGCTGACTTTAGGTGTCTGTCCAGCGCCTTCTTGAAGACAGCCAGGGGTCTATTAGTAATCCCCCTTATGTATGCTGGGAGGCAGTTGAACAGTCTTGGGCCCCAGACACTTATTGTGTTGTTTCTTGTCATGCTAATGGCACCCCTGCTTTTTATTGGGGGGATGTTGCACCGTCTGCCAGGACTTTTGCTTTCATAGGGAGTGATTTTTGTGTGCAAGTTTGGTACTAATCCCTCTAGGGTTTTCCAAGTGTATGTAATCATGTATTTCTCCCGCCAGCGTTCTAGGGAGTACAGGTTGAGGAACTTCAAGTGTTCCCAGTAATTGAGGTGTTTTATCGCAGTTATGTGAAGGTTCTCTGTACATTTTCGAGGTCAGCAATTTCACCTGCCTTGAAAGGTGTTGTTAGTGTGCAGCAAAGTTCCAGCCTAGATAGAACAAGCGACTTGAAGATTGTCATCATGAGCTTGGCATCCCTAGTTTTGAAGGTTCTGATGCAGGAGTTGATGCAGGAGCCATCAACATCTTCCTCTTCTTCCTCAGAAGAGGATACTGAGGGAGAGTCTTCGATGGTGCTGGCTGATGGGTTCATTGCAGTAGTGGTGGAAGAAGTCGATGGTGGCCTCTCGTTGGTGGGATTTGGAGAAGTCTCGTCACATGAAGGCGGTGGTGGTAGTGGAGCTGTTTGAGAGGAGCTTACTGGTGTGGAAACTTTGACATTATTTGAGGTGGTCTTGAGTATGGCTGAAGAAGATGGGGAAGCAGGGAAAGTAAACTCTGGCATGTTGTTCAACCTATAGGGCTCATTAATGGTGATGTTGAAGGTTTCAGGGATTGCCATATTCTGTTTATGGACATACACCATACAGTAGTCAGGTATGAAGGTGGTGGTGGAGGGCTGAGTAGTTTGGCGAAGTTTAGTGGTATCAGCCTGTAATTTGGTGATGGCAACGTAAGTGGGAGATCTGGAAGAGGACCTCTTCTGTGCTGCTTCTTGATTTTTTTTCAGTATTTCACTTCGTGCAGGATACTTTGCATCAAGAGTGTGATGGTTGCTCTTGCAATTCTGACAAGTTGGTGCTGGTGGAGTGGTAGCGAAGCAGGTCTTGAAATCGTGGACCTTACAACCACAGGTCGTGCAGAACTACCTGTCCTTAATGGGGCAGTCCTTAGTGCTGTACATATAAGCATAGCAATTCCAGCAGTGTGGGATATGGTACCTTTCTGCTTCAATATAACTGAGGCTTATGAAGTAATAATAGATGGCCAGACCGTCAGCCACAGCATTGACAGCCATGGTCACCTCAGTAAAAGTTATATTTAACATGTATGAAGCTGTGTGTGTGTGTGTGTGTGTACTCACCTATTTGTACTCACCTATTTGTGGTTGCAGGGGTCGAGTCACAGCTCCTGGCCCCGCCACTTCGCTGATTGCTACTAGGTCTTCTCTCTCCCTGCCCCATGAGCTCTATCATACCTCGCCTTAAAACTATGTATGGTTCCTGCCTCCACTACATACCTTTCTAGGCTATTCCATGGCCTGACTACTCTATGACTGAAGAAATACTTCCTAACATCCCTTTGATTCATCTGAGTCTTCAACTTCCAAATTGTCACCCTTGTGTCTGTGTCCATCTCTGGAACATCCCGTCTTTGTCCACCTTGTCTTATTCTGCGCAGTATTTTATATGTCGTTATCATTTTCTCCCCTGACCCTCCTGTCCTCCATGTCGTCAGGCCGATTTCCCTCAACCTTTCTTCGTAGGACATCCCCGTAGCTTGGGACTAGTCTTGTTGAAAACCCTTTGCACTTTCTCTAATTTCTTGACGTGCTTGACTAGGTGTGGATTCCAAACTGGTGCTGCATACTCCATATGGGCCTGACGTAGAGGGTATACAGAGTCTTAAACGAATCCTTACTGAGGTATCGGAACGCTATCCGTAGGTTTCCCCAGGCGCCCATATGCTGCAGCAGTTTCTGATTGATGTGTCCCTCAGGAGTTTAAGCTCGGTGTTATATACCCCCAGATTTTTTTCCCTTGAGTGAGGTTTGCAGTCTTTGGCCATCTAAACTATATTGTGTTCTGCGGTTTCATCTTTGCCCTTCCCCAATCTTCATGACTTTGCATTTGGCAGGGTTAAATTCAAGGAGCCAGTTGCTGGACCAGCTTGTAGCCTGTCCAGGTCTCTTTGTAGTCCTGCCTGATCCTCGTCGATTTGATTCTTCTCATTAACTTCGCATCATCTGCAAAAGGGACACTTCTGAGTCTTCCCTTCCGTTATGTCGTTCACATATACCAAGAACAGAACAGGTCCTGGGACTGCCCCCTGTGGAACCCCGCTTGTCCAGGCGCCCACTCTGACCCTCGTCGCGTACCATGACTCGTTGTTGCCCCTGTCAGATATTCTCTGATCCATTGCAGTCCCTTTCCCTGTTATGTGTGCCTGATCCTCAAAGCTTTTGCAGTAACCTCTTGTGAGGAACTGTGTCGAAGGCCTTCTTGCAGTTCAAAATATGCATTTCGATCCACCCCTCTCTCTCTTGTCTTACTTCTGTCACCTTGTCATAAAAACTCTAGTAGGTTTGTGACACAGGATTTTCCTTCCCTGAAACCGTGCTGGTTGTCAATTATACCTTGTTTCTTTCCAGGTGCCCCACCACTCTCCCCCTGATGATTTCTCCATGACCCTTTCATACTAACATGTTAGTTTATACAGGTCTGTAGTTTAGTGCCTCGTGTCTGTCTCCCTTTTTAAAAATTGGGACTACATTTGCCATTTTCCATACTCAGGGAGTTGCCCAGTTTCAAATGATGTGTTGAAGATCTTTGTTAATGGCTCACAAAAATATCTCTGCTCCCTCTTTAAGGACCCAGGAGAATGTTGTCTGGTCCCCTCGCCTTTGAGGTGTCAAGTTCGCATAGCAGCTTTTTACCTCCTCCTTGGTTATATGTACCTCATCCAGCACTTGCTGGTGTGCCCCCCAGTTCTGATTTCTTGGAGTCCCCACTGGTTTCCACTGTAAATACCTCTTTAAATCTTGTGTTGAGCTCCTGACAAACCTCTCGGTCGTTTCTTGTGAATTTTCCCCATCACCCTTCTCAGTCTGATTACCTGGTCCTTGACTGTTGTTTTCCTCCTAATGTGGCTGTACAACAGCTTCGGGTCAGTCTTTACTTTTGATGCTTGTCATTTTCATATTGTCTCTGAGCCTCCCTTCTTATCTGTGCATATTCGTTTCTGGCTCTTCGGCCCGATTTCTTTTTTTCCTGAGTTCTCTGTCTTCTGTACCTTTTCCATTCTCTAGTACACCTAGTTTTTGCCTCCCTACACCTTGGGTGAACCCAAAGGGCTCGTTCTGTTCTTCCCATTAAATTTTTGTTTCCCTTGGGAAAAAAAACCTTCCTCTGCCTCCTTGCATTTTGTTGCTGCATAGTCCATCATTTCTTGTACTGGTTTTTCCTGTCAGTTTTCCCCCTCCCAATGAAGTCTTGAAGGAAGTTCCTCATGCCCGAGTAGTTCCCCCTTTTGTAGTTTGGTTTTTCCCAGCCTATTCTGCTAACTCTCTCCACTTGGAGCTCAACTATGTAGTCGAAAACACAGAACCACATTTAATCACTAGCTCCAAGGGGCCTTTCATACATGTACCCTCGATGTCCGAACTACTCATGGTGAATACAAAAGGGCCAGCCTTGCTGTTCATCTCTCCTCTCTCCCGGTAGTGTCTCTAACATGTTGATGCATGAGGTTTTCCAGTACCCCATCCATCATCTTGGCTCTCCATGTTTCGGGACCCCCCTGGGGCTCCAGGTTTTCCCAGTCAATCTCCTTGTGATTGAAATCACCCAAACCCGTAACTTTGTCCCCCCATGTGTGCTCTCTGGCCACTCGGCTAGTGTGTCGATCATTGCTCTGTTGCTCTCATCGTATTCTTCTCTTGGCCTCCTCAGTTCTGTGGTTTGGGGTTTTACATTACTGCAATTATCACCTTATGTCCCTCAGACTGGATTGTTCCTACTAAGTAGCCTTTCGCCCGTGCCATCCTTCTTCCATTTTCTTAAAACCCCACTGGTTTTTAATGAGCAGTGCAACTCCTCCTCCCCCTCTCCTCCCTCTGTCTTTCCCCGAGGCTTTGATATCTGGATGGAAAGATTGAATCTGTATTATTCTGGGTGGAGTTTTGTTTCTGTGAGTGCTATTATGTCTGGGGATGTCTCTTTGATTCTTTTGTGCCACTCCTCATACTTGTTTGTTATTTTCCCTCTGCATTTGTATACCCCACCTTCAACTTCTTTTCTAAGACTGTGGTCTGGGAGGTGTATTGGGGTTGGGGAAGTGGGAGACCTGGTAAGGAACTATGGGTTGTTGCTGTGGGGGTGGAGTTTGTAATGTAGTGGGTGGGGCATTGGATGTGGCATGGGTGTTTTGATTTAGAGTGTTTGGTTGCACTGGGGTTGACCTGGTTGGGAGGCTTCTATAGGAGTTGTGAGGGAGGCTGTATTTTTATCTTCTTCCTGGGGCTGGGATCTCCCATCTGTCTTCTCCATCCCCTCTCTTTCCTCCTTTCGCCTTTGTACCATCTCTCTCGTTTCGCCTTTCTTCTTGTGTTCTGTCGCGGTCGAGATAACACCTTCCTGTATGCCGGCATGTCCCTTAATCGTGCTTTCTCCTGCAGGATCCTGGTCCGAGTCGTTCTGCCTTGAAGGTCACTCTCACTGGCCGGGTTCTGTTTTTTACAAACCCCCCTATTCTCCGAAAATTTTCCAGCTGGGTCATATCTCTTCTCCTATTGCTTTCATGATGTTTTTCAATTGTTTTTTTTTTCCCTTGTTTTCTTTTATATGTTTCCCCCCTTAAACTTCCTGGACCCATAAAAAGACTGACCTCCCCCTTTCATTTCCCATAAAAAACCCCGTGACCCCCTCTTTTAATTTTGGGTTTTCCCTCACTGCATTTTTCCTTTCATCATTTCATTGGCTAATGTACTTGGGCTCAGTGGGGGTCATTTTTCCCCTTCCCCCGGGTTTCTTTTGGGCTTGTTTTTGTCTTTAGGGCCCCCCAATAAAGCTTACTCTTTTATTTGCTACATTTCCCCTGATAAGCTTTTTTCCAGCAGTTTGCCCCTTCTTTCCCCACATCCCCTTATTTGTGGCTAGGGACAGTCTCGTTGTCAAACCCAAAATTTCTTTGTTCTTTAGGCTGTTTCAGATTTTCCCAATTTCCCCTTCTAAAATCTGTATCCAGCTTCTGCTGCTTTGACATGCCCTCCCCCTTCCCGTTTTCCATATCTATCCCTCTTTTATTCTCATTTAAATTCTTTAGTTTCTTTTTTCCCATTCATGATCCCTTTTTTTTGAGCTCTGCTGCCCAAACTTCCTTTGCAGTTTCCTCCTCCTGTCCCTTGGTTTTTCTTGTTGCTCCTCTGGCAACCCATTTTTGTTTTATCCT
>NC_069471.1:25471929-25481929 GCF_026875155.1 Cherax quadricarinatus | reverse complement strand
TGTGTGTGTGTGTGTGTGTGTGTTCGTGTGTGTTCGTGTGTGTGTGTGTGTGTGTGTGTGTGTGTGTGTGTGTGTGTGTGTGTGTGTGTGTGTGTGTTCGTGTGTGTGTGTGTTTGTGTGTGTGTGTTCGTGTGTGTGTACTCACCTAGTTGAGGTTGCAGGGGTCGAGTTCAAGCTCCTGGCCCCGCCTCTTCACTGGTCGCTGCTAGGTCACTCTCCCTGAACCATGAGCTTTATCGTACCTCTGCTTAAAGCTATGTATGGATCCTGCCTCCACTACATCGCTTCCCAAACTATTCCACTTCCTGACTACTCTGTGGCTGAAGAAATACCTCCTAACATCCCTTTGATTCATCTGTGTCTTCAGCTTCCAACTGTGTCCCCGTGTTGCTGTGTCCAGTCTCTGGAACATCCTGTCTTTGTCCACCTTGTCAATTCCTCTCAGTATTTTGTAAGTCGTTATCATGTCCCCCCTATCTCTCCTGCCCTCCAGTGTCGTCAGGTTGATTTCCCTTAACCTCTCCTCATAGGACATACCTCTTAACTCGGGGACCAGTCTTGTTGCAAACCTTTGCACTTTCTCTAGTTTCTTTACATGCTTGGCTAGGTGTGGGTTCCAAACTGGTGCCGCATACTCCAATATGGGCCTAACATACACGGTGTACAGGGTCCTGAATGATTCCTTATTAAGATGTCGGAATGCTGTTCTGAGCTTTGCCAGGCGCCCATATGCTGCAGCAGTTATTTGGTTGATGTGCGCTTCAGGAGATGTGCCTGGTGTTATACTCACCCCAAGATCTTTTTCCTTGAGTGATGTTTGTAGTCTCTGGCCCCCTAGACTGTACTCCGTCTGCGGTCTTCTTTGCCCTTCCCCAATCCTCATGACTTTGCACTTGGTGGGATTGAACTCCAGGAGCCAGTTGCTGGACCAGGTCTGTAGCCTATCCAGATCCCTTTGTAGTTCTGCCTGGTCTTCGATCGACTGAACTCTTCTTATCAACTTCACGTCATCTGCAAACAGGGACACCTCGGAGTTTATTCCTTCCGTCATGTCGTTCACAAATACCAGAAACAGCACTGGTCCTAGGACTGACCCCTGTGGGACCCCGCTGGTCACAGGTGCCCACTCTGACACCTCGCCACGTACCATTACTCGCTGCTGTCTTCTTGACAAGTATTCCCTGATCCATTGCAGTGCCTTCCCTGTTATCTCTGCTTGGTCCTCAAGTTTTTGCACTAATCTCTTGTGTGGTACTGTGTCAAACGCCTTCTTGCAGTCCAAGAAAATGCAATCCACCCACCCCTCTCTCTCTTGTCTTACTGCTGTCACCATGTCATAGAACTCCAGTAGGTTTGTGACACAGGATTTCCCGTCTCTGAAACCATGTTGTCTGCTGGTGATGAGATCATTCCTTTCTAGATGTTCCACCACTCCTCTCCTGACAATCTTTTCCATGATTTTGCATGCTATACATGTCAGTGACACTGGTCTGTAGTTTAGTGCTTCATGTCTGTCTCCTTTTTTAAAGATTTGGGACCACTTTTTGCTGTCTTCCATGCCTCAGGCAATCTCCCTGTTTCGATAGATGTATTGAATATTGTTGTTAGGGGTACACAGCGCCTCTGCTCCCTCTCTCAGGACCCATGGAGAGATGTTATCTGGCCCCATTGCCTTTGAGGTATCTAGCTCACTCAGAAGCCTCTTCACTTCTTCCTCGGTTGTGTGTACTGTGTCCAGCACATGGTGGTGTACCCCACCTCTCTGTCTTTCTGGAGCCCCTTCTGTCTCCTCTGTGAACACTTCTTTGAATCTCTTGTTGAGTTCCTCACATACTTCACGGTCATTTCTTGTTGTCTCTCCTCCTTCCTTCCTTAGCCTGATTACCTGGTCCTTGACGGTTGTTTTCTTCCTGATGTGGCTGTATAACAGCTTTGGGTCAGATTTGGCTTTTGCTGCTATGTCGTTTTCATATTGACGCTGGGCCTCCCTTCTTATCTGTGCATAATCGTTTCTGGCTCTACAACTGCTCTCCTTATTCTCGTGGGTCCTTTGCCTTCTATATTTCTTCCATTCCCTAGCACACTTGGTTTTTGCCTCCTTGCATCTTTGGGTGAACCATGGGGTCATCCTGACTTTTTCATTATTCCTGTTACCCTTGGGTATAAACCTCTCCTCAGCCTCCTTGCACATTGTTGCTACATATTCCATCATCTCATTAACTGGCTTCCCTGCCAGTTCTCTGTCCCACTGAACCTCAATCAGGAAGTTCCTCATTCCTGTGTAGTCCCCTTTCCTGTAGTTTGGTTTCATTTGTCCTGGCCTTCCTGCTTCCCCCTCCACTTGTAGCTCTACTGTGTATTCAAAGCTCAAAACCACATGATCGCTGGCCCCAAGGGGTCTTTCATATGTGATGTCCTCAATATCTGCACTACTCAAGGTGAATACTAAGTCCAGTCTTGCTGGTTCATCCTCTCCTCTCTCTCTTGTAGTGTCCCTTACGTGTTGGTACATGAAGTTTTCCAATACCACCTCCATCATCTTAGCCCTCCATGTATTTTGGCCCCCATGTGGCTCCAAGTTCTCCCAGTCGATCTCCTTGTGGTTAAAGTCACCCATGATCAGTAGCTTTGCCCTGCATGCATGAGCTCTTCTGGCCACTGCAGCCAGTGTGTCAGCCATCGCTCTATTGCTCTCGTCATACTCTTGCCTTGGCCTCCTGCTGTTCTGTGGTGGGTTATACATCACTGCAATTATCACCTTGGGACCACCAGAGTGAAGCGTTCCCGCTATGTAATCACTTTCTTCTCCGCTGTCCCCTCTCTCCAGCTCATCAAAATTCCATTGGTGTTTGATCAGCAATGCCACTCCTCCACCCCCCCTGTTCCTTCTGTCTTTTCTCAGGATCTGGTATCCCGCTGGAAAGATGGCATCTGTTATCATACCTGTAAGCTTGGTTTCTGTGATCGCTATGAAGTCTGGTGATGCCTCTTTGACTCTTTCGTGCCACTCCTCCCACTTGTTTGTTATTCCATCAGCGTTTGTGTACCATACCTTCAGTTTCCTTTCCAACACTGTGGTTTGGGGGACCTGTGGGGGTGGGAGACCTGGTAGCATACTGTGGGATGCTATGGTTGGGGGTTGGGTGGAAGCTGTGGGTATGGATTGTATTGTGTGTTGGGATGGTGTGATAGGTTGTGGGGTTCTGAGGATAGTTGTGTGCGTGCTTGCCCTTGCTGGTCTGTTCTGCTCTGACTGACCTCTGCTGGTTCCATCCTTGTCTCCTTTCCTAGCTCCTTTCGCTTTTTTGTCCTCTCCCTCAGCTGCTGTCTCTCTGTTCGTGTTCTGTCTCTGTCTAGGAACACCTTCTTGTGCTCTTCCGAGCTTTTCAACCGTGGTTTCTCTTGGAGGATCCTGTTCCGCACTGCTTCTGTCCTGAGAATCAGCTTGATCGGTCGGTTTCTCCCCTTCAAGTACCCCCCTATTCTCTGAAAATTTACAATCTCATCCAAGTCTTCTCCCCCTATTTCCGTGATGATTTTCTCAATCTCCTTTCTTTCTTCCTGCCGTCTTTCAGTGTGTGTCCTTTCCTCTCTCTCCCGAAGCCCATGGATAATCACTGATTTTGCCCTTTCCTCCTCCCATTGCCTCTCCCTCTGTGACTCTGGTTCCTGTCTGTATGTGGTCATTTTCTCCCTTGATTTTTCCATTGGCTCTTGGTAGCATGGTTGTGCCTCAGCATTCAACCTATCTCCTCTCCATCTGCACCCATCTGCTCTTCCCTTTCACTCCCTGGCCCTTCTTTGCAGGCTGATATGACCTTAGCATAATTCAAATCTCCTTTCCTTCCTGTTCAGCCTCTCAGCTTCGTATGGTATGTCTTCTCTGGTTACTACCCCTGAGACTTGCTTCAGCCTGTTTACCTCAAATTCTAGAACCTTTACCCTGGCTACTGCAGTTTCGACTTGTGCCTCCCAATTCTTCGTCTCCTTCTCCAACCTCTTTTCCCATTTCACAGAGAGCTCTTTCTCCATTTTTTCATAAAGCTCTCCTAATTTTCTCTCCCATTCTTGCTCTATCCTTTTCCACTGTTCCTCCATCCATTCCTCCCTACCAGTACCATTGTCATCTGATCCCTGATTCCTGCGAGTCCCAACCATTTTTTTTTTTTTTTAGTGAAAGAGAGAGAGAAAGAAAAAAAAAAGAAAAAGGGGGAGAGAGTGAGAGAGAGGGAGAGAGAGAAGGGGAGCCTAGAAGGAGTGGAAAAGAAGGGTAAAAAGGGGGAGAAAGTGAGAGAGAGGGAAAAGGTAAGAGAGAGGGGGGAGTGACAAGGGAGGAGGGAGAGAGAGAAAAGAAGAGGAAGAGAGAGAGAGAGAGGAAGAGAGAGAAAGTGAGAGGAAGAGAGAGAGGAAGAGAGAGAGGATGAGAGAAAGGGAGAGATAGAGAGAGAGCAAGCCTGTAGGCATATGGGTGATGTTCAAAAGTGGGCCATTGCTAAATGGGAGGTGGACACTAAAAGAAAGTTAGCATCAAGGTAGGGTAGGCTCCAAAACCTGGTGGTCCCTGGTCAAGGACAGACAAGGTTATCTGCCTGATGAACTTATTCCACCTCTAAATCGACAGGATGGGACCACCTCTACTAGTAGTCAAGAGAAGGCGGACCTCTTTGCTGAACACTTTGCTACCAAAATGCAAGTTCCTGATCCAGCAAGGGACCCTCCTTGGCTAGCTGCAAGAACTGTGTCAAAACTGTCAGTGGTGACAATAAGGCAGGAGGAGGTGCATTTCCTTCTTAAATCACTTGACCAAGAAAAGGCTGTGGGCCCAGACAAGTTGAGCCCAAGATTGTTGAGAAGATGTGCAGACCAGCTAGCAGCACCTCTAACTCGCATCTTTCAGCACTGCCTAGTACAGTGTAAATGGCCCTCTCCATGGAAAGAGGCAAATGTAGTCCCTGTTCACAAAAAGAAGAGCAGAGCAGAAATCAGCAACTACAGACCAGTGTCACTCCTGTCAATCACTGGTAAGATCCTTGAGACAATAATCTCAAGACAAATGACAGATTTTTTTTGACTACCACTCACTACTTTGTGATCGTCAATATGGCTTCAGGAAAGATTACTCTGCTGCTGATCTGTTGTTAAACCTCTCCACTAAGTGGCACCAGTCACTGGATGAATCCAAAGTCAGCTGTGTGGTAGCACTGGACATTGCTGGCGCTTTCGACCGGGTGTGGCACCAGGGCCTCTTAGCAAAACTTCAAGCACTGGGAATTGCAGGCTCTACGCTATGTCTCCTCAGTGATTACCTTCATGGTAGATCTCTAAGTGTAGTCCTCAATGGAACGGAATCAGCAAGGCATCCTATTGGGGCAAGCGTTCCACAAGGAAGCGTGCTGGGTCCACTGTTATGGAATGTCTACTTCAACGACCTTCTTCATCTCATCCCAGAATCACATGCATATGCAGACGACTGTACACTGACATTCACTTATCCAAGAGAAGAAATGCCAGCTGCTCTAAGCTACATCAATCACCAGCTGAGAGCTATATCAGTTGGGGAAATAGATGGCAAGTAACATTTGCACCTGAGAAAACGCAAATGATGATCGTCTCTAGGCACCATGACGGTAATGCTGGTGCAGTAGTAAGGATGAATGGGACGATGTTGGCACCTGGAGAAGAAATTGATATCCTTGGGGTGAAATTTGACTCCAAACTAACCATGAAGAACCATGTTGTAAATCTTGCAAACAAGGCAGCCAGGAAGCTTACAGCACTTCGCCGTATCTCGCATCTGCTTGACAGTAGGGGTTGCAAGATCCTGTACGAGGCACAAGTACGCTCACACCTTGAGTATGCTCCACTTTCTTGGTTTGCCTGCCCCCCTCTCATCTGCGACTGCTTGACAGAGTAGAGAACAGAGCAAGACGTCTCATCTCTCGCCTGGACCCATCCTGGATAGATCTGTCATTTCAGCAGAGCCTTCAACATAGGAGGGATGTGGGTGGCCTTACTGTTATGTACAAGGCCAATATTGTCAAAATACCACACTTGGATCCACTTCGAGGACAGCGTGAAACAAGCTTTTATGCCACAAGACGGGCAGAAAGCTGTACCCTTCTCCAGAACATCACTCCATCTGAGATCATACATACCCAGGATGACTCGAGTATGGAACACATTCGTACAGCATAATGATGTCAACGAGATAAAGTCAGTTGATCAAATGAAAATGCTGGCCCACAGATGGCTCCAACTTCATCCTGTCCCGTACTTGTATGTCTCATAACAATAAAAATGCTTTCAAATGAGCTGATGTAGGTAACAGCTCTTAGCTTGCCAATAAAGGTAGGAATCCTTAACCTGTAATATAGCTGTCAATAAAGCTAGGGATCCTTAACCTTGTCAAACCCTGTGTAAAAAAAAAGAGAGAGAGAGAGAGAGAGAGAGAGAGAGAGAGAGAGAGAGAGAGAGAGAGAGAGAGAGAGGAGGGAGAGAGATGGGGGGAAAGGAAGGGTTATAGTGTCACTTCACAGGAAGGTGTGAAATCCTGTATATATGTGTGTTTGTGTTTGTGTATGTGTGTGTGTGTGTGTGTGTGTGTGTGTGTGTGTGTGTGTGTGTGTGTGTGTGTGTGTGTGTGTGCTACAGCTATTCAATTGCCTAACAGCAGAGTTGTTCTCACCAAGTGTGTGTGGATATGTTTATGTAAATAGTCCTTATTTCCCACGTATGTACTACATATGTATTGTATATGTACCCAATCTCTTTGGTTCCCACTGTACTCTTATGCGTTTAAAATTACGTTCAAAAATAAATACACTAGGCTTCGCCTACATGCCACTACCTCTAAATTCTATTATATACCACTAAATGTTGCTTATTCTAATTCTGATAGCTCGAGGAGAGTGACCCCCAATTCCAGCTAGAGACAGGTACTATTGACCCCATGCAACTCAAACTAGGTGAATATTACTTGCGGCTGGCAGTGCAGTAACGTTGCTGGTCTGTCCTGTCTCCCAGAAGTTGAAGAAGTTTGATGCTTCTCGGTAATTTTTCCACTAACTTCCTGTATGCACTATAGTCTCTACCTCTTCTAATTTTTTCACTCACTCACTGTATTTACTGACACATCTATACATATCTCTTATCTCCCTGGTCTTGAGTCGCACTTATTCTTCAAATACCCCACTGCATTATTATGGCAACACTATTTAGGCCTGACACAACCGTTCACCCTTCCAACGGCCCCAATAACACTCAGCCACTAATTTCCTTCGTTTTCTTTTCTGTGATCACTTATATTTCCTTTTTTGGGGGCTTAAGTGATTATATGCACTCTTATGCGTGCACACACCTATATCCCACACTCTATTCCTTACGGCACAGTCAGAAATTACCACCAAAACACGAGCTCAAACCGCGTGACTCCTCCACGAGTGTGTATGTGTGTGTGTGTGTGTGTGTGTGTGTGTGTGTGTGTGTGTGTGTGTGTGTGTGTGTGTGTGTGTGTGTGTGTGTGTGTGTGTGTTTGTGTGTGTGTGACTCAACAATCAATATTTGCACCAATAACTCATCACAGTTGTGACCGGGTGTGGAAGTGTGAATTGCTCATTACTCTAATTTGTTCATGATTGTAGCCATGTATAAACGTAAATAAGTAAATTTACTTACGGGATTCATTACCTTTGTAACTTGTGAGTTCATTACCTTTGTACCTAGTTCAGCTATCAAAACTTTGGAGTCCAGTCCCTGGACCCATTGCGTACCTCTGTAATATTTTGACTACCGCCCACAAGATGGGTATAGGGTGCATAATAAACACATTGAACTTACTGAAGCTGCAGTCCAGGAGTTGTGGTCTTCAATGGACGTCTTAATTAAGGTCATCAGTGGGTTGTGAAGTAAGAAGTTTGACCAGTTTCCTGAGGAAAACGGTCCTCTTGGCCCTTAAAGCCGGAGAGGACATGACGGTAAAGCCTCGGTCAGTGAGAGTGGTGGCGGCGGCGGTGATGAGTAGCTTTTCAGCCTCAACATCATCGTTGCACGTGACAATGAAGGCGTCCTGGAGCGTCAGAATAGTATTGTTAAACTTCACTTGCTAACCGCCCCTAATGGCAGCTGCAAGTGCAAGTTTCGAAGAGTCGTTCACAGTTCCACTGCAAGGTTTAATCTTAACACGATTTGAGTAGCTCATCGTGAAAGATTAAAGACAATAACAATGAAGGTAAAGGTTTCCCTCCCCAACGGGGATCGTAGGGAGACTGTAAAGATGAGAGTCAGAGCTACTGCGACTGCACAGAGTGAGGTCTACAGAGCGAGTCGCCAGTAAGTTTAAAACATACTACACTAATAAATGCGTCACCCCAAACAGTTGCGAACTAGTAGATGTATCTTATGACTTCGTGTGAAAAGAACTGAGAAAGTTAAACCTAGCTAAGAACACCGGTCTAGTTTACATCCCGGCTAAGTTTCTAAAAGATGGTGCCTCTGAATTACCATTTACCATTGCACACATAATAAATTTATCCATCACCACTAATACCGTTCCGGAGGAGTTCAAGGAGGCCAGAGTTACTTCTGTCTTCAGGAAAAAAAATAGTAGATCTGACGTCAGCAATTGTAGGCCTGTTAATGTACTTAGTGTGATGTCCAAAATTCTAAAGAATGCGGTGTACTGTCAAGTAGTTAAGTATCTTAATGACAACAACATTCTCCATAGTTACCAGTCAGGTTTTAGGAGATCTCATTTAACTGACACGTCCCTAATTAATCTGATGGACTACCTGAATAGTGAAATGTCTTAGGGACTCTCACAGGTATGGTGACCCTAGACTTGCAATAGTCTTTCGATACGGTCAACCACAATATATTATGTAAGAAACTACAAGCTATCGGCATAGGCTCCGTAGACTGGTTAAGTCCTACCTGAGTAACAGGAAACAAACTGTCAAGATCAACAACACAGAATCAGAACCCCTGCCGATAACATGCGGGGCTCCTCAAGGTAGTATCCTGGGTCCCTTACTGTTCTTATGTGAATGACATGCCCATCAGTGTCAAGTGTAACCTATTGTATGCGGATGACAGTGCTCTGTTAGTGTCAGATAAAGACCCACAAGATATAGCTAATATACCATCACTAGTACTAGAGTCCTGCAGCAAATGGTTAGTAGACAACAAATTATCGTTATACCTCAGGAAAATGGAAGCCATACTCTTTGGTAAGAAAAATAAACTGAAAAGGGTAAACAATTTTAATGTCCAGTGTAATGGGGAACCGATCACTTCAGTTTCTTCAATAAAATATCTGAGAATCCTCTTTGACCCAAGAATGTCAGGAGAATTGATAGAGAATAGTGTAGTAAAGAAAGCGAATGCCAGACTAAAGTTCCTCTACAGACAAACACAGTGTCTACCTACTGAGGCTCACAGGACCCTTTGTCTAGCTCTTTCACAATGCCATATAGATTACTCTTGCTCTTCATGGTACTCCACCTTAACAAAAAAACTGAAAGATTGCAAATCACTCACAATAAAATGGTGAGATTCATCCTGGACCTGGGTCCAAGAGAGCATGTAGACCAGGATGAATTACAACAACTGGATATGTTGAATGTTGAAGACAGAGTAAAACAACTGAAGTTAAATCACATTCACAAAAAAGTGTCCAGAATATCTTGGTGCCAAGTTTGTCAAGGCTGGGAACCAAAGCAAGTATAGTACCAGGGAAAAGGAACACAACTTTATAGAACACAAAGAGTAGTAGTCAACAGAGTAAAGTCTTAGGCGACTACGGTGAAAAGCTCTGTTCCACAAGGCATAGTACTCATCTTGTTCCTCATCCTCATATCGGACATAGACAGGGATATAAGCCACAGCACTGTATCTTCCTTTGCAGATGACACCCGAATTTGCATGTCAATGTCCTCCATTGAAGACACAGCAAGACTCCAGGTGGACATCAACCAGATATTTAAATGTGCCGCAGAAAACAGTA
>NC_069471.1:25387651-25470151 GCF_026875155.1 Cherax quadricarinatus | reverse complement strand
ACTTCACATCATCTGCAAACAGGGACACTTCTGAGTCTATCCCTTCCATCATGTCATTCACATATACCAAAAATAGCACTGGTCCTAGAACTGACCCCTGTGGGACCCCGCTCATCACAGGTGCCCACTGTGATACCTCATCACATACCATGACTCGTTGTTGCCTCCCTGTCAGGTATTCTCTGATCCATTGCAGTGCCCTTCCTGTTATACGTGCCTGATCCTCTAGTTTCTGCACTAATCTCTGGTGAGGAACTGTGTCAAAGGCCTTCCTGTAGTCCAAGAAGATGCAATCAACCCACCTTTCTCTCTCGTGTCTTACTTCTGTTACTTTATCATAAAACTCCAGAAGGTTTGTGACACAGGATTTGCCTTCCATGAATCCGTGCTGGTTGGCGTTTAAACTCTTGTTTCGTTCCAGGTGCTCCACCACTCTCCTCCTGATAATCTTCTCCATGACTTTGCATACTATACACGTCAGTGACACTGGTCTGTAGTTTAGTGCCTCCTTTCTGTCTCCTTTTTTTAAAAAATGGGAACTACATTTGCCATCTTCCATACCTCAGGTAGTTGCCCAGTTTCAAGGGATGTGTTGAAGATTGTGGTTTGTGGCACACACAGCATTTCTGCTCCCTCTCTAAGAATCCACGGGGAGATGTCCAGTCCCATTGCCTTTGAGGTATCAAGGTTCCTCAGCAACTTCTTTAGCTCCTCAGTTGTGTGTATGTCATCCAACATTTGTTGGTATATTCCTTGTTGGTGCCCCCTTCTGTTCTGTCCTCCCAGAGTCCTTCCTGTCTCCACTGTAAATACTTCCTTAAATCTCATATTGAGCTCCTCACATACCTCTTAATCTTTTCTTGGGAGTTTCCTACCTTCTTTCCTCAGCCTGATCACCTGGTCTTTGACTGTTGTCTTCCTAATGTGGCTATACAGCAGTTTCGGGTCAGACTTGACTTTCGATGCTATGTCGTTTTCGTACTGTCGCTGTTCCTCCCTCCTTATCTGTGCATACTCCAATCTCCTTGTAGTTGAAATCCCCCATAACTTATAACTTTCCCTTGTCCATGTGGGCTCTTCTGGCCACCTCAGCTAAAGAATTCACCATCGCTCTGTTGCTTTATCATACCTATTGTCTTGGTCTCCTGCTGTTTGGTGGTGGATAGTACATCAATGCTCTCATCACATGGGACCCACAGTCTGAAGTGTTCCTACTATGTAGCCCCTTGCTTCCTCTCTGCCCAGTTCTCCCATCTCAAAACTCCACTGGTTTTTGATAAGCATTGCAACTCCTCTTTTCTGTTCCTTCTTTCATCAGGATCTGATATCCAGTTGGGAAGATTGCATTTATCATCCCAGTGAGCTTTGTCTCCATGAGTGCTATGATGTTCAGGGATGCCTCCGTGAATCATTCTTGTCACTCCTCACTCTCATTTATTTTATCTGCATTGGCATACCAATGCAGATGGAATACTGAATTCTGGGAGGTGGGAGGGACTGGTGCAGGTTGGGGGTGTGGTAGATATGGCTGGATATTATGGTAGGCTGCAGTGGTAGTATTAGTGCTGGGGGGAGGATACTGTGGGTGTGGAGTGTTGCTTGTTTCTGATTATTGTGTTGTGTAGTGGAAGGGGTTGAGGGGATGCTATGGTGGTTGGGTTGTTCCCCTTTGAAGCTGTGCTCCCATCTGTCAGTTCCTGCTCGGTTTCTCCTTCCTGCCTATGGTGCCTTCTTACTCTCTCAGTTCCTCCAGTTCTTTTTGTGTTCTGCTGTGGTCGAGGTACACTCGATGATATTTTGGGGAATTCTTTAACATTGGCCTCTGGTGCAAGATTTTGTTCCCAACCACTTGTTTAGAATATCAGTTTGCCTTGGCATTTTTTCTTTTTACCTTGAACATCCCAACAAGTCTCTGAAAATTTGTCAATTGGGACGTGTCCTTCTATCCTGTTACTGTAATGATGCTCTCAGTCTCTTTGACCTCCCCCTGTCTTCTTTCATCATATATCCTCCCTTCTGCCTCAAGAAGCCATACATAATTATTGACCTCTCCCTTCTTGTGCATATTCATTTCTGGTTCTATGACTGCTCTCCTTATTCTCCTGGGTCCTTTGCCTTCTATACCTCTTCCATTCTCTAGCACACTTGGTTTTGGCCTCTGTACACCTTTGGGTGAACCAAGTGCTCATCCTGGCCTTCTCATTTTTCTGTTACCCTTGGGTACAAACCTCTCCTCGGCTTCCTTGCATATTGTTGTCACATATTCCATCACCTCGTTAACTGACTTCCCTGCCAGTTCTCTGTCCCACTGAACCCCATGCAGGAAATTCTTCATGCCTGTGTAGTCCCCTCTCTTGTAGTTAGGCTTCATTTGTCCTGCCCTTCCTGCTTCCATCTCCACTTGTAGCTCTACTATGTATTCCAAGATCAGAACCACGTGGTTACTGGCTCCAAGGGGTCTTTCATATGTGATGTCCTCAATATCTGCACTACTCAAGGTGAATACTAGGTCCAGTCTTGCTGGTTCATCCTCTCCTCGCTCTCTGGTAGTGTCCCTTACATGTTGGTACATGTACTCACCTATATATGGTTGCAGGGATCGATTCATAGCTCCTGGTCCCGCCTCTTCACTAGTCGATATTAATTCACTCTCTCCCTGCTCCATGATCTTTATCATACCTCTTCTCAAAGCTTTAAAACGTGTGTGTGTGTGTGTGTGTGTGTGTGTGTTTTGAATAAGATAGTGAGAAAGACACACAGACACACAAGAGCTATCTCTCAACCCACACTAACACACAGCAAACTCAACTAACAGCAAAGTCACGACACTAAAATAACTCACTGCTAATCTCTCTCACAACAGTGCCGGCACATCCAACAGTACAGGCACTGTTACTGGCAGTTGCTAGTACTGTTACTGGCACTGTTATGGCAGTTACTAGTACTGTCCCTGGCATTGTTACTGGCAGTTACTAGTACTGTTCCTGGCACTGTTACTGGCAGTTACTAGTACTGTTATTGGCACTGCTACTGGTAGTTACTAGTACTGTTACTGGCAGTTACTAGTACTAATGCTGGCACTTACTAGTACTAATGTTGGCACTAGCAGTTACTAGTGCTGTTACTGGCACTGTTACTGGCAGTTACTAGTACTGTTACTGGCAATTACTAGTACTGTTACTGACACTGTTGCTGGTACAGGCATTGTTACAATGTTACTGGTACTGTCACAGGCACTGTTACTGGCACTGGTACAGTTGCTGGATCTGTTACTAGCACCAACTGGCACTGTTATTAACAATACTAACGACACTCGCGCTGCTAATGTTTAACTAGATATATCACTGTTGTTACTGCATTACTAGATATATCACTGTTGTTACTGTATTACTAGATTACTGTATTACTGTGTGTGTGTGTGTGTGTGTGTGTGTGTGTGCGTGTGTGTGTGTGTGTGTGTGTGTGTGTGTGCGTGTGTGTGTGCGTGCGTGTGTGTGTGCGTGCATGTGTGTGTGTTTGTGACAGAGGAAGGGAGCTAGAGATTAGTGTTTCAATGCTAAAATAACTCTAACTCTCTCTCTCTCTCTCTCTCTCTCTCTCTCTCTCTCTCTCTCTCTCTCTCTCTCTCTCTCTCTCTCTCCTCTCTTCTCTCTCTCACTCTCTCTCTCTCTCTCTCTCCTCTCTCTCCCCTCTTTTCTCTCTCTCTCTCTCTCTCTCTCTCTCTCCCCTCACTCTCTCTCATCTCTCTCTCTCTCTCTCTCTCTCTCTCTCACTGGCAGTAAATTGTGGCGCATTTGTCCCATGATTTTTCCATTCTTGATTGTTACTTGATTACTTGACTGTTACGTAATTGTTACTTGACTGTTACGTAATTGTTACTTGACTGTTACGTGATTGTTACTTGACTGTTACGTAATTGTTACTTGACTGTTACGTAATTGTTACTTGACTGTTACGTAATTGTTACTTGACTGTTACGTAATTGTTACTTGACTGTTACGTAATTGTTACTTGACTGTTACGTAATTGTTACTTGACTGTTACGTAATTGTTACTTGACTGTTACGTAAATTGTTACTTGACTGTTACGTAAATTGTTACTTGACTGTTACGTAATTGTTACTTAAGTGTTACTTGACTGTTACGTAATTGTTACTTGACTGTTACGTAATTGTTACTTGACTGTTACGTAATTGTTACTTGACTGTTACGTAATTGTTACTTGACTTTTTACGTAATTGTTACTTGACTGTTACGTAATTGTTACTTGACTGTTACGTAATTGTTACTTGACTGTTACGTAATTGTTACTTGACTGTTACGTAATTGTTACTTGACTGTTACGTAATTGTTACTTGAGTGTTACGTAATTGTTACTTGACTGTTACGTAATTGTTACTTTGACTGTTACGTAATTGTTACTTGACTGTTACGTAATTGTTACTTGACTGTTACGTAATTGTTACTTGACTGTTACGTAATTGTTACTTGACTGTTACGTAATTGTTACTTGAGTGTTACGTAATTGTTACTTGACTGTTACGTAATTGTTACTTGACTGTTACGTAATTGTTACTTGACTGTTACGTAAATTGTTACTTGAGTGTTTATGTAATTGTTACTTGACTGTTACGTAATTGTTACTTGACTGTTACGTAATTGTTACTTGAGTGTTACGTAATTGTTACTTGACTGTTACGTAATTACTTGACTGTTACGTAATTGTTACGTGATTGTTACTTGAGTGTTACGTAATTGTTACTTGAGTGTTACGTAATTGTTACTTGACTGTTACTTGACTGTTACGTGATTGTTACTTGACTGTTACGTAATTATTACTTGAGTGTTACGTAATTGTTACTTGAGTGTTACGTAATTTTTACTTGAGTGTTACTTGACTGTTACGTGATTGTTACTTGACTGTTACGTGATTGTTACTTGACTGTTACGTAATTGTTACTTGACTGTTACGTAATTGTTACTTGAGTGTTACGTAATTGTTACTTGAGTGTTACGTAATTGTTACTTGAGTGTTACGTAATTGTTACTTGAGTGTTACTTGACTGTTACGTAATTGTTACTTGAGTGTTACTTGACTGTTCCGTAATTGTTACTTGACTGTTACGTAATTGTTACTTGACTGTTACGTAATTGTTACTTGACTGTTACGTAATTGTTACTTGACTTATGTAATTGTTTACTTAAACTGTTACGTAATTGTTACTTGAGTGTTACGTAATTGTTACTTGACTGTTACGTAATTGTTACTTGACTGTTACGTAATTGTTACTTGACTGTTACGTAATTGTTACTTGACTGTTACGTAATTGTTACTTGAGTGTTACGTAATTGTTACTTGAGTGTTACTTGACTGTTACGTAATTGTTACTTGAGTGTTACTTGACTGTTACGTAAATTGTTACTTGACTGTTACGTAATTGTTACTTGACTGTTACGTAATTGTTACTTGACTGTTACGTGATTGTTACTTGACTGTTACTTGACTGTTGCGTGATTGTTACGTAATTGTTACTTGAGTGTTACTTGACTGTTATGTGATTGTTACTTGACTGTTACGTGATTGTTACGTGATTGTTACGTAATTGTTACTTGAGTGTTACTTGACTGTTACGTGATTGTTACTTGACTGTTACTTGACTGTTACGTGATTGTTACTTGACTGTTACGTGATTGTTACGTGATTGTTACGTAATTGTTACTTGAGTGTTACTTGACTGTTACTTGAGTGTTACTTGACTGTTACGTGATTGTTACTTGACTGTTACGTGATTGTTACTTGACTGTTACGTAATTGTTACTTGACTGTTACGTAATTGTTACTTGACTGTTACGTAATTGTTACTTGACTGTTACGTAATTGTTACTTGACTGTTACGTAATTGTTACTTGACTGTTACGTAATTGTTACTTGAGTGTTACTTGACTGTTGCGTAATTGTTACTTGAGTGTTACTTGACTGTTACGTAATTGTTACTTGACTGTTACGTGACTGTTACTTGACTGTTACTTAAGAACATAAGAACATAAGAAAGAAGGAACACTGCAACAGGCCTACTGACCCATGCGGAGCAGGTCCATGTCCCCCCACCCCGGATTAGCCCAGTGACCCACCCAGTCTGGTCACCTCCACTCAAGGATTGAGCACTGTACCAGACCCAACAGCACAAGCTAGTCAGGTCCAACTCAAACCCACCCATGTATTTACTTGACTGTTACTGGACTGTTATTGATTGCACAAGTGTACATGTACAATGAGGTGTACATGATGTACATGCACAGTGAGGTGTACATGATGTACATGTTCAGTGAGGTGTACATGATGTACATGTACAATGAGGTGTACATGATGTACATGTTCAGTGAGGTGTACATGATGTACATGTTCAGTGAGGTGTACATGATGTACATCTACAGTGAGGTGTACATGATGTACATCTACAGTGAGGTGTACATGATGTACATGTTCAGTGAGGTGTACATGATGTACATCTTCAGTGAGGTGTACATGATGTACATGTTCAATGAGGTGTACATGATGTACATGTTCAGTGAGGTGTACATGATGTACATGTACAGTGAGGTGTACATGATGTACATGTTCAGTGAGGTGTACATGATGTACATGTTCAGTGAGGTGTACATGATGTACATCTACAGTGAGGTGTACATGATGTACATGTATAGTGAGGTGTACATGTACACTGATCTCTGCAACTCACCTTTGCAAATATACAGGATCTAAAGCCAGCAACAATATACCTTTCATCCGTGGACTGCTTACAGCGTCAAATGCAATGTTGATGGCTTTCACAGAGACCCACATAAAGGATCACTTTGACAATGACATATGGTTCCCGGATTATAACCTATACAGATGCGACAGAGTGAACAGGCAAAAGGAGGGAGTTGTCCTGTACATCACAGCCAATTGTATACTCCGAACTACTAAATGCCTCAAATGTAGTCGAAGTTTCAGCAGTAAAGGTCGAGAACCAAAACCTGGTCGTTGTGGTTGTATACAAGCCTCTGGATGTAATGTCCCAAAGATTTCATAAACGGCTTTTGAAAATAGACTGCTGTCTGGAAAATCTTCCAGCTCCTGCCTCCAACATCTTGCTCCTGAGGGATTTCAACCTAAGGCACCTAAAATAGAGGAATGTAGCAAATAATGTTGTTGCAGATATAACACCAGGAGGCAGCACTGACGAGAACTCACACACACGAACTTTTAAAGTTCTGCACCAAATTCACTTTAAATCAGTAAATAATAATGCCAACAAGACTGGAGAGTGTACAGGACATCATCTCCACTAACAATGATAATTTGAAATGTCACCATATCAAAAACAATATACTCAGATCACAACATAATCGAGGTTCAGACATGTATGTGCGGAGCCCCAGACCGAGAAAATGTGATCAGTCACGAGGGAGCATTCACCAAATTCAACTTTAATAACAAAAACATAAGATGGGACCAAGTAAACCAAGTCCTAAATGATATAAACTGGGAAGATAGACTAAACAACACGGATCCTAACTTATGTCTACAACAAATTAACTCTGTGGCACTTGAGGTATGCTCAAGGCTTATTCCTTGAAGGAAAAGGGAGAGAAGATGTAAACTAGAATGAGAAAGGCGCTCCCTATGTAGGCGAAGGTGAAGAATAACAAAGTGGCTACAAGAGGCCAACGTATCTATAATACGAAGGGAGACACTAATCAGAGAAATAACATCGAACTTAAGCTAAAGGAATCTTACAGTAGTCAAGTAACATGAGAACTACAAGTCATAAATGAAACTGCAAGAAGCCCCTATCACGAGCTCTTAACATCCTACGGAGAGGGAGCATGGACACGGGGGTCGTCCCACTGCTACTAAAAACAACAGACATAGCCCCACTCCACAAAGGGGGCAGTAAAGCAACAGCAAAGAACTACAGACCAATAGCACTAACATCCCATATCATAAAAATCTTTGAAAGGGTCCTAAGAAGCAAGATCACCACCCATCTAGAAACCCATCAATTACGCAACCCAGGGCAACATGGGTTTAGAGCAGGTCGCTCCTGCCTCTCACAACTAATGGACCACTATGACAAGGTCCTGGATGCTGTAGAAGAGAAAATGCAGATGTGACCATGGTGTAATAGCGCACAAAATGCGCGCTAAAGGAATAACAGGAAAAGTCGGTCGATGGATCTATAATTTCCTCACTAACAGAACACAGAGAGTAGTCGTCAACAGAGTAAAGTCCGAGGCAGCTACGGTGAAAAGCTCTGTTCCACAAGGCACAGTACTCGCTCCCATCTTGTTCCTCATCCTCATATCCGACATAGACAAGGATGTCAGCCACAGCACAGTGTCTTCCTTTGCAGATGACACCCGAATCTGCATGACAGTGTCTTCCATTGCAGACATTGCAAGGCTCCAGGCGGACATCAACCAAATCTTTCAGTGGGCTGCAGAAAACAATATGAAGTTCAACGATGAGAAATTTCAATTACTCCGATATGATAAACATGAGGAAATTAAATCTTCATCAGAGTACAAAACAAATTCCAGCCACAAAATAAAGCGAAACACCAACGTCAAAGACCTGGGAGTGATCATGTCGGAGGATCTCACCTTCAAGGACCATAACATTATATCAATTGCAACTGCTAGAAAAATGACAGGATGGATAATTAGAATCTTCAAAACTAGGGAGGCCAAGCCCATGATGACACTCTTCAGGTCGCTTGTTTTATCTAGGCTGGAATATTGCTGCACACTAACAGCACCTTTCAAGGCACTAAAGATAACTTATGACACAGAGCTTGACTCTATCATCATTACTGATTCCATGTCATCACTGAAGGCTCTTGACTCACAAAATGACTAACATGATCACTGGAGAAGTCAGGTATAGATACTCAAAAATCCTGGACAAAGGACTTAATGTAGAGTTGTTATGGACGCCATCACACATTGTGTTAGTCCTTGATGATAAAGTTGATATGTTAGCCCAGAAGACTACACACATGTAGAATGTGGAATATAACTTTGGTACTGACTGATGTTGTAGTGGCCAGGCTTAGGCTTGGTTACAAGTACTGACTGATGTTGTAGTGGCCAGGCTTAGGCTTGGTTACAGGTACTGACTGATGTTGTAGTGGCCAGGCTTAGGCTTGGTTACAAGTACTGACTGATGTTGTAGTGGCCAGGCTTAGGCTTGGTTACAAGTACTGACTGATGTTGTAGTGGCCAGGCTTAGGCTTGGTTACAAGTACTGACTGATGTTGTAGTGGCCAGGCTTAGGCTTGGTTACAAGTACTGACTGATGTTGTAGTGGCCAGGCTTAGGCTTGGTTACAGGTACTGACTGATGTTGTAGTGGCCAGGCTTAGGCTTGGTTACAAGTACTGACTGATGTTGTAGTGGCCAGGCTTAGGCTTGGTTACAAGTACTGACTGATGTTGTAGTGGCCAGGCTTAGGCTTGGTTACAAGTACTGACTGATGTTGTAGTGGCCAGGCTTAGGCTTGGTTACAAGTACTGACTGATGTTGTAGTGGCCAGGCTTTAGGCTTGGTTACAGGTACTGACTGATGTTGTAGTGGCCAGGCTTAGGCTTGGTTACAAGTACTGACTGATGTTGTAGTGGCCAGGCTTAGGCTTGGTTACAAGTACTGACTGATGTTGTAGTGGCCAGGCTTAGGTTTGGTTACAGGTACTGACTGATGTTGTAGTGGCCAGGCTTAGGTTTGGTTACAGGTACTGACTGATGTTGTAGTGGCCAGGCTTAGGCTTGGTTACAAGTACTGACTGATGTTGTAGTGGCCAGGCTTAGGCTTGGTTACAAGTACTGACTGATGTTGTAGTGGCCAGCTTAGGCTTGGTTACAAGTACTGACTGATGTTGTAGTGGCCAGGCTTAGGCTTGGTTACAGGTACTGAACTGATGTTGTAGTGGCCAGGCTTAGGCTTGGTTACAAGTACTGACTGATGTTGTAGTGGCCAGGCTTAGGCTTGGTTACAAGTACTGACTGATGTTGTAGTGGCCAGGCTTAGGCTTGGTTACAAGTACTGACTGATGTTGTAGTGGCCAGGCTTAGGCTTGGTTACAAGTACTGACTGATGTTGTAGTGGCCAGGCTTAGGCTTGGTTACAGGTACTGACTGATGTTGTAGTGGCCAGGCTTAGGCTTGGTTACAAGTACTGACTGATGTTGTAGTGGCCAGGCTTAGGCTTGGTTACAAGTACTGACTGATGTTGTAGTGGCCAGGCTTAGGCTTGGTTACAAGTACTGACTGATGTTGTAGTGGCCAGGCTTAGGCTTGGTTACAAGTACTGACTGATGTTGTAGTGGCCAGGCTTAGGCTTGGTTACAAGTACTGACTGATGTTGTAGTAGCCAGGCTTACGCTTGGTTACAAGTACTGACTGATGTTGTAGTGGCCAGGCTTAGGCTTGGTTACAAGTACTGACGGATGTTGTAGTGGTCAGGCTTAGGCTTGGTTACAAGTACTGACTGATGTTGTAGTGGCCAGAATTAGGCTTGGTTACAAGTACTGACTGATGTTGTAGTGGCCTGACTTAGGCTTGGTTACAAGTACTGAGTGATGTTGTAGTGGCCAGGCTTAGGCTTGGTTACAAGTACTGACTGATGTTGTAGTGGCCTGACTTAGGCTTGGTTACAAGTACTGACTGATGTTGTAGTGGCCAGACTTAGGCTTGGTTACAAGTACTGACTGATGTTGTAGTGGCCAGGCTTAGGCTTGGTAATAAGTACTGAGTGATGTTGTAGTGGCCAGGCTTAGGCTTGGTTACAAGTACTGACTGATGTTGTAGTGGCCAGGCTTAGGCTTGGTTACAAGTACTGACTGATGTTGTAGTGCCCTGACTTAGGCTTGGTTACAAGTACTAACTGATGTTGTAGTGGCCAGACTTAGTCTTGGTTACAAGTACTGACTGATGTTGTAGTGGCCAGGCTTAGGCATGGTTACAAGTACTGACTGATGTTGTAGTGGCCAGGTTTAGGCTTGGTAACAAGTACTGAGTGATGTAGTGGCCAGGCTTAGGCTTGGTTACAAGTACTGACTGATGTTGCAGTGGCCAGAATTAGGCTTGGTTACAAGTACTGACTGATGTTGTAGTGGCCAGACTTAGGCTTGGTTACAAGTACTGACTGATGTTGTAGTGGCCAGACTTAGTCTTGGTTACAAGTACTGACTGATGTTGTAGTGGTCAGGCTTAGGCTTGGTTACAAGTACTGACTGATGTTGTAGTGGTCAGGCTTAGGCTTGGTGACAAGTACTGACTGATGTTGTAGTGGTCAGGCTTACGCTTGGTTACAAGTACTGACTGATGTTGTAGTGGCCAGGCTTAGGCTTGGTTACAAGCACTGACGGATGTTGTAGTGGTCTGGCTTAGGCTTGGTTACAAGTACTGACTGATGTTGTAGTGGTCAGACTTAGGCTTGGTTACAAGTACTGACTGATGTTGTAGTGGTCAGACTTAGGCTTGGTTACAAGTACTGACTGATGTTGTAGTGGCCAGACTTAGGCTTGGTTACGAGTACTGACTGATGTTGTAGTGGCCAGGCTTAGGCTTGGTTACAAGTACTGACTGATGTTGTAGTGGCCAGACTTAGGCTTGGTTACAAGTACTGACTGATGTTGTAGTGGCCAGGCTTAGGCTTGGTTACAAGTACTGACTGATGTTGTAGTGGCCAGAATTAGGCTTGGTTACAAGTACTGACTGATGTTGTAGTGGCCAGACTTAGTCTTGGTTACAAGTACTGACTGATGTTGTAGTGGCCAGACTTAGGCTTGGTTACAAGTACTGACTGATGTTGTAGTGGCCAATCTTAGGCTTGGTTACAAGTACTGACGGATGTTGCAGTGGTCAGGCATAGGCTTGGTTACAAGTACGGACTGATGTTGTAGTGGCCATACTTAGGATTGGTTACAAGTACTGACTGATGTTGTAGTGGCCAGGTTTAGGGTTGGTTACAAGTATTGACTGATGTTGTAGTGGACAGGCTTAAGCTTGGTAACAAGTACTGACTGATGTTGTAGTGGCCAGGCTTAGGATTGGTTACAAGTACTGACTGATGTTGTAGTGGCCAGACATAGGCTTGGTTACAAGTACTGACTGATGTTGTAGTGGCCAGGCTTAGGCTTGGTTACGAGTACTGACTAATGTTGTAGTGGCCAGGCTTAGGTTTGGTTACAAGTACTGACTGATGTTGTAGTGGCCAGGCTTAGGCTTGGTTACAAGTACTGACTGATGTTGTAGTGACCAGGCTTAGGCTTGGTTACAATTGCTGATTGATGTTGTAGTGGCCAGGCTTAGGTTTGGTTACAAGTACTGACTGATGTTGTACTGGCCAGGCTTAGGCATGGTTACAAGTACTGACTGATGTTGTAGTGGCCAGACATAGGCTTGGTTACAAGTACTGACTGATGTTGTAGTGGCCAGGCTTAGGCTAGGTTACAAGTACTGACTGATGTTGTAGTGGCCAGGCTTAGGCTTGGTTACAAGTACTGACTGATGTTGTAGTGGCCAGGCTTAGGTTTGGTTACAAGTACTGACTGATGTTGTAGTGGCCAGGCTTAGGCTTGGTTACAAGTACTGACTGATGTTGTAGTGACCAGGCTTAGGCTTGGTTACAAGTGCTGATTGATGTTGTAGTGGCCAGGCTTAGGTTTGGTTACAAGTACTGACTGATGTTGTAGTGGCCAGGCTTAGGCTTGGTTACAAGTACTGACTGATGTGGTAGTGGCCAGGCTTAGGCTTGGTTACAAGTACTGACGGATGTTGTAGTGGTCAGGCTTAGGCTTCGTTACAAGTACTGACTGATGTGGTAGTGGCCAGCCTTAGGCTTCGTTACAAGTACTGACTGATGTTGTAGTGGCCAGACATAGGCTTGGTTACAAATACTGACTGATGTTGTAGTGGCCAGGCTTAGGCTTGGTTACAAGTACTGACTGATGTTGTAGTGGCCAGGCTTAGGCTTGGTTACAAGTACTGACTGATGTTGCAGTGGCCAGGCTTAGGGTTGGTTACAAGTACTGACGGATGTTGTAATGGCCAGGCTTAGGCTTGGTTACAAGTACTGACTGATGTTGCAGTGGCCAGGCTTAGGCTTGGTTACGAGTACTGACTGATGTTGTAGTAGCCAGGCTTAGGCTTGGTTACAAGTACTGACTGATGTTGTAGTGGCCAGACTTAGGCTTGGTTACAAGTACTGACTGATGTTGTAGTGGCCAGACTTAGGCTTGGTTACAAGTACTGACTGATGTTGTAGTGGCCAGAATTAGGCTTGGTTACAAGTACTGACTGATGTTGTAATGGCCAGGCTTAGGCTTTGTTACAAGTATTGATTGATATTGTATTGGCCAGGCTTAGGCTTGGTTACAAGTACTGACTGATGTTGTAGTGGGCAGAATTAGGCTTGGTTACAAGTACTGACTGATGTTGTAATGGCCAGGCTTAGGCTTTGTTACAAGTATTGACTGATGTTGTAGTGGCCAGGCTTAGGCTTGGTTACAAGTACTGACTGATGTTGTAGTGGCCAGGCTTAGGCTTGGTTACAAGTACTGACTGATGTTGTAGTGGCCAGGCTTAGGCTTGGTTACAAGTACTGACTGATGTTGTAGTGGCCAGACTTAGGCTTGGTTACAAGTACTGACTGATGTTGTAGTGGCCAGACTTAGGCTTGGTTACAAGTACTGACTGATGTTGTAATAGCCAGGCTTAGGCTTTTTACAAGTATTGACTGATGTTGTAGTGGCCAGGCTTAGGCTTGGTTACAAGTACTGACTGATGTTGTAGTGGCCAGACATAAGCTTGGTTACAAGTACTGACTGATGTTGTAGTGGCCAGGCTTAGGCTTGGTTACAAGTACTGACTGATGTTGTAGTGGCCAGGCTTAGGCTTGGTTACAAGTACTGACTGATGTTGTAGTGGCCAGGCTTAGGCTTGGTTACAAGTACTGACTGATGTTGTAGTGGCCAGGCTTAGGCTTGTTTACAAGTACTGACTGATGTTGTAATGGCCAGGCTTAGGCTTGGTTACAAGTACTGACTGATGTTGTAGTGGCCAGGCTTAGGCTTGGTTACAAGTACTGACTGATGTTGTAGTGGCCAGGCTTAGGCTTGGTTACAAGTACTGACTGATGTTGTAGTGGCCAGGCTTAGGCTTGTTTACAAGTACTGACTGATGTTGTAGTGGCCAGGCTTAGGCTTGGTTACAAGTACTGACTGATGCGGTAGTGGCCAGGCTTAGGCTTGTTTACAAGTACTGACTGATGTTGTAGTGACCAGACATAGGCTTGGTTACAAGTACTGACTGATGTTGTAGTAGCTAGGCTTAGGATTGGTTACAAGTACTGACTGATGTTGTAGTGGCCAGGCTTAGGCTTGGTTACAAGCACTGACGGATGTTGTAGTGGTCAGGCTTAGGCTTGGTTACAAGCACTGACGGATGTTGTAGTGGTCAGGCTTAGGCTTGGTTACAAGTACTGATTGATGCGGTAGTGGCCAGGCTTAGGCTTGGTTACAAGTACTGACTGATGTTGTAGTGACCAGACATAAGCTTGGTTACAAATACTGACTGATGTTGTAGTGGCCAGGCTTAGGCTTGGTTACGAGTACTGACTGATGTTGTAGTGGCCAGGCTTAGGCTTGGTTACAAGTACTGACTGATGTTGTAGTGGCCAGACATAAGCTTGGTTACAAGTACTGAGTGATGTTGTAGTGGCCAGACTTAGGCTTCGTTACAAGTACTGACTGATGTTGTAGTGGCCAGGCTTAGGCTTGGTTACAAGTAATGACTGATGTTGTAGTGGCCAGGCTTGGTTACAAGTACTGACTGATGTTGTAGTGGCCAGGCTTAGGCTTGATTACGAGTACTGATTGATGTTGTAGTGGCCAGGCTTAGGCTTGGTTACGAGTACTGACTGATGTTGTAGTGGCCAGGCTTAGGCTTGGTTACAAGTACTGACTGATGTTGCAGTGGACAGGCTTAGGCTTGGTTACAGGTACTGTCTGATGTTGTAGTGGCCAGGCTTAGCTTTGGTTACAAGTACTGACTGATGTTGTAGTGGCCAGGCTTAGGCTTGGTTACAAGTACTGACTGATGTTGTAGTGGCCAGGCTTAGGCTTGGTTACAAGTACTGACTGATGTTGTAGTGGCCAGGCTTAGGCTTGGTTACAAGTAGTGACTGATGTTGTAGTGGACAGGTTAGGCTTGGTTACAAGTACTGACTGATGTTGTAGTGGCCAGACTTAGGCTTGGTTACAAGTACTGACTGATGTTGTAGTGGCCAGACTTAGGCTTGGTTACAAGTACTGACTGATGTTGTAGTGGCCAGACTTAGGCTTGGTTACAAGTACTGACTGATGTTGTAGTGGCCAGACTTAGGCTTGGTTACAAGTACTGACTGATGTTGTAGTGGTCAGACTTAGGCTTGGTTACAAGTACTGACTGATGTTGTAGTGGCCAGGCTTAGGCTTGGTTACAAGTACTGACTGATGTTGTAGTGGCCAGGCTTAGGCTTGGTTACAAGTACTGACTGATGTTGTAGTGGCCAGACTTAGGCTTGGTTACAAGTACTGACTGATGTTGTAGTGGCCAGACTTAGGCTTGGTTACAAGTACTGACTGATGTTGTAGTGGCCAGACTTAGGCTTGGTTACAAGTACTGACTGATGTTGTAGTGGCCAGGCTTAGGCTTGGTTACAAGTACTGACTGATGTTGTAGTGACCAGACTTAGGCTTGGTTACAAGTACTGACTGATGTTGTAGTGGTCAGACTTAGGCTTGGTTACAAGTACTGACTGATGTTGTAGTGGCCAGACTTAGGCTTGGTTACAAGTACTGACTGATGTTGTAGTGGCCAGACTTAGGCTTGGTTACAAGTACTTCTGGCAGTTTGGGAGACGCACAGATGATGATCAAACTAAATGTAAATTATGTGGTCAGACATATGGTCACTGTCTTGAACACTATGTACTTAATTGTCCACTTATTGAGGAACACAGATAGACAGTATAATAACCTATGTGACATGTCAACATATCTTATTAATGAAAATAAGATACCAGATATACTCAGCAAATTTCCTAAATCTGCTTGTAACAGATAAGTGAACTGTAGATATAAATCCATATGTACAAGTGTTAACCCTTTTGGGGTCTAGCTCCTGGGCCTTTTGTGTATCCATATGTTCTTGTGCTACCGTCCACAGGATGGATATGTTCTTGTACTACCATCCACAGGATGGATATGTTCTTGTACTACCATCCACAGGATGGATATGTTCTTGTACTACCATCCACAGGATGGATATGTTCTTGTACTACCATCCACAGGATGGATATGTTCTTGTACTACCATCCACAGGATGGATATGTTCTTGTACTACCATCCACAGGATGGATATGTTCTTGTACTACCGTCCACAGGATGGATATGTTCTTGTACTACCATCCACAGGATGGATATGTTCTTGTACTACCATCCACAGGATGGATATGTTCTTGTACTACCATCCACAGGATGGATATGTTCTTGTACTACCATCCACAGGATGGATATGTTCTTGTACTACCATCCACAGGATGGATATGTTCTTGTACTACCATCCACAGGATGGATATGTTCTTGTTCTACCATCCACAGGATGGATATGTTCTTGTACTACCATCCACAGGATGGATATGTTCTTGTGCTACCATCCACAGGATAGATATGTTCTTGTGCTACCATCCACAGGATAGATATGTTCTTGTGCTACCATCCACAGGACAGATATGTTCTTGTACTACCATCCACAGGATGGATATGTTCTTGTACTACCATCCACAGGATGGATATGTTCTTGTGCTACCATCCACAGGATGGATATGTGCTACCATCCACAGGATGGATATGTTCTTGTACTACCATCCACAGGATGGATATGTTCTTGTACTACCATCCACAGGATGGATATGTTCTTGTACTACCATCCACAGGATGGATATGTTCTTGTACTACCATCCACAGGATGGATATGTTCTTGTACTACCGTCCACAGGATGGATATGTTCTTGTACTACCATCCACAGGATGGATATGTTCTTGTGCTACCATCCACAGGATGGATATGTTCTTGTGCTACCATCCACAGATGGTATGTGCTACCATCCACAGGATGGATATGTTCTTGTACTACCATCCACAGGATGGATATGTTCTTGTACTACCATCCACAGGATGGATATGTTCTTGTACTACCATCCACAGGATGGATAGTTTCTTGTACTACCATCCACAGGATGGATATGTTCTTGTACTACCGTCCACAGGATGGATATGTTCTTGTACTACCATCCACAGGATGGATATGTTCTTGTACTACCATCCACAGGATGGATATGTTCTTGTACTACCATCCACAGGATGGATATGTTCTTGTACTACCGTCCACAGGATGGATTATGTTCTTGTACTACCGTCCACAGGATGGATATGTTCTTGTACACCATTCCACAGGATGGATATGTTCTTGTACTTACCATCCACAGGATGGATATGTTCTTGTGCTACCATCCACAGGATGGATATGTTCTTGTACTACCATCCACAGGATGGATATGTTCTTGTACTACCATCCACAGGATGGATATGTTCTTGTACTACCATCCACAGGATGGATATGTTCTTGTACTACCGTCCCACAGGATGGATATGTTTCTTGTACTACCGTCCACAGGATGGATATGTTCTTGTACTACCATCCACAGGATGGATATGTTCTTGTACTACCATCCACAGGATGGATATGTTCTTGTGCTACCATCCACAGGATGGATATGTTCTTGTACTACCATCCACAGGATAGATATGTTCTTGTGCTACCATCCACAGGATAGATATGTTCTTGTGCTACCATCCACAGGATGGATATGAGGTGCACAATAAACTAGCAACTTAGGTGTCGAAATATAATCTCTAGTGTTTGCAGGCAGGTGAAACTGCTGACCTAGAAAAACCTTTACGACACACATAACTACGATAAAACTCCTCAATTACTGGGAACGTTTGAAATTCCTCAAGCTGTCCTCCCTGGAACGCGGGCGACTAGTACCGAACTTGCACACGAAAATCACTCCCTGTGACAGCAGAAGACTCAGTAAGAGATGCAATATTAGCACAATGAAAAGTAGCGGTGCCACGAGTACACTGAGAAACAACACAATAAGTGTCAGGGGGCCAAGACTGTTCAATTGCCTACCAGCATATAAAAGAGAGGTTACAAATAAACCCTGGTTGTCTTCAAGACCCCTGGTTGTCTTCAAGACCCCTGGCTGTCTTCAAGACCCCTGGTTGTCTTCAAGACCCCTGGCTGTCTTCAAGACCCCTGGCTGTCTTCAAGACTCCTGGTTGTCTTCAAGACTCCTGGTTGTCTTCAAGACTCCTGGTTGTGTTCAAGACCCCTGGTTGTCTTCAAGACCCCTGTTGTCTTCAAGACCCCTGGTTGTGTTCAAGACTCCTGGTTGTGTTCAAGACTCCTGGTTGTGTTCAAGACTCCTGGTTGTGTTCAAGACTCCTGGTTGTCTTCAAGACTCCTGGTTGTCTTCAAGTCCCCTGGTTGTCTTCAAGATTTCTGGTTGTCTTCAAGACTCCTGGTTGTGTTCAAGACTCCTGGTTGTGTTCAAGACTCCTGGTTGTGTTCAAGACTCCTGGTTGTGTTCAAGACTCCTGGTTGTGTTCAAGACTCCTGGTTGTGTTCAAGACTCCTGGTTGTCTTCAAGACTCCTGGTTGTCTTCAAGTCCCCTGGTTGTCTTCAAGACTCCTGGCTGTCTTCAAGACTTCTGGTTGTCTTCAAGAGCCCTGGTAGTCCTCAAGAGCCCTGGCTGTCTTCAAGAGCCCTGGCTGTCTTCAAGAACCCTGGTAGTGTTCAAGAGCCTTGGTAATTTTCAAGAGCCCTGGTAGTCTTCAAGAGCCCTGGCTGTCTTCAAGACCCCTGGTAGTGCTCAAGAGCCCTGGCTGTCTTCAAGAACCCTTGTAGTGTTCAAGAGCCCTGGTAGTCTTCAAGAGCCCTGGTAGTCTTCAAGAGCCCCGGTAGTCTTCAAGACCCCTGATAGTCTTCAAGACCCCTGGTAGTCTTCAAGAGCCCTGGTAGTCGTCAAGAGCCCTGGTGGTTTTCAAGAGCCCTGGTAGTCTTTAAGAGCCCTGGTAGTCTTCAAGAGCCCTGGCTGTCTTCAAGAGCCCTGGCTGTCTTCAAGAATCCTGGTAGTGTTCAAGAGCCCTGGTAGTCTTCAAGAGCACTGGTAGTTTTCAAGAGCCCTGGTAGTCTTCAAGAGCCCTGGCTGTTTTCAAGAGAACTGACTGTCTTCAAGAGCCCTGGTAGTGTTCAAGAGCCCTGGTAGTGTTCAAGACCCCTGGAAGTCTTCAAGAGCCCTGGTAGTCTTCAAGAGCCCAGGCTGTCTTCAAGACCTCTGGTAGTGTTCAAGAGCCCTGGCTGTCTTCAAGAGCCCTGGTAGTTTTCAAGAGCCCTGGTAGTGTTCACGAACCCTGGTAGTCTTCAAGAGCCCTGGTAGTCTTCAAGAGCTCTGGCTGTCTTCAAAAGCCCTGGTAGTCTTCAAGAGCCCTGGTAGTCGTCAAGAGCCCTGGTAGTCTTTAAGAGCCCTGGTAGTTTGCAAGAGCCCTGGCTGTCTTCAAGAGCCCTGGCTGTCTTCAAGAACCCTGGTAGTCTTCAAGAGTCCTGGTAGTCTTCAAGAGCCCTGGTAGTCTTCAAGAGCCCTGGTAGTCTTTAAGAGCCCTGGTAGTCTTCAAGAGTCCTGGCTGCCTTCAAGAGCCCTGGTAGTGTTCAAGAGCCCTAGCTGTCTTCAAGAGCCCTGGCTGTCTTCAAGGCCCCTGGTAGTGTTCAAGAGCCCTGGTAGTGTTCAAGAGCCCTGGTAGTCTTCATGAACCCTGATGGTCTTCAAGAGCCCTGGTAGTCTTCAAGAGCCCTGGTAGCCTTCAAGACCCCTGGTAGTCTTCAAGAGTCCTGGTAGTCTTCAAGACCCCTGGTAGTCTTCAAGAGCCCTGGTAGTCTTCAAGACCCCTGGTAGTCTTCAAGAGCCCTGGTGGTCTTCAAGACCCCTGGTAGTCTTCAAGAGCCCTGGTAGTCTTCAAGAGCCCTGGTGGTCTTAAAGGGACCCCTGGTAGTCTTCAAGAGCCTGGTAGTCTTCAAGAGCCCTGGTAGTCTTCAAGAGCCCTGGTGGTCTTCAAGACCCCTGGTAGTCTTCAAGAGCCCTGGTAGTCTTCAAGAGCCCTGGTAGTCTTCAAGAGCCCTGGTAGTCTTCAAGAGCCCTCGTGGTCTTCAAGACCCCGGGTTAGTCTTCAAGAGCCCTGGTAGTCTTCAAGAGCCCTGGTGGTCTTCAAGACCCCTGGTAGTCTTCAAGACCCCTGGTAGTCTTCAAGACCCCTGGTAGTCTTCAAGACCCCTGGTAGTCTTCAAGACCCCTGGTAGTCTTCAAGACCCCTGGTAGTCTTCAAGAGCCCTGGTAGTCTTCAAGAGCCCTGGTGGTCTTCAAGACCCCTGGTAGTCTTCAAGACCCCTGGTAGTCTTCAAGACCCCTGGTAGTCTTCAAGAGCCCTGGTAGTCTTCAAGACCCTGGTAGTCTTCAAGACCCTGATAGTCTTCAAGAGCCCTGGTAGTCTTCAAGAGCCCTGGTGGTCTTCAAGACCCCTGGTAGTCTTCAAGACCCCTGATAGTCTTCAAGAGCCCTGGTAGTCTTCAAGAGCCCTGGTGGTCTTCAAGAGCCCTGGTAGTCTTCAAGACCCCTGGTAGTCTTCAAGACCCCTGGTAGTCTTCAAGAGCCCTGGTAGTCTTCAAGACCCCTGGTAGTCTTCAAGACCCCTGATAGTCTTCAAGAGCCCTGGTAGTCTTCAAGACCCCTGGCTGTCTTCAAGCAGACGCTGGACAGGCACATAAAGTCAATACTTGACCAGCCAGGCTGTGGTTCGTACCTCGGGTTGCGTACAGCCAACAATAACAGCCTGGTTGATCAGACCCTGATCCACCATGAGGCCTGGTCACAGACCGAGCTGAGGGGGCGTTGATCCCCGGAACTCTCTCCAGGTATACATTGAGGTGTACATGTACAGTGAGTGTACATAACTAACATGTACAGTGAGGTGCACATGTACGTGTCCAGTGAGTACGTGACGTACATGTACATTGGGACGTACATGATGTACATGTACATTGTGGTGTACGTGTACATGTACACTGAGATGTATATGATGTACATGTACAGTGAGGTGCACATGATGTACATGTATATTAAGACATACACACACACACACACACACATACACATACACATACACACACACACACACACACACACACACACACACATACACATACACATACACACACACATACACACACACACACACACACACATAACACACAACACACACACACACATACACATACACACACACACACACACACACAACACATACACATACACACACACACATACACCACACACACACACACACATACACATACACATACACACACACACACACACACACACACACACACACACAACACATACACACACACACACATACACATACACACATACACACACACACACACACATACACACACACACACACACACCACACACACACACACATACACACACACCACACACACACAAGGGAGCAGAAATAATAGGAAGACCAAAACGAGTCCTTGGTTTACCGAGGTGTAGGGAGGCAAAAAACTAAGTGCAACAGAGAATGGAAAAGGTACAGGAGGCATAGGACCCAGGAAAACAAGGAGATTAGTAGAAGAGCCAGAAACGAGTATGCACAGATAAGGAGGGAGGCCAGCGACAGTATGAAAACGACATAGCATCGAAAGTCAAATCTGACCCGAAACTGCTGTATAGCCACATTAGGAGGAAGACAACAGTCAAGGACCAGGTGATAAGGCTGAGGAAAGAAGGTGGAGAACTCACAAGAAACGATCAAGAGGTATGTGAGGAGCTCAACACGAGATTTAAGGAAGTATTTACAGTAGAGACAGGAAGGACTCTGGGGGGACAGACCAGATGGGGACACCAGCAAGGAATACACCAACAAGTGTTGGACGACATACATACAGATGAGGAGGAGGTGAAGAAACTGCTAAGGGAATCGATACCTCAAAGGCAATGGGACCGGACAACATCTCCCGTGGGTCCTTAGAGAGGGAGCAGATATGTTGTGCGTGCCACTTGCCACAATCTTCAACAATCCCTGGAAAACTGGGCAACTACCTGAGGTATGGAAGACGGCAAATGTAGTTCCCATTTATAAAAAAGGAGACAGAAAAGAGGCACTAAACTATAGACCTGTGTCATTGACGTGTATAGTATGCAAAATTATGGAGAAGATTGTCAGGAGGAGAGTGGTGGAGCACCTGGAACGGAACAGGAGTATAAATGCCAACCAGCACGGATTCACGGAAGGCAAATCCTGTGTCACAAACTTCTGGAGTTTTACGATAAAATAACAGAAGTAAGACAAGAGAGAGAGGGGTGGGTTGATTTGCATCTTCTTGGACTGCAAGAAGGCCTTTGACACAGTTCCTCACAAGAGATTAGTGCAGAAGCTAGAGCATCAGGCGCATATAACAGGAAGGGCACTGCAATGGATCAGAGAATACCTGACAGGGAGGCAACACGAGTCATGGTACGTAATGATGTATCACAGTGGGCACCTGTGACGAGCGGGGGGCCCACAGGGGTCGGTCCTAGGACCAGTGCTATTTTTGGTATATGTGAACGACATGACGGAAGGGTTGGATTCAGAAGTGTCCCTGTTTGCAGATGATGTGAAGTTAATGAGGAGAATTAAATCTGATGGGACCAGGCAGGACTTCAAAGAGACCTGGACAGACTGGACACCTGGTCCAGCAATGGCTTCTCGAATTTAATCCTGCCAAATGCAAAGTCATGAAGATAGGGGAAGGGCACAGAAGACCACAGACAGAGTATAGGCTAGGTGGCCAAAGACTGCAAACCTCACTCAAGGAGAAAGATCTTGGGGTGAGTATAACACCGAGCATGTCTCCGGAAGCACACATCAATCAGATAACTGCTGCAGCATATGGGCGCCTGGCAAACCTGAGAACAGCATTCCGATACCTTAGTAAGGAATCATTCAAGACACTGTACACCGTGTATGTCAGGCCCATACTGGAGTATGCAGCCCCTGTTTGGAACCCGCACTTGATAAAGCACGTCAAGAAACTAGAGAAAGTACAAGGTTTGCGACAAGGTTAGTTCCAGAGCTAAGGGGAATGTCCTATGAAGAAAGATTAAGGGGAAATCGGCCTGACGACACTGGAGGACAGGAGGGTCAGGGGGGAGACATGATAACGACATTTAAAATACTGCGTGGAATAGACAAGGGGGGACAAAGACAGGATGTTCCAGGGAGGGGACACAGAAACAAGAGGCCACAATTGGAAGTTGAAGACACAATGAGTCAGAGAGATAGTAGGAAAATATTTCTTCAGTATAGAGTTGTAAGGCAGGGGAATAGCCTAGAAAAGACGTAGTGGAGGCAGGAACCATCACAGTTTTAAGACGAGGTTTGATAAAGCTCATGGAGCGGGGAGAGAGAGGACCCAGTAGCAACCGGTGAAGAGGCGGGGCCAGGAGCTGGACTCGACCCCTGCAACCACAAATAGGGGAGTACAAATAGGTGAGTACACAACACACACACACAGCACACACACACTCATACACAGCACACACACATACACACAAAACACACACACACACACACACACACATATACACATAAACACACACACACACACACACACACACCCCCACACACACATACACATACACATACACACACACACACACACACACACACACACACACACACACACACAGCACACACACACTCATACACAGCACACACACACACACACACAGCACACACACATACACACACCCCACACACACACACAACACCACACACACATATACACACACACACACATACAACTAACACACACACAGCACACTCACCCCCAAAACACACACACACACCACACACACACATACACCAACACACACCACACATACACACACCACACACACACACACACACACACACATACACACACACATACACAAAACACACACACAGCACACACACACACACACACACACACACACACACAGCACACCCCACACATACACAGAACACACACACACACACCACACACACACACACACACACCACAACATACACCCCACACACACACATACACACAAAACACACAACATAACACACACAAACACACCACACACACACACACACAGCCAAAACCCCACACACACACATACACACACAGCACACACACACACACCACACACAGCACACACACACACACACACACACACACACACACACACACACACACATATGCATTCCTCGCCCGGGAATCGAACCCAGGTGACTAAATGAATTAGGTAGTAGTGTAGTAGGGGGATACCTGCTCCCTCCTCATTACACCCACCACCTGCTTCCGTAAGCAGGGGCGGAAGTGGCCACAGCCAGGGGGAAGCAGAGTGGCAAGGGAAGGGTGGACCAGGAATTCCCTTTCCAGCTGCCCCTTGCGGGCGTTCCCTCTCTGGATGGCCACACTACGCTCCTGAATCCTCTTTACTCACTTTCTCTCTCATTCCTCGGATCAAAACCCGCAATTATCCACACTGTCGGCTATGAGGACGATAATCACGTGTTTAACACTGGAATAATGACCTTTGTGCAGTACTCTCGTGGGACTGATATCCTGGTATATTGGGGACTGACAACACCAATAATAATAAAAATAATTATACCATTATTAATAATAGTAATAATTGTTGAATTGTGGCGGTGGTGGGTTGCCGGGTGGGTGAGGGTGGGCGAGGTGGGCGGGGGGTGGGCGGAGGGGGGGTGAGGGTGGGTGAGGGTGGGGAGGGTGGGGGGAGGGTGGGGAGGGTGGCGAGGGTGGGCGAGGGTGGGCGAGGGTGGGTGAGGGTGGGTGAGGGTGGGCGAGGGGGGTGAGAGTGGGTGAGGTGGGGCGAGGGTGGGTGAGGTGGGTGAGGGTGGGCGAGGTGGTGGTGAGGGTGGGGAGGGATGGGTGAGGGTGGGTGAGGGTGGGCGAGGGTGGGGTGAGGGTGGGTGAGGGTGGGGAGGGTGGGTGAGGGTGGGTGAGGGGGGGCGAGGGTGGGTGAGGGTGGGTGAGGGTGGGCGAGGGTGGGTGAGGGTGGGTGAGGGTGGGCGAGGGTGGGTGAGGGTGGGTGAGGTGGGCGAGGGTGGGCGAGGGTGGGCGAGGGTGGGTGAGGGTGGGTGAGGGTGGGTAGGGTGGGGGAGGGGGGCGAGGGTGGGCGAGGGTGGGCGAGGGGGGGCGAGGTGGGTGAGGGTGGGTGAGGGTGGGCGAGGGGGGGTGAGGTGGGTGAGGGGGCGAGAGTGGGCGAGGATGGGTTGAGGGTGGGTGAGGGTGGGTGAGGGTGGGCCCAGGGTGGCAAGAGTGGTTGAGGGGGGGCGATGGTGGGTGATGGTGGGCGAGGGGGGGTGAGGGTGGTTGAGGGTGGGCGATGGTGGGTGAGGGTGGGCGAGGGTGGGGGAGTGTGGGTTTAGGGTGGGTGAGGGTGGGCGAGGATGGGTTGAGGGGGGGCGAGGGTGGGTGAAAGTGGGCAAGGGTGGGCGAGGGTGGGCGAGGGTGGGCGAGGGTGGGGGGAGAGTGGGTGAGGGTGGCGAGGGTGGGCGAGGGTGGGTGAGGGTAGGCGAGGGTGGGTGAGGGTGGGTAAGGGGGTGGGCGAGGGTGGAGAAAGGGTGGGGGAGGGTGGCGAGGGTGGGTGGAGGGTGGGTGAGGGGGGGCCCAAAGGGTGTGTGAGGGTGGGTGAGGGTACGCGAGGGTGGGTGAGGGTGGGCGAGGGTGGGTGAGGGAGGGCGAGGGTGAGTGAGGGTGGGTGAGGGTGGGCGAGGGTGGGTGAGGGTGGGCGAGGTAAATGAGGGTGGGCGAGGGTTAGCGAGGGTGGTCGAGGGTGGGTGAGAGTGGGCGAGGGTGGGCTTGGGTTGGGCGGGGTGGACTGGGGTGGGCGGGGTGGACTGGGTGTGGACGGGGTGGGCGAGTGGACTGGGGTGGGCGGGGTGGACTGGGGTGGACGGGGTGGACTGTGGTGGGCGGGGGACTGGGTGGACGGGGTGGGCGGAGTGGACTGGGGTGGGCGGGGTGGACTGGGGTGGACGGGGTGGACTGGGGTGGGCGGGGTGGACTGGGAGAGCGGAGTGGACTGGGGTGGGCGGGGTGGACTGGGGTGGCGGGGTGGACTGAGGTGAGCGTGGTGGACTGGTGTGGACTGGGGTGGGCGGGGTGGACTGGGGTGGACGGGTGAAATGGTGGTGGCAGGGTGGACTTGGGTGGGCAGGGTGGACTGGGGTGGGCGGGGTGCACTGGGGTGAGCGGTGTGTGAATGGGGTGGGCGGGGTGGACTTGGGTGGACTGGGGTGGGCGGTGTGGAGTGGGGTGGGCGGGGTGGACTGGGGCGGAGCTGGGGGTGAGCGGGTGGGACTGGGGTGGGCTGGGTGGACTGGGGTGAGCGGAGTGGACTGGGGTGGGCGGGGTAGACTGGGGTGGGCGGGGTGGACTGGGGTGGGCGGGGTGGACTGGGGTGAGCGGGTTGGACTGGTGTGGACTGGGTGGGCGGGGTGGACTGGGTGGGCGGGGTGGACTGGAGTGGACGGGGTGAAATGGGGTGGCGGGGTGGACTGGGGTAAGCGGGGTGGACTGGGGTGGGCGGGGTGGACTGGGGTGAGCGGTGTGGAATGGGGTGGGCGGGGGTGGACTTGGGTGGGCGGTGTGGGAATGGGGTTGGGCGGGGTGGACTGGGGCGGACGGGGTGGGCGGGGTGAGCGGGGTGGACTGGGGTGGGCGGGGTGGATGGGGAGGGCGGGGTGAACTGGGGTGGGCAGGGTGGACTGGGGTGGGCGGGGAGAACTGGGGTGGGCAGGGTGGCCTGGGGAGGGCGGGGTGGACTGGGGTGGACGGGGTGGACTGGGGTGGGTGGGGTGGTCTGGGGTTGGCGGGGTGCCCTGGGGAGGGCGGGGTGGAATGGGGTGGGCGGGGTGGACTGGGGTGGGTGGGGTAGCCGGGGTGGACTCGGGTGGTCGGGGTGGACTGGGGAGGGCGGGTTGACTGGGGTGGGCGGGGTTGGACTGAGGTGGGCGGTGTGGACTGCTGTGGGCGGGGTGGCCTGGAGAGGGCGGGGTGGACTGGGGTGGGCAGGGTTGGACTGGGGTGGGCAGGGTGGACTGGGGTGGGCAGGGTGGACTGGGGTGGGCAGATTGGACGGGTGGGCAGGGTGGACTTGTGGGCAGGGTGGACTGGGGTGAGCGGGGTGGATGGGGTGGGCGGGGTGGACTGGGTGGGCGGGGTGGACTGGAGTGGGCGGGGTGGCCTGGGGAGGGCGGGGTGGTCTGGGTGGGCGGGGTGGACTTGGGTGCGCGGGGTGGACTGGGGTGGGCAGGGTGGACTGGGGTGGGCAGGGGTGGACTGGGGAGGCGTGGTGGACTGGGGTGGGCAGGGTGGCCTGGGGAGGGCGGGGTGGACTGGGGTGCGCGGGATGGACTGGGGTGGGCGGGGTGAACTGGGGTGGACTGGGGTGGGTTGGGTGGCCTGGGGAGGGCGGGGTGGACTGAGGTGGGCGGGGTGGACTGGGAGTGAGCGGGGTGGCCTGGGATGGGCGGGGAGGCCTGGGGTGGGCGAGGTGGCGTAGGGTAGCGGGGTGGCCTGGGGTGGGCGGGGTGGAGAGTGGACTGGGGTTGGCGGGGTGGACTGGGATGGGCGGGGTGGACTGGGAGGGCGAGGGTGAGGGGGTGGCCTGGGGAGGGCTGGGTGGAGTGGGGTGAGCAGAGTGGCCTCGGGAGGACGGGATGGACTGGGTGGGCAGGGTGGACTGGGGTGGGCAGGGTGGACTGGGGTGGCAGGGTGGAATGGGGTGGGCAGGGTGGCCTGGGGTGGGCGGGGGTGGGGGGGGCCTGGGGAGGGCGGGGTTGGACTGGGGTGGGGGGGGGAAGGGGTGGGGGGGGGTGAAGGGGGGTCGGCGGGTGCTGGGGTGGGCGGGGTGGAGGGGGGTGGGAAGGGGGGTTTTGAGGGGGGGGGATGGGGGGGGGCGGGGTGAACTGGGGTGGGGGGAGTGGGGGGGGGGGTGGACTGGGGTGGGCGGGGTGAACTGGGGTGGCAGGGTGGACTGGGGTGGGGGGGGGACGGGGTGGGCGGGTGAACGGGGGGGGCAGGGGGATGGGGGGGCGGGGGGACGGGGTGGGCAGGGTGGAGGGGTGGGAGGGTGGAGGGGGGTGGGCAGGGGGGCCGGGGGGGCGGGGGGGTGGGGTGGGCAGGGGGTTTGGGGGGCGGGTGGCTGGGGTGGGGGGGGGGACGGGGTACGGGAATGGGGGGGGCGGGGTGGTGGGGGTGGGGGGGCTGGGGGTTTGTGTGTTATGTGTTTGTTTTTGGTGTGTTTGTTGTGTGTGTGGGTATTTTGGGTGTGTGTGTGTGTGTTGTGTGTGTGTGTGTTGGTGTGTTTTTTTGGGTGGGTGTGTGTGTTGTGTGGGTTTGTGTGTGTGTGTTTGTGTGGTGTGTGTTATGTGTTTTTTGTGTGTGTTGTGTGGTTGTTTTTGTGTTTTTTTGGGGTTTTTATTTTTTTTTGGTTTTTTTTTTTTTGTGTTATTTTTTTTTGGTGTTTGTTTTATTGTGTGTGTGGTGTGTGTGTGGTGTGTGGGGGTGTGTGTGTGTGTGTGGGGTTTTGGTGTTGTGGTGTGTTGTGTGTGGGGTGTGTGTGTGTGGGTGGTGTGGTGTGTGTGTGTGGGGTGTGTGTGTTGTAGTGTATGTGTGTGTGTGTGTGTGTGTGTTGTGGGGTGTGTGTGTGTGTGTGTTTTGTTGTGTGGTAGTGTGTGGTGTGTATGTGTGTGGGTGTGGTTGTGTGGTTGTGTGTGTTGGGTGGGTGTGGTTGGTGGTGTGTGTGTGTGTGTGTGTGTGTGTGTGTGTGTGTGTGGTGTGTGTGTTTTGTGTGTGTTTGGTGTGTGTGTGTGTGTTTTGGTGTGTGTGTGTGTGTTGTGTGTGGTGTGTAGTGGGGGTGTTGTTGTTGTAGTGTGTGTGTGTGGTGCAGTGTGTGTGTGTGTGTGTGTGTATGTGTGTGTTGTGTGTGTGTGTGTGTGGTGTGTGTGTGTAGTGTGTTGTGTGTGTTGTGTGTGGTGTGTGTGTGTGTGTGTGTGGTGTGGGTGTGTGTGTGGTGTGTGTGTGTGTGTGTGGTTTTGTGTTGTGTTTAGTTAGTGGTGTGGGTGTGTGTTGTGTGTGATGTGTGTGGTGTGTGTGTGGTGTATGGTGTGTAGTTATGGTGTGGTGTGTGTGTGTGTGTGGTGTGTGGTGTGTGGGTGGTGGTGTGGTGTGTGTGTGTGCGTGTGTGGTTGTGTGTTGTGTGGGGTGTTTGTGGTGTGTGTGTGTGTGTGTGTGTGTAGTTGTGTGGGGTGGTGTGGTTGGTGTGTGTGTGTAGTGGTGTGTGTTGTTTGTGGTGTTTTTGTGTGTGTGTGTGTGTTGGTGTGTGTGTGTGGGGGTTGTGTGTGTAGGTGGGGTGTGTGTGTGTTAGGTGTGTGTGTGTGTCGTTGTGTGTGTGTGTGTGTGTTGTTTTTGTGTGTGTGTGTTTGTGTGTGTGTGTGTGTAGTGGTGTGTGTATTGTGTGTGTGTGTGTGGTGTGTAGTGTGTGTGTGGTAGGTGTATGTGTTGTGTGTGTGTTTTGTGTATGTGTGTGTGTGTGGTGTAGTGTTGTGTGTTGTTGTGTGTGTGTGTGTGTGGTGTGTGTTGGTGGTGTGGTTTTGTAGTAAGGTGTGTGTTGTGTGTGTGGTGTGTGTGTGTGTGTGGAAAGGGTGTGTTGTGTGGTGTGTGTGTTTAGTGTGTGTGTGTGTGTGGTGTGTGGTGTGGGTGTTGTGTGTGTAGTGTGTGTGTGTGTGTATGTGTTGTGTGTGTGTATGTTGTGTGTGTGGTAGCGTGTGTGTGGTGTGTGTGTAGTGTGTGTGTGTAGTGGTGTGTGTGTAGTGGTGTGTGGGGTGTTGTGTGTAGTGCGTTTGTTTTGTATGTGTGTGTGTGTGTTGGTGTGTGTGTGTGTGTGTGTGTGTGTGTGTGTGTGGTGTTGTGTGTGGTGTGGTGTGTGGTGGTGTGTGGTGTAGTATGTATGTTGTGTGTGTGTGTGTGTGTGTGTGTGTGGTGTGGTGTTTTTGGGGTTGTAGTTGTGTGTGTGTATGTGTATCACCTTTTTGTACTCACCTATTTGTGGTTGCAGGGGTCAGTCCTAGTCCGGGCCCCGCCTCTTCACCGGTTGCTAAGCCCCTCTCTCTCCCCGCTCCATGAGCTTTATCAAAACCTCGTTTTAAAAACTGTGTATGGTTCTCCCTCCACTACGTCATTTTCTAGGCTTTTTCCACTGCCTTACAACTCTAGATGAAGAAATCTTTACTATCTCTCTGACTCTTTGTGTCTTCAACTTCCAAAATTTTGGGCCCCCTTGTTTCTGTGTCCCCTCCTGGAAAAATCCTGCCTTGTCCCCCTTGTCTATTTTCCCCGCAGTTTTTATATGTCGTTATCAGTCTCCGACCCCCCTGTCCCCCCAGTGTCGTCAGGCCGATTTTCCCTTTAAACTTTTTTCATAGGTCTTCCCCCTTAGCCTGGGAAATAACCCCGTTTCAAACCCTTTTTACTTTTTCTAGTTTCTTGACGTGTTTATCAAGTGGGGGGTTTCCCAAAAAGGGCTGCATACTCCAGTATGGGCTGACATCACGGTGTACAGTGTCTTGATATTCCCTTTTAAAGGGACGGGAAAGCTGTTTTCAGGTTTTTTAGGCGCCCTTTTGCTGCAGCAGTTATCTGATTGTGGTGCTTCCGGAGACAGCCGGTGTTATACTCCCCCAAATTTTTTCCCTTGAGTGAGGTTTGCGTCTTTTGGCCCCCTAGCCTATACTCGTCTGTGGGCTTCTGTCCCTTCCCTATCTTCATGATTTGATTTGGCAGGTTAAATTCGAGAAGCCATTTGTGGACCAGGTGTCCAGTCTGTCCGGTCTCTTTTTAAATCCGCCTGGTCTATCAGATTTAATTCTCCTATTTAAATTCACATCTCTGCAAACAGGGACCTTTTTGAGTCTACCTTCCGTCATGTCGTTCAATTACCAAAAAAAAGCACTGGGCCCGGACCCACCCCCGGGGGACCCCCCTCGTATGGGCCACTGTGATACATCATTTCGTACCATGACCCTTGTTGCTCCCTTAGGTATTCTTGATCCATTGCAGTGCCCTTCCTGTTTTATGCGCGTGCTCTAGCTTCTGACTAATCTCTTTTGGGGGAATGTGTCAAGGCCCTTTTTGCAGTCCCAAAAAGATGAAACAAACCCCCCCCTCTCTTCTTGTCTTACTTTGTTATTTTTTATAAAAATCAGAAGGTTTGTGACCGGATTTGCTTCCGTGAATCCGTGTGGTTTGGGATTTATCTCCTGTTCGTTCCCGGTGCTCCCCCACTCTCCCTGACAAACTTTCCCTTAATTTTGGTACTATAAAGTCAATGACACAGGGCTATGTTTAGTGCCTCTTTTCTGTCTCCTTTTTGAAATGGGAACTCATTTGCCCTTTCCATCCTCAGGTAGTTGCCCGTTTCCGGGGTGTGTGAAGATTGTGGTATGTGTGTGTAGTGTGTGTGTGTGTAGTGTGTGGTGTGGTGTGGTGTGTGTGTGTTTTGTGTGTGTGTGTGTTATATTGTGTGTGTGTGGTGTGGTGTTGTGTAGAAGTGTGTGTGTGTGTTGGTGTGTGTGGTGTGTGTGTGTGTGTGTGTGTTTGTGTTTAGTAAGTGTGTTGTGTGTGTGGTGTGGTGTGTGTGTGTTGGGGTGTGTGTTGTGTGTGGCGTGTGTAGTGTGTGTGGTGTAGTGTGTGTGTGTGTGTGTGTGTGTGTTGTTTTGTGTGTGGGTGTGTGTGTGTGTGGGGTTTTGTGTGTGTGTGTGTATGTAGTGTATGTGTAGGTTGTGTGTTAGTGTGTTTTTGTGTAGTGGTTTGTGTGTGTGTGTGTGTGTATGTGAGTGGTGTGGTGTGTGTGTGTGGTGTGTGTTGGGGTGGTGTGTTGTGTGTAGTGTGTGTGTAGGGGTTTTGTGTGTGTGTGTGGTGTGTGTGTGTGTTTAGTGTTTGTGTGTGTGTGTGTAGTGTGTGGTAGTGTTTGTGTGTGTGTGTGTTTTGTATGTGTGTGTGTGGTGTGTAGGGTGTGTTTGTGTGAGTGGGTTTGTGTGTGGTGTGTTGTAGGTTTTTGTAGTGTGTGTGTGTAAGTGTGTGTGTACTGTGTGTGTGTAGGTGTATGTGTAGTGTGTGTGTAGTGTGTGTGTTAGGTGTGTGTGTTAGTGGTGTGTAGTGTGTGTGTGTGTAATGTGGTGTGTAATGTGTGTGTGTGTAGTGTGTGCATGTGTAGTGTGTGATGTTTTTTCTGGAGTTATCTGGAGTTTATCTGGAGGAGTTCGGGGGTCAACGCCCCCGCGGCCCGGTCTGTGACCAGGCCCCCTTGGTCAGTGTCCAGGAGGACCCACACCAGTCGACTAACACCCAGGTACCCTTTTATGATGGGGGGAAAATGAAAGAGGTGGAAAAAAAACACGTCCAAGTTTCTACTCTGGCTGGGAAACGAACCCCGGCCCCCACCCTGTGAAGCGAGAGCGTTAACCCCCAAAGGGCCCCCGGCCCGTTGGTGTTGTTTGTGTAGTGTGTGTGTGTGTGTGTGTGCAGTTGTGGTGTGTGTGTTGTGGTGTGTGTGTGTGTTTGGGTGTTGTTGTGTGTGTGTGTTGTTGTGTGTGTGTGTGTGTAGTGTGTGTGTAGTGTGTGTGTGAGTTTTTCAGGGTTTGGCCCCTACATGTACTCCCTCGTGGTCTTCTTTGATTTCCCAGTCTTCCCAACTAAACACTTTTTGGGTTTTAAACTCCAACAAAACATGTTTTTGGGCCCGGCTTGCAAACCCGTCTAAAACTCCCCGTACTCCCACTGATCCTCATTCATTGCATTCTCCTCTTAACTTCGCTCTCTGTCAAAAGGGCACCCCTTAATCTATCCTTTCCAAAATGTTATTCCAATATCCAGAAACAGCAACGGCCTAAAGACAAACCCCTTTGGAACCCCCTTCAAACACACTGGACCTAGGGCCGACCCTTGTTTTTGGGAACCCACTCAACACCCGGGCCTAAGACTAACCCTTGTGGGCCCCCCTCAAAAACCCGGGCCCCAGGGTAAACTTGTGGCATCCCCCTCAACACCCGGCCCTGGACTAAAAAAATGTGGCATCCCACTCAACACACCGGCCCTAAGGACTAACCCTTGTGGACCCACCAACCCCCGCCCTAGCGTAACCCTTGTGCATCCCACTAACACACCGGCCCTAGGACTAACCCTGTGAACCCACTCGTCACAATCGCCTACTGTGACACTTCGTCACGTACCATCACTCGTAGTTTCCTTCCTTTTAGTCACGTATTACCCGATCCATTGCAGTGTCTTTCATGTTCTTTCTGCATAGACATGCATATTCTTGGACTGTAAGAAAGTCTCGAAGTTTATTTGACAGTTCAAGAAAATGTAGTCTATGCATGACTCTTTCTCATGTCTTACGTCACCTTGTACAAGAAAAGAGCAATAAGGAACAGTGACATGACTGAAACAATACGCAAATAAACTGCATTTAGAAGAGAGAAAGTTATGACAATGTTTGGGTCTGATTTGGACCATTTACAAAGTCACACTAGCAGCATGACCAGTACCAATACTTCTTCCTCTCTTGGTCTCTTCCCTGTCCCCCTCACCTATATATTTACAAAGTCACACTAGCAGCATGACCAGTACCAATACTTCTTCCTCTCTTGGTCTCTTGCCTGTCCCCCTCACCTATATATTTACAAAGTCACACTAGCAGCATGACCAGTACCAATACTTCTTCCTCACTTGGTCTCTTCCCTGTCCCTCTCACCTATATATTTACAAAGTCACACTAGCAGCATGACCAGTACCAATACTTCTTCCTCTCTTGGTCTCTTCCCTGTCCCTCTCACCTAAATATTTACAAAGTCACACTATCAGCATGACCAGTACCAATACTTCTTCCTCTCTTGGTCTCTTCCCTGTCCCTCTCACCTAAATATTTACAAAGTCACACTATCAGCATGACCAGTACCAACACTTCCTCTCTTGATCTCTTCCCTGTCCCCCTCACCTATATATATACTGGTTTCCTCTTTTGTGTTAGTGTGACTTTGTAAACGGTCGAAGTTAGACCGATACATTGTCATAAGTTCTCTCTTTCATGTACGACTTATTTTTATCTTGTTAAAACTCCAGGAAGTTTGTGACACAGGATTTTCCCTCCCTGAAGCTCTGCTGGTTGAGTGTTCCTTCGTAAGTGCTGATAATTCCTGATAATCTCCATAACTTTACGTGTCAGCAACACTGGTTTGTAGCTTTTCCAGTACCACCTCCAGCATCTTAACCTTCCATATTTCTAGTCCCTCATGTGGCTCCAGGTTTACCCAGTCAATCTAGTTGTCGAAATCCCCCACAACTAGTAACTTTGCAATGTCCATGTGGGCCCTTCTGGCCACCTCAGCTAGTGTGTCCACCATCGCTCTGTTGCTCTCATCATACTCTTGTCTTGGTCTCCTGCTGTTAGGTGGTGGGTTGTAACATCACTATCATCACATATTCCTTCCATGTAGTCCCTTGGTTCCTCCCATCTCAAATCTCCACCGGTTTTTGATAAGCAGTGCAACTCCTTCCTCTCCGTTTCCTCCGTCATTCCTCAGGATATAATATCCAGTTGGGAAGATCACGTCTGTTATCCCTGTGAGCTTTGTTTCCAAGAGTGGTGTGACGTCTGGGGATGCCTCCAAGATTCGCCTGTGCCACTCCTTCCTTATTTGCCGTTTCACCTTTGTTGGTGTACTATCCCTTCATCTTATTTTCTGGTACTGTATTCTGAGTAGTGGGAGGGGTTGAAGTGGGCTGGGGGAGTGGGTGGTAGAGTGGGATACTATGAGAGACTGTTGTGAAGGGGGTGTTTGTGCTAGGGGGAGAGGAGCTTGTGAGCGGGGAGTGTGATTTGATATGGATTTATATATTTGGTTGTGGTGGGGTGATAAGGGTTGAGAGTGTTCTGTGCATGGTTATATTTGTTTAGAGACAGGTAGGGGAGCCTGAGTATGGGCTCCCCTACTGTCTCTATCCTTGTCTCTACTTCCTGTCTCTTGGTTTCTCCTTTTCTTTCTTGTGTTCTGTTGTGGTCGAGGTACACTCGCTGTTATTGCTGTGATCTTGTGGTGCAAGATCTTGTTACATAATATATCATCAATGTCAATTTGACAGAGTGATTTTTCCCCTTAAATATCCCCCAGTTCTCTGAAAAATTGTCTTGTTTGGTATTTTTAATCTCTCTCTCTTCCCCCTGTTTTCTTTCTTCACATATCCTTCCCTCAGCCTCCTGTTGCCCATTAATAATCATTGATCTCTTTCCTCTTCCTATTTCTTCTCTGATTTTATCCTGGCTCTGACTTATCTCCATTACTACTTCCAATAACATATCCTGGACCACCAGGTGGCTTGATTGCATGTCTGCAAAGAACATCTCATCTCCTTTCCTTCAGTTCCCTCACTGTCAACTATTTTTTCTATTACCATTGCCATGTCCCTTTCATTCTTTAGTTCTATATCCCACTTCAGCATTTTCAGTTCCTCTTCTAGGTTCTGTATCTTGGCCTCTGCAGCTGCAGCTTGTAGCTCCCACTTCTTGCTTTCTTTAGTCATCTCCCACACTGTACTAATAAACTTGTTTACCTTCCTTTCTGATTCTTGTTTGTGTACTCTATCTGTGGTGGCAAGGGTTTAGACACAGCTCCTGGCCCCACCTCTTTGCTAGTTGCTACTAGGTCCACTCCCTCCCAGTTCCTGGCCCCACCTCTTTGCTAGTTGCTACTAGGTCCACTCTCTCCCTGCTCCAAGATTTCTATCATATTTCTTAAAGTTAGGTATGGATCTTGCCTCCACTGCATCACTTTCCCGACTGTTCCACTTCCTGACAATTCTGTATGTGTGCTCACCAATTTGTGGTTGCAGGGGTCGAGACATGGCTCCCGGCCCGTGAATGTTGTCTGTGTTTTGTGTGTGTGTGTGTGTGTGTGTGTGTGTGTGTGTGTGTGTGTGTGTGTGTGTGTGCATGTGTGTTTTGTGTGTGTGCACGTGTGTATGTGTATGTGTGGGGTTTTATTGTGTATATGTGTGAGTGTATGTGTGTGTGTGTGTGTTGTGCGTGTTTGTGTTGTGCGTGTGTGTTGTGCGTGTGTGGGTTGTCCGTGTTGTGTGGTGTGTGTGTGTGTGTGTGTGCGTGTGTGTGTGTGTGTGTGTGTGTGTGTGTGTTGTGTGTGTGTGTGTGTGTGTGTGTGTTGTGTGTGTGTGCGTGTGTGTGTGTGTGCGTGTGTTGTGTGCGTGTGTGTGTGTGTGTTGTGTTGTGTGTGTGTGCGCGTGCGTGTGGGTGTGTGTGTTGAGAGTATGTTGCGTGTGTCTTTTGTGTGTGTGTGTGTGTGTGTGTTGTGGTGTGCGTGCGTGCGTGTGTGTGTGTGTGTGTGTGTGGTGTGTGTGTTGTGTGTGTGTGTGTGTGTGCGTGCGTGCGTGTGTGTGTGTGTGTGTGTGGTGTGTGTGTGTGTGTGTGCGTGTGTGCGTGTGTGTGTGTGCGTGTGTGTGTGTGTGTGTGTGTGTGTGTGCGCGTGCCACTCTCACTCTGACAAACACAGGTGTCTACTGACCTGTAGAGGAAAGTACTGAACAGGACGGTAAACTACTGACCTAGAAAGTAAACTACTGACCTAGAAAGGAAAGTACTGACCTAGAAAGGGAAGTACTGACCCAGACAGGAAAGTAATGACCTAGAAAGTAAACTACTGACCTAGAAAGTAAACTACTGACCTAGAAAGTAAGCTACTGACCTAGAAATTAAAGTACTGACCTAGAAACGGAAGTACTGACCCAAAAAGTAAATTACTGACCCAGAAAGTAAACTACTGACCCAGAAAGGAAAGTACTGACCCAGAAAGAAAAGTACTGACCCAGAAAGGAAAGTACTGACCCAGAAAGGAAAGTATTGACCCAGAAAGGAAAGTACTGACCCAGAAAGGAAAGTATTGACCTAGAAAGGAAAGTACTGACCTAGAAAGGAAAGTACTGGCCTAGAAAGAAAAGTACTGACCCAGAAAGGAAAGTACTACCCAGAAAGGAAAGTACTGACCTAGAAAGGAAAGTACTGACCCAGAAAGGAAAGTACTGACCAAGAAACGAAAGTACTGACCAAGAAAGGAAAGTACTGACCTAAAAAGGAAAGTACTGACCGAGAAAGGAAAGTACTGACCTAAAAAGGAAAGTACTGACCTACAGAGGAAAGTACTGACCTAGAAAGGAAAGTACTGACCCAAAAGTAAACTACTGACCTAGAAATGAAAGTACTGACCTGGAAGACAAGGTACTGTCACCACTGCCCTGGAAACGTAAGTACTGCCCTGGAAGACAAGGTACTATCACCACTGCCCTGGAAGGCAAGGTACTGTCACCACTGCCCTGGAAGACAAGGTACTGTGACCACTGTCCCGGAAGGCAAGGTACTGTCACCACTGCCCTGGAAGGCAAGGTACTGTCACCACTGCCCTGGAAAGGTAAGTACTCCCCTGGAAGACAAGGTATTGTCACCACTGCGCTGGAAGGCAAGGTACTGTCACCACTGCCCTGGAAGGCAAGGTACTGTCACCACTTCCCTGGAAAGGTAAGTACTGCCTTGGAAGGCAAAGGTACTGTCACCACATCCCTGGAAAGGTAAGTACTGCCCTGGAAGGCAAGGTAGTGTCACCACTGCACTGGTAGGCAAGGTAGTGTCACCACTGCCCTGGAAGACAAGGTACTGCCACCACTGCCCTCGAAGGTAAGGTACTGTCACCACTGCTCTGGAAGGCAAGGTACTGTCACCACTGCCCTGGAAGACAAGGCAATGTCACTACTGCCCTGGAAAGGTAAGTACTGCCCTGGGAGACAAGGTACTGTCACCACTGCCCTGGAAAAGTAAATACTGCCCTGGAAGACAAGGCAATGTCACTACTGCCCTGGAAAGGTAAGTACTGCCCTGGAAGGCAAGGTACTGTCACCACTGCCCTAGAAAGGAAAGTACTGCCCTGGAAGGCAAGGTACTGTCACCACTGCCCTGGAAAAGTAAATACTGCCCTGAAGACAAGGCAATGTACTACGCCCGGAAAGGTAGTCTGCCCTGGAAGACAAGGCACTGTCACCACTGCCCTGGAAGGCAAGGTACTGTCACCACTGCTCTGGAAGGCAAGGTACTGTCACCACTGCCCAGGAAAGGTAAGTACTGCCCTGGAAGGCAAGGTAGTGTCACCACTGCCCTGGAAGGCAAGGTAGTGTCACCACTGCCTGGAAGGCAAGGTACTGTCACCACTGCCCTGGAAGACAAGGAACTGTCACCACTGCCCTGGAAAGGTAAGTACTGCCCTGGAAGGCAAGGTACTGTCACCACTGCCTTGGAAGACAAGGTAGGTCACCACTGCCTGGAAGAAGTACTGCCCCTGGAAGGCAAGGAAAGGTCACCACTGCCTGGAAAGGTAAGTACTGCCCTGGAAGACAAGGTACTGTCACCACTGCCCTGGAAAGGTAAGTACTGCCCTGGAAGACAAGATACTGTCACCACTGCCCTGGAAAGGTAAGTACTGCCCTGGAAGACAAGGTACTGTCGCCACTGCCCTGGAAAGGAAAGTACTGCCCTCGAAGGCAAGGCTGTCACACCTGCCCTCGAAGGCAAGGCACTGTCACTACTGCCCTGGAAGGAAAGGTACTGTCACCACTGCCCTGGAAGGCAAGGTACTGTCACCACTGCCCTGGAAAAATAAGTACTGCCCTGGAAGACAAGGCACTGTCACTACTGCCTTGGAAGGCAAGGTACTGTCACAACTGCCCTGGAAGGCAAGGTACTGTCACCACTGCCCTGGAAGACAAGGTACTGTCACTACTGCCCTGGAAGGCAAGGTACTGTCACAACTGCCCTGGAAGGCAAGGTACTGTCAATACTTCCCTGGAAGACAAGGTACTGTCACCACTGCCCTGGAAGACAAGGTACTGCCACCACTGCCCTGGAAGGCAACGTACTGTCACCACTGCCCTGGAAGACAAGGTACTGCCACCACTGCCCTGGAAGGTAAGGTACTGTCACCACTGCCCTGGAAGGCAAGGTACTGCCACCATTGCCCTGGAAGGCAAGGTACTGTCACCACTGGCCTGGAAGACATGGTACTGCCACCACTGCCCTGGAAGGCAAGGTACTGTCACCACTGCCCTGGAAGGCAAGGTACTGTCACCACTGCCCTGGAAGACAAGGTACTGTCACCACTGCCATGGAAAGGTAAGTACTGCCCTGGGAGACAAGGTAAGGTCACCACTGCCTGGAAAGGTAAGTACTGCCCTGGAAGGTAAGGTACTGTCACCACTGCCCTGGAAGACAAGGTACTGTCACCACTGCCCTAGAAAGGAAAGTACTGCCCTGGAAGGCAAGGTACTGTCACCACTGCCCTAGAAAGGAAAGTACTGCCCTGGAAGGCAAGGTACTGTCACCACTGCCCGGAAGGTAAGTACTGCCCTGGAAGGCAAGGTACTGTCACCACTGCCCTGGAAGACAAGGTATTGTCACCACTGCCCTGGAAGACAAGGTACTGTCACCACTGCCCTGGAAGACAAGGTACTGTCACCACTGCCCAGGAAAGGTAAGTACTGCCCTGGAAGGCAAGGTACTGTCACCACTGCCCTGGAAGACAAGGTACTGTCACCACTGCCCTGGAAGACAAGGTACTGTCACCACTGCTCTGGAAGGCAAGGTACTGTCACCACTGCCCTGGAAAGCAAGGTACTGTCACCACTGCCCTGGAAGGCAAGGTACTGTCAACTCACTGCCCTGGAAGGCAAGGTACTGTCACCACTGCCTGGAAGGCAAGGTACTGTCACCACTGCCCTGGAAGAGCAAGGTACCTGTCACCAAACTGCCCTGGAAGGCAAGGTACTGTCACCACTGCTCTGGAAGGCAAGGTACTGTCACCACTGCTCTGGAAGGCAAGGTACTGTCACCACTGCCCTGGAAGGCAAGGTACTGTCACCACTGCCCTGGAAGACAAGGTACTGTAACCACTGCTCTGGAAGGCAAGGTACTGTCAATACTGCCCTGGAAGACAAGGTACTGTCACCACTGCCCTGGAAGGCAAGGTACTGTCAATACTGCCCTGGAAGGCAAGGTACTGTCAATACTGCCCTGGAAGACAAGGTACTGTCACCACTGCCCTGGAAGACAAGGTACTGTCACCACTGCCTGGAAAGGTAAGTACTGCCCTGGAAGACAAGGTACTGTCACCACTGCCTGGAAAGGTAAGTACTGCCCTGGAAGGCAAGGTACTGTCAATACTGCCTTGGAAGGCAAGGTACTGTCACCACTGCCCTGGAAGGCAAGGTACTGTCAATACTGCCCAGGAAGACAAGGTACTGTCACCACTGCCCTGGAAGGCAAGGTACTGTCACCACTGCTCTGGAAGGCAAGGTACTGTCAATACTGCCCTGGAAGACAAGGTACTGTCACCACTGCCCTGGAAGGCAAGGTACTGTCAATACTGCCCTGGAAGACAAGGTACTGTCACCACTGCCCTGGAAGACAAGGTACTGTCACCACTGCCCTGGAAGGCAAGGTACTGTCAATACTGCCCAGGAAGACAAGGTACTGTCACCACTGCCCTGGAAGGCAAGGTACTGTCACCACTTCTCTGGAAGGCAAGGTACTGTCAATACTGCCCTGGAAGACAAGGTACTGTCACCACTGCCCTGGAAGACAAGGTACTGTCACCACTGCCCTGGAAGGCAAGGTACTGTCACCACTGCCTGGAAGACAAGGTACTGTCACCACTGCTCCGGAAGGCAAGGTACTGTCACCACTGCCCTGGAAGACAAGGTACTGTCACCACTGCTCCGGAAGGCAAGGTACTGTCACCACTGCCCTGGAAGGCAAGGTACTGTCACCACTGCCCTGGAAGACAAGGTACTGTCACCACTGCTCTGGAAGACAAGGTACTGTCACCACTGCCCTGGAAGACAAGGTACTGTCACCACTGCCCTGGAAGACAAGGTACTGTCACCACTGCCCTAGAAAGGAAAGTACTGCCCTGGAAGGCAAGGTACTGTTACCACTGCCCAGGAAAGGTAAGTACTGCCCTGGAAGGCAAGGTACTGTCACCACTGCCCTGGAAGACAAGGTACTGTCACCACTGCCCTGGAAGACAAGGTAAGGTCACCACTGCCTAGGAAAGGTAAGTACTGCCCTGGAAGGCAAGGTACTGTCACCACTGCCCAGGAAAGGAAAGTACTGCCCTGGAAGGCAAGGTACTGTCACCACTGCCCAGGAAAGGTAAGTACTGCCCTGGAAGGCAAGGTACTGTCACCACTGCCCTGGAAGACAAGGCACTGTCACCACTGCCCTGGAAGACAAGGTACTGTCACCACTGCTCTGGAAGACAAGGTACTGTCACCACTGCCCTGGAAGGCAAGGTACTGTCACCACTGCCCTGGAAAGCAAGGTACTGTCACCACTGCCCTGGAAGGCAAGGTACTGTCAATACTGCCCTGGAAGGCAAGGTACTGTCACCACTGCTCTGGAAGGCAAGGTACTGTCACCACTGCCTGGAAGGCAAGGTACTGTCAATACTGCCCTGGAAGGCAAGGTACTGTCACCACTGCCCTGGAAGGCAAGGTACTGTCACCACTGCTCTGGAAGGCAAGGTACTGTCACCACTGCCCTGGAAGGCAAGGTACTGTCACCACTGCTCTGGAAGGCAAGGTACTGTCAACCACTGCCCTGGAAGGCAAGGTACTGTCACCACTGCTCTGGAAGGCAAGGTACTGTAACCACTGCCCTGGAAGGCAAGGTACTGTCAATACTGCCTGGAAGGCAAGGTACTGTCACCACTGCCTTGGAAGGCAAGGTACTGTCACCACTGCCCTGGAAGGCAAGGTACTGTCAATACTGCCTGGAAGGCAAGGTACTGTCAAACTGCTCTGGAAGGCAAGGTACTGTCACCACTGCCCTGGAAGGCAAGGTACTGTCAATACTGCACAGGAAGACAAGGTACTGTCACCGCTGCCCTGGAAGGCAAGGTACTGTCACCACTGCCCTGGAAGGCAAGGTACTGTCACCACTGCTCTGGAAGGCAAGGTACTGTCAATACTGCCCTGGAAGGTAAGGTACTGTCACCACTGCCCTGGAAGACAAGGTACTGTCACCACTGCCCTGGAAGGCAAGGTACTGTCACCACTGCCCTGGAAGGCAAGGTACTGTCACCACTGCCTGGAAGGCAAGGTACTGTCACCAACTGCTCTGGAAGGCAAGGTACTGTCAAACTGCCCTGGAGGGCAAGGTACTGTCACCACTGCTCTGGAAGGCAAGGTACTGTCACCACTGCCCTGGAAGGCAAGGTACTGTCACCACTGCTCTGGAAGACAAGGTACTGTCACCAATGCCCTGGAAGACAAGATACTGTCACCACTGCCCTGGAAGGCAAGGTACTGTCACCACTGCCCTGGAAGACAAGGTACTGTCACCACTGCCTGGAAGACAAGTACTGTCACACTGCCTGAAGACAGTACTGTCACCAATGCCCTGGAAGACAAGGTACTGTCACCAATGCCCTGGAAGACAAGGTACTGTCACCACTGCCCTGGAAGACAAGGTACTGTCACTACTGCCCTGGAAGACAAGGTACTGTCACCACTGCCCTGGAAGACAAGGTACTGTCACCACTGCCCTGGAAGACAAAGTACTGTCACCACTGCCCTGGAAGGTAAAGTACTGTCACCACTGCCCTGGAAGACAAGGTACTGTCACACTACTGCCCTGGAAGGCAAGGTACTGTCACCACTGCCCTGGAAGACAAGGTACTGTCACTACTGCCCTGGAAGGCAAGGTACTGTCACCACTGCCCTGGAAGACAAGGTACTGTCACTACTGCCCTGGAAGACAAAGTACTGTCACCACTGCCCTGGAAGAAAGTACTGTCACCACTCCCCTTTGAAGACAAGTACTGTCACCACTGCCCTGGAAGAAAAAGGTACTGTCACTACTGCCCTGGAAGACAAAGTACTGTCACCACTGCCCTGGAAGACAAGGTACTGTCACTACTGCCCTGGAAGACAAAGTACTGTCACCACTGCCCTGGAAGACAAGGTACTGTCACCACTGCCCTGGAAGACAAAGTACTGTCACCACTGCCCTGGAAGATAAAGTACTGTCACCACTGCCCTGGAAGACAAGGTACTGTCACCACTGCCCTGGAAGACAAGGTACTGTCACCACTGCCCTGGAAGATAAAGTACTGTCACCACTGCCCTGGAAGACAAGGTACTGTCACCACTGCCCTGGAAGATAAAGTACTGTCACCACTGCCCTGGAAGACAAGGTACTGTCACCACTGCCCTGGAAGACAAGTACTGTCACCACGCCCGAATAATACTGTCACCACTGCCCTGGAAGACAAGGTACTGTCACCACTGCCCTGGAAGACAAGGTACTGTCACCACTGCCCTGGAAGACAAGGTACTGTCACCACTGCCCTGGAAGACAAGGTACTGTCACCACTGCCCTGGAAGGGAAAGTACCACAGTTAGTAAGCCGGGCACTTACCTGCATTAAAGAGGAGAGGGCCTAAGAGGAGAGCCAGTAGCCATAGGGTGGGCGGGGTGGGCGTGCCGCCCATGTGGGCGGTGAACCAGGTCATGACTGGGCGGCTCACCACACCCACCCCGTGTAGAGCACCTGGTGGGCGGCGCCACCCATCTCCATGCCGCCCACGCTCGATACTTCCCTCCGTGTGGGCGGCAGTGTCACCCTGGGAGGGGGAAGTGCCCCGGGGGGGGTCCAGGAGGCCTGGGGGTACTGGAAAAACCGGTTCACCGGTTTAAAAACCAGCGTGGAACGTTGAAAAAGCTTAGTAAATCACTTTGAACGTTGAAAAACCACCGTTGAACGTTGAAAAACCACCGTTGAACGTTGAAAAACCACCGTTGAACGTTGAAAAACCACCGTTGAACGTTTATAAACCACCGTTGAACGTTGAAAAACCACCGTTGAACGTTGAAAAACCACCGTTAAACGTTTAAAAACCACCGTTGAACGTTTAAAAACCCAGGTAAATCACTCTTTTAAAATTAATCACCGTTGAACGTTCAAAAAACCAGATAAACCACTTAATAATACATAAAAACCAGTGATTCACTTGCCAACACTTTAAAACGTTGATAAAACCCGAGGTTTTTACCACTGTAATAACACCTAAGTTAACTCTGGTTTTTTCAAGGAAATTTCGAAAATTTCCGGTTTTTTTTCCATTAATTTTGATTTTTAAAAAAACTCTGACCGGTTTTTTTTTAGGGGGGATATTTGGATTTTTTTTTTTCTGGTTTTCTCGACTTTTTTCGATTTTGATTGAAATTTCTGATGGGTTTTTTTCCTATAAATATTTATATTTTTGGGGGGAAATATTTTCGATTTTGTTTTCAAAATTTCTAATTAAATTTTAGAAAATTTTCAGATTTTTTTTCCACTTTTCTTTCAAAATTTCTGGAGAAAATTTCAGATTTTTTTTCCAGCCTAAAACTCGAAATTTTTCAATTATTTCCGATTTCCATCCAAATTTTGGGACTAATTTTGTCCAAAATCTTTGGAAAATCCCAAGTTTGTCTTCAAAAAACCCGAATTTCACCAAAAAACCCGCCAAATTAGTGACCACTAAACACCTGATGTCCTGAGGCCACTTGTCCCCCCCTATTAAAAACCAGTTTTGGGGGGGTAGTGGGCGAAACATGGCGGTGAGAGAGAGAAATAAGTGTGTAGGACGGGGGTGGTGGCCATGGCTGCTGCTGCTGCTACAGTGTTGTCACCACCACAGCCCAGACGGCTCTGACGCTCCCTCACCACCACACCCCCCTACCACCACCACTATACTTGCCACACAACACCAACATGTCTATAAACACTTATTTTAAAGATAAACCTTCATTAAACCCAACTTAAACCCGTGGAATCAGTATTGGAATATAAACTATACTTTCCTATATGCTATTAAACCAGAGTTAGATACTTATTACTCCAAAAATATTTAAAATAATTAGACTTGTGGCAATCAATATGTGTCTCCTTACCAAACGTCGCCAACAGCACATCTATAAACACTGATTTCAACACTAAACCCAACATAAACCAACACTACCAACACCAACACAATAACTACACACTCTTACATGCTAGTAAACCTTAACTAGACACAAACTAGTGTTAAAATATCTAGAATAATTAGAGTTGTGGCAACCAGGATGTGCCTCGTTGCCACACACTACCACTAAACCATCTATAATTCCTGATTTCAACCTTAAACCACAAATAAACCCAACTTATACCAATACAAACCAAACCTTAATACAAACCATACACCCATACAGTCTACAAAATAAAAACCAGAGACAAATTAACCCAAAAATAATGAATATAATACAAGGTGTGGTAATCAATATGTCTCTCAGTGCCAGACACCACCAGAAAAATATATATAATTACTGATTTCAGCACTAAACCATCACTAAACCCAACTTACACATATACAGTCACCACTAAACCACAAACTACACACTTATAAACCCTCTTAAACCGTAACTTGAGAGTTATTAGTGTTTAATTAATAGAAATAATGAAGGTGGTGGCAATCAATATATACCTCGCTGCCAGACGTCACCACAATCTCTATAAACACTGATATTTCCACCAATAAAATTTATATAATACACATTTACTAGACTGCAGGTAATACAAACATAAGTATATACATATATACACATTAATAAACCGTATATAACAACGTACTGGCATAAAAAATAATAAAAATTGGAAAAGTCACCAGTAGACATTTTTCCAGTTGGTCCCAAAATTGACATTTTACTCTGTTTTTCTCTCAAAATTACCTCAATCATCAGCCTATATATATAAATCCACTACAAAAAATATATTTTAATATTCCTAGATATAAATTTTGCAATATAAATTTATTATTGGAGCCAAAAATATTAAAAACAAAATACACAGAGTGGTCATCGAGGCGTCGTTGCCATCACTCACCAGCCGACATAATTAACCTCTCATAATTAACCCAAAAAAACTCCATATATAAAAAAAATCTGACCACCACTCAAAACAAAAAATATAAATTTATAGGTAAAAATATTCTCCATATAAATTTATAATAAGCAACAAGAATAAAAATAAAACCGAAAATATGGCAAGAATCTCAACTGGAGTTGCCAGACACCGCCACACCGCAAATTAAACCACATATATCCCTCTCAAAACAAAATAAAACACCAACTTCTTACGCTAAATACAACCCAAAAATAAAACAATACAATCCTCCACCGGTCAAAATACAACAACAACCAAACTAACCTTACAAAATACGTAAAATAAACGGGAATGTGGCAGCCATCTTGGAGGGTGAGAGCGCGCATGCGCGTCGCCGGTGACCATATGTAAACAATAGCGAGAAATTCTTATTTTCTCCAATTATCCAGCTCAATACCGGGTTAATTATCCCGGTTAATGGATAATTAACCTCAGGAGGAGGTGAGGTGGCCTCCACCAGCCGCTAATTACCTCTAACAAGCGAAGTAATGAGGTTAACATGACGGCCACACCACTGTCTGCATCTGGGATAATCCTGGATAATTAATTATCATGTCTAAGATAGTTATTCTGGTCTAAGATAGTTATGCTGGTCTAGGATAGTTATCCTCGTCGAGGATAGTTATCCTGGTCTAGGATAGTTATCCTGGTCTAAGATAGTTATCCTGATCTAGGATAGTTATCCTGGTCTAAGATAGTTATCCTGGTCTAGGATAGTTATCCATGTCTAGGATAGTTATCCTGGTCTAAGATAGTTATCCTGGTCTAGGATAGTTATCCATGTCTAGGATAGTATTCCTGGTCTAAGATAGTTATTCTGGTCTAAGATAGTTATCCTGGTCTAGGATAGCTATCCTGGTCTAAGATAGTTATCCTGGGCTAAGATGGTTATCCTGGTCTAAGATAGTTATCCTGGTCTAGGATAGTTATCCTGGTCTAAGATAGTTATCCTGGTCTAGAATAGTTATCCTGGCCTAAGATAGTTATCCTGGTCTAAGATAGTTATCCTGGTCTAAGATAGTTATCCTGGTCTAGGATAGTTATCCATGTCTAGGATAGTTATCCTTGTCTAAGATAGTTATCCTGGTCTAGGATAGTTATCCATGTCTAGGATAGTTATCCTGGTCTAAGATAGTTATCCTGGTCTAAGATAGTTATCCTGGTCTAGGATAGTTATCCTGGTCTAAAATAGTTATTCTGGTCTAGGATAGTTATCCTGGTCGAGGATAGTTATCCTGGTCTAGGATAGTTATCCTGGTCTAAGATAGTTATTCTGGTCTAAGATAGTTATCCTGGTCTAAGATAGTTATCCTGGTCTAAGATGATTATCCATGTCTAGGATAGTTATCCTGGTCTAAGATAGTTATCCTGGTCTAAGATAGTTATCCTGGTCTAGGATAGTTATCCTGGTCTAAGATAGTTATTCTGGTCTAGGATAGTTATCCTGGTCGAGGATAGTTATCCTGGTCTAGGATAGTTATCCTGGTCTAAGATAGTTATCCTGGTCTAGGATAGTTATCCTGGTTTAGGATAGTTATCCTGGTCGAGGATAGTTATCCTGGTCTAGGATAGTTATCCTGGTCTAAAATAGTTATCCTGGTCTAGGATAGTTATCCTGGTCTAGGATAGTTATCCTGGTCTAGGATAGTTATCCTGATCTAGGATAGTTATCCTGGTCTAAGATAGTTATCCTGGTCTAAGATAGTTATCCTGGTCTAGGATAGTTATCCTGGTCTAGGATAGTTATCCTGGTCGAGAATAGTTATCCTGGTCTAGGATAATTATCCAGGGGTCTTAAAGACAGCCAAGGATATTGAGCACATCCCGGAGGTCTTGAAAACAACCAGCGATGGTGGTAGAAGCCAACACTGGTAGTGGTAGAAGTCAACACTGGTGGTGGTAGAAGTCAACACTGGTGGTGGTAGAAGCCAACACTGGTAGTGGTAGAAGTCAACACTGGTGGTGGTAGAAGTCAACACTGGTGGTGGTAGAAGTCAACACTGGTGGTGGTAGAAGCCAACACTGGTGGTGGTAGAAGTCAACACTGGTGGTGGTAGAAGCCAACACTGGTGGTGGTAGAAGTCAACGCTGGAGGTGGTAGAAGCCAACACTGGTGGTGGTAGAAGTCAACGCTGGTGGTGGTAGAAGCCAACACTGGTGGTGGTAGAAGTCAACGCTGGTGGTGGTAGAAGCCAACACTGGTGGTGGTAGAAGGCAACACTGGTGGTGGTAGAAGGCAACACTGGTGGTGGTAGAAGTCAACGCTGGTGTGTGTAGAAGCCAACACTGGTGGTGGTAGAAGTCAACGCTGGTGGTGGTAGAAGCCAACACTGGTGGTGGTAGAAGTCAACACTGGTGGTGGTAGAAGGCAACACTGGTGGTGGTAGAAGGCAACACTGGTGGTGGTAGATGCCAACACTGGTGGTGATAGAAGCCAACACTGGTGGTGGTAGAAGTCAACACTGGTGGTGATAGAAGCCAACACTGGTGGTGGTAGAAGCCAACACTGGTGGTGGTAGAAGGCAACACTGGTGGTGGTAGAAGGCAACACTGGTGGTGGTAGAAGCCAACACTGGTGATGGTAGAAGCCAACACTGGTGGTGGTAGAAGCCAACACGTGGTGGTGGTAGAAGGCAAAACTGGTGGTGGTAGAAGCCAACACTGGTGGTGGTAGAAGCCAACACTGGTGGTGGTAGAAGCCAACACTGGTGGTGGTAGAAGCCAACACTGGTGGTGGTAGAAGCCAACACTGGTGGTGGTAGAAGCCAACACGTAGTAGTAGAAGCCAACACTGGTGGTGGTAGAAGCCAACACTGGTGGTGGTAGAAGCCAACACTGGTGGTAGTAGAAGCCAACACTGGTGGTGGTAGAAGCCAACACTGGTGGTGGTAGAAGCCAACACTGGTGGTGGTAGAAGTCAACACTGGTGGTGGTAGAAGCCAACACTGGTTGTGGTAGAAGCCAACACTGGTTGTGGTAGAAGCCAACACTGGTTGTGGTAGAAGCCAACACTGGTGGTGGTAGAAGCCAACACTGGTTGTGGTAGAAGCCAACACTGGTGGTGGTAGAAGCCAACACTGGTTGTGGTAGAAGCCATCACTTGTGGTGTAGAAGCCAACACTGGTGGTAGTAGAAGCCAACACTGGTGATGGTAGAAGCCAACACTGGTGGTGGTTAGAAGCCAACACTGGTGTTGGTAGAAGCCAACACTGGTGGTGGTAAAGCCAACACGTGTAGTAGAAGCCAACACTGGTGGTGGTAGAAGCCAACACTGGTTGTGGTAGAAGCCATCACTTGTGGTGGTAGAAGCCAACACTGGTGGTAGTAGAAGCCAACACTGGTGATGGTAGAAGCCAACACTGGTGGTGGTAGAAGTCAACACTGGTGGTGATAGAAGCCAACACTGGTGGTGGTAGAAGCCAACACTGGTGGTGGTAGAAGGCAACACTGGTGGTGGTAGAAGGCAACACTGGTGGTGGTAGAAGCCAACACTGGTGGTGGTAGAAGCCAACACTGGTGGTGGTAGAATCCAACACGTGGTGGTGGTAGAAGGCAAAACTGGTGGTGGTAGAAGCCAACACTGGTGGTGGTAGAAGCCAACACTGGTGGTGGTAGAAGCCAACACTGGTGGTGGTAGAAGCCAACACTGGTGGTGGTAGAAGCCAACACTGGTGGTGGTAGAAGCCAACACGTGGTAGTAGAAGCCAACACTGGTGGTGGTAGAAGCCAACACTGGTGGTGGTAGAAGCCAACACTGGTGGTAGTAGAAGCCAACACTGGTGGTGGTAGAAGCCAACACTGGTGGTGGTAGAAGTCAACACTGGTGGTGGTAGAAGCCAACACTGGTTGTGGTAGAAGCCAACACTGGTTGTGGTAGAAGCCAACACTGGTTGTGGTAGAAGCCAACACTGGTGGTGGTAGAAGCCAACACTGGTTGTGGTAGAAGCCAACACTGGTGGTGGTAGAAGCCAACATTGGTTGTGGTAGAAGCCATCACTTGTGGTGGTAGAAGCCAACACTGGTGGTAGTAGAAGCCAACACTGGTGATGGTAGAAGCCAACACTGGTGGTGGTAGAAGCCAACACTGGTGTTGGTAGAAGCCAACACTGGTGGTGGTAGAAGCCAACACGTGGTAGTAGAAGCCAACACTGGTGGTGGTAGAAGCCAACACTGGTGGTGGTAGAAGCCAACACTGGTGGTAGTAGAAGCCAACACTAGTGGTGGTAGTAGCCAACACTAGTGGTGGTAGAAGCCAACACTGGTGGTGGTAGAAGTCAACACTGGTGGTGGTAGAAGCCAACACTGGTTGTGGTAGAAGCCAACACTGGTTGTGGTAGAAAGCCAACACTGGTTGTGGTAGAAGCCAACACAGTGTTGGTAGAAGCCAAACACTGGTTGTGGTAGAAGCCAACACTGGTGTTGGTAGAAGCCAACACTGGTTGTGGTAGAAGCCAACACTGGTGTTGGTAGAAGCCAACACTGGTTGTGGTAGAAGCCAACACTGGTGTTGGTAGAAGCCAACACTGTTGTGGTAGAAGCCAACACTGGTGGTGGTAGAAGCCAACACTGGTTGCGGTAGAAGCCAACACTGGTGTTGGTAGAAGCCAACACTGGTTGTGGTAGAAGCCAACACTGGTTGTGGTAGAAGCCAACACTGGTTGTGGTAGAAGCCAACACTGGTGTTGGTAGAAGCCAACACTGGTTGTGGTAGAAGCCAACACTGGTGTTGGTAGAAGCCAACACTGGTTGTGGTAGAAGCCAACACTGGTGTTGGTAAAGCCAACACTGGTTGTGGTAGAAGCCAACACTGGTGTTGGTAGAAGCCAACACTGGTTGTGGTAGAAGCCAACACTGGTGTTGGTAGAAGCCAACACTGGTTGTGGTAGAAGCCAACACTGGTGTTGGTAGAAGCCAACACTGGTTGTGGTAGAAGCCAACACTGGTGTTGGTAGAAGCCAACACTGGTTGTGGTAGAAGCCAACACTGGTGTTGGTAGAAGCCAACACTGGTTGTGGTAGAAGCCAACACTGGTGGTGGTAGAAGCCAACACTGGTTGCGGTAGAAGCCATCACTTGTGGTGGTAGAAGCCAACACTGGTGGTGGTAGAAGTCAACACTGGTGGTGGTAGAAGCCAACACTGGTGGTGTAGAAGCCAACACTGGAGGTAGTAGAAGGCAACACTGGTAGTGGTAGAAGCCAACACTGGAGGTAGTAGAAGGCAACACTGGTAGTGGTAGAAGCCAACACGTGGTGGTGGTAGAAGCCAACACATGGTGGTGGTAGAAGCCAACACGTGGTGGTGGTAGAAGCCAACACGTGGTGGTGGTAGAAGTCAACGCTGGAGGTGGTAGAAGCCAACACTGGTGGTGGTAGAAGTCAACGCTGGTGGTGGTAGAAGCCAACACTGGTGGTGGTAGAAGTCAACGCTGGTGGTGGTAGAAGCCAACACTGGTGGTGGTAGAAGGCAAAACTGGTGGTGGTAGAAGGCAACACTGGTGGTGGTAGAAGTCAACGCTGGTGGTGGTAGAAGCCAACACTGGTGGTGGTAGAAGTCAACGCTGGTGGTGGTAGAAGCCAACACTGGTGGTGGTAGAAGTCAACACTGGTGGTGGTAGAAGGCAACACTGGTGGTGGTAGAAGGCAACACTGGTGGTGGTAGAAGTCAACACTGGTGGTGGTAGATGCCAACACTGGTGGTGATAGAAGCCAACACTGGTGGTGGTAGAAGTCAACACTGGTGGTGATAGAAGCCAACACTGGTGGTGGTAGAAGCCAACACTGGTGGTGGTAGAAGGCAACACTGGTGGTGGTAGAAGGCAACACTGGTGGTGGTAGAAGCCAACACTGGTGATGGTAGAAGCCAACACTGGTGGTGGTAGAAGCCAACACGTGGTGGTGGTAGAAGGCAAAACTGGTGGTGGTAGAAGCCAACACTGGTGGTGGTAGAAGCCAACACTGGTGGTGGTAGAAGCCAACACTGGTGGTGGTAGTAGCCAACACTGGTGGTGGTAGAAGCCAACACTGGTGGTGGTAGAAGCCAACACGTGGTAGTAGAAGCCAACACTGGTGGTGGTAGAAGCCAACACTGGTGGTGGTAGAAGCCAACACTGGTGGTAGTAGAAGCCAACACTGGTGGTGGTAGAAGCCAACACTGGTTGTGGTAGAAGCCATCACTTGTGGTGGTAGAAGCCAACACTGGTGGTAGTAGAAGCCAACACTGGTGATGGTAGAAGCCAACACTGGTGGTGGTAGAAGTCAACACTGGTGGTGATAGAAGCCAACACTGGTGGTGGTAGAAGCCAACACTGGTGGTGGTAGAAGGCAACACTGGTGGTGGTAGAAGGCAACACTGGTGGTGGTAGAAGCCAACACTGGTGGTGGTAGAAGCCAACACTGGTGGTGGTAGAAGCCAACACGTGGTGGTGGTAGAAGGCAAAACTGGTGGTGGTAGAAGCCAACACTGGTGGTGGTAGAAGCCAACACTGGTGGTGGTAGAAGCCAACACTGGTGGTGGTAGAAGCCAACACTGGTTGTGGTAGAAGCCAACACTGGTGGTGGTAGAAGCCAACACGTGGTAGTAGAAGCCAACACTGGTGGTGGTAGAAGCCAACACTGGTGGTGGTAGAAGCCAACACTGGTGGTAGTAGAAGCCAACACTGGTGGTGGTAGAAGCCAACACTGGTGGTGGTAGAAGCCAACACTGGTGGTGGTAGAAGTCAACACTGGTTGTGGTAGAAGCCAACACTGGTTGTGGTAGAAGCCAACACTGGTTGTGGTAGAAGCCAACACTGGTGGTGGTAGAAGCCAACACTGGTTGTGGTAGAAGCCAACACTGGTGGTGGTAGAAGCCAACACTGGTTGTGGTAGAAGCCATCACTTGTGGTGGTAGAAGCCAACACTGGTGGTAGTAGAAGCCAACACTGGTGATGGTAGAAGCCAACACTGGTGGTGGTAGAAGCCAACACTGGTGTTGGTAGAAGCCAACACTGGTGGTGGTAGAAGCCAACACTGGTGTTGGTAGAAGCCAACACTGGTGGTGGTAGAAGCCAACACGTGGTAGTAGAAGCCAACACTGGTGTTGGTAGAAGCCAACACTGGTTGTGGTAGAAGCCAGCACTGGTGGTGGTAGAAGCCAACACGTGGTAGTAGAAGCCAACACTGGTGGTGGTAGAAGCCAACACTGGTGGTGGTAGAAGCCAACACTGGTGGTGGTAGAAGCCAACACTGGTGGTGTGTAGAAGCCAACACTGGTGGTGGTAGAAGCCAACACTGGTGTTGGAGAAGCCAACACTGGTGGTGGTAGAAGCCAACACGTGGTAGTAGAAGCCAACACTGGTGTTGGTAGAAGCCAACACTGGTTGTGGTAGAAGCCAACACTGGTGGTGGTAGAAGCCAACACTGGTTGTGGTAGAAGCCAACACTGGTGGTGGTAGAAGCCAACACTGGTGGTGGTAGAAGCCAACACTGGTGGTGGTAGAAGTCAACACTGGTGATGGTAGAAGCCAACACTGGTGGTGGTAGAAGCCAACACTGGTGGTGGTAGAAGCCAACACTGGTGGTGGTAGAAGTCAACACTGGTGGTGGTAGAAGCCAACACTGGTGGTGTAGAAGCCAACACTGGAGGTAGTAGAAGGCAACACTGGTAGTGGTAGAAGCCAACACATGGTGGTGGTAGAAGCCAACACGTGGTGGTGGTAGAAGCCAACACGTGGTGGTGGTAGAAGCCACACGTGGTGGTGGTAGAAAGCCAACACTGGTGGTGTAGAAGCCAACACGTGGTGGTGGTAGAAGCCAACACGTGGTGGTGGTAGAAGCCAACACATGGTGGTGGTAGAAGTCAACACGTGGTGGTGGTAGAAGCCAACACATGGTGGTGGTAGAAGCCAACACGTGGTGGTGGTAGAAGCCAACACATGGTGGTGGTAGAAGCCAACACGTGGTGGTGGTAGAAGCCAACACGTGGTGGTAGTGGGGGTGGTGGTTTTAGTGGTGGTTGTGGTAGTGATGGTAGAAGGCAACACGTGGTGGTGGTGATGGTAGTGGCGGCAGAGGGCAACACGTGGTGGTGGTGGTGGTGGTACTGGGTGTGGTGGTGGTAGTGGTGGTAGCCACCACCACCGCAGTCTCATCTAAATCGATAATCTGAAGAAGATCCTGTCTATCCTTGTTGATGTTGTTGTTGCTGGTGTTGTTATTGTCGACACACTTAACAAAAGTGTATTGGAGTGACGATGTACGTCACAGATCATTTAAATTGTTACATTAGACAAGATACAGAATTAGCAGCGTCGGACACTGACTCTGGCTTCAGTTTCTGGTAGGTCGTAAAACACTGATCTTGCGTGAGAGTTACAGGTCCCCAGACCTTGGCCAGGAGACCAGTGCAGATAATGGTATCCAATACTCACACGGTGAAGAGATAAAAACGAATGTGGTATAATGACAGCCTGTACTGACAACGTTTCGCCCACATAATGGGCTTTATTAGGTCACAAACATATCTACCTGGGTGAAGTGTATGTAGTTTATGAGTCAGGTGGAGTATGTTGGTAGGTTGTGTCTGAGACGACCTGTGGCTGCTGAGAATGTTGGTAGGTTGGGTCTGAGACGACCTGTGGCTGCTGAGGATGTTGGTAGGTTGTGTCTGAGACGACCTGTGGCTGCTGAGGATGTTGGTAGGTTGTGTCTGAGACGACCTGTGGCTGCTGAGGATGTTGGTAGGTTGTGTCTGAGACGACCTGTGGCTGCTGAGGATGTTGGTAGGTTTGTGTCTGAGACGACCTGTGGCTGCTGAGGATGTTGGTAGGTTGTGTCTGAGACGACCTGTGGCTGCTGAGAATGTTGGTAGGTTGTGTCTGAGACGACCTGTGGCTGCTGAGAATGTTGGTAGGTTGTGTCTGAGACGACCTGTGGCTGCTGAGAATGTTTGGGAGGTTGGGTCTGAGACGACCTGTGGCTGCTGAGAATGTTGGTAGGTTGTGTCTGAGACGACCTATGGCTGCTGAGAATGTTGGTAGGTTGTGTCTGAGACGACCTGTGCTGCTGAGAATGTTGGTAGGTTGTGTCTGAGACGACCTATGGCTGCTGAGAATGTTGGTAGGTTGGGTCTGAGACAACCTGTGGCTGCTGAGAATGTTGGTAGGTTGTGTCTGAGACGACCTATGGCTGCTGAGAATGTTGGTAGGTTGTGTCTGAGACGACCTGTGGCTGCTGAGAATGTTGGTAGGTTGTGTCTGAGACGACCTATGGCTGCTGAGAATGTTGGTAGGTTGGGTCTGAGACGACCTGTGGCTGCTGAGAATGTTGGTAGGTTGTGTCTGAGACGACCTGTGACTGCTGAGAATGTTGGTTGGTTGTGTCTGAGATGACCTGTGACTGCTGAGAATGTTGGTAGGATGTGTCTGAGACGACCTGTGGCTGCTGAGAATGTTGGTAGGTTGTGTCTGAGATGACCTGTGACTGCTGAGAATGTTGGTAGGATGTGTCTGAGACGACCTGTGGCTTCTGAGAATGTTGGTAGGTTATGTCTGTGACGACCTGTGGCTGCTGAGAATGTTGGTAGGATGTGTCTGAGACGGCCTGTGGCTGCTGAGAATGTTGGTAGGTTATGTCTGTGACGACCTGTGGCTGCTGAGAATGTTGGTAGGTTGGGTCTGAGACGACCTGTGGCTGCTGAGGATGTTGGTAGGTTGTGTCTGAGACGACCTGTGGCTGCTGAGGATGTTGGTAGGTTGTGTCTGAGACGACCTGTGGCTGCTGAGGATGTTGGTAGGTTGTGTCTGAGACGACCTGTGGCTGCTGAGGATGTTGGTAGGTTGTGTCTGAGACGACCTGTGGCTGCTGAGGATGTTGGTAGGTTGTGTCTGAGACGACCTGTGGCTGCTGAGGATGTTGGTAGGTTGTGTCTGAGACGACCTGTGGCTGCTGAGAATGTTGGTAGGTTGTGTCTGAGACGACCTTGTGGCTGCTGAGAATGTTGGTAGGTTGTGTCTGAGACGACCTGTGGCTGCTGAGAATGTTGGTAGGTTGGGTCTGAGACGACCTGTGGCTGCTGAGAATGTTGGTAGGTTGTGTCTGAGACGACCTATGGCTGCTGAGAATGTTGGTAGGTTGTGTCTGAGACGACCTGTGGCTGCTGAGAATGTTGGTAGGTTGTGTCTGAGACGACCTATGGCTGCTGAGAATGTTGGTAGGTTGGGTCTGAGACAACCTGTGGCTGCTGAGAATGTTGGTAGGTTGTGTCTGAGACGACCTATGGCTGCTGAGAATGTTGGTAGGTTGTGTCTGAGACGACCTGTGGCTGCTGAGAATGTTGGTAGGTTGTGTCTGAGACGACCTATGGCTGCTGAGAATGTTGGTAGGTTGGGTCTGAGACGACCTGTGGCTGCTGAGAATGTTGGTAGGTTGTGTCTGAGACGACCTGTGACTGCTGAGAATGTTGGTTGGTTGTGTCTGAGATGACCTGTGACTGCTGAGAATGTTGGTAGGATGTGTCTGAGACGACCTGTGGCTGCTGAGAATGTTGGTAGGTTGTGTCTGAGATGACCTGTGACTGCTGAGAATGTTGGTAGGATGTGTCTGAGACGACCTGTGGCTTCTGAGAATGTTGGTAGGTTATGTCTGTGACGACCTGTGGCTGCTGAGAATGTTGGTAGGATGTGTCTGAGACGGCCTGTGGCTGCTGAGAATGTTGGTAGGTTATGTCTGTGACGACCTGTGGCTGCTGAGAATGTTGGTAGGTTGGGTCTGAGACGACCTGTGGCTGCTGAGAATGTGGGTAGGTTATGTCTGTGACGACCTGTGGCTGCTGAGAATGTTGATAGGTTATGTCTGAGACGACCTGTGGCTGCTGAGAATGTTGGTAGGTTGGATCTGAGACGACCTGTGGCTGCTGAGAATGTTGGTAGGTTGTGTCTGAGACGACCTGTGACTGCTGAGAATGTTGGTAGGTTATGTCTGTGACGACCTGTGGCTGCTGAGAATGTTGGTAGGTTGGATCTGAGACGAACCAGCGAGGGACGGGCGAGTATGTTGTTATGTTGGGTAACGATAAAGAGGTGTCTTGGCAAGTGGTTCACCTATGTTGTAGAAGCCGCTTCCAGGATTCCAGGATTCTGCGGTATTGTCTTCCTCCCTGACGATGAGTCTTGTGTCTCTCTACTTAATTAAATGGTTGTGGAAGCGTCGGTGTTGAACCGGCGTTCCTATACGCAGGCAGAACCGACAATTCAAGGAACACCGGTGTTCCACAACCATTTAATTAAGTAGAGAGACACAAGACTCATCGTCAGGGAGGAAGAGAATACCGCAGAATCCTGGAATCCTGGAAGCGGCTTCTACAACATAGGTGAACCACTTGCCAAGACACCTCTTTCTCGTTACCCAACATAACAACATACTCGCCCGTTCAGTTTATTAATTCTGGAAATTCACTAGTACCTTCCTGCATAAAAACTGAGAGGAAATAACTGTTAAGAAGGCTACACATTTCCTTATTACTGTCGTTGAGATGATCCAAGTAACTTTTAAGTGGGTCTATCTTGACCCTAATCTTACTTCTATATACCTGAAAGAACCCTTTTGGGTTAATCAGCGAATCCCTACCTACCTGGAGGGCATTCCAGGGATCAACGCCCCCATGGCTCGGTCTACGACTAGGCCTCCCTTTGAATCAGGGCCTGATCAACGAGGCTGTTACTGCTGGCCGCACACAGTCCACCGTATGAACCACAGCCCGGCTGATCCGGCACCGACTTTGCCTCATAATCACTTTTAGCTTTCTCTATTCCCTGTTTTTATTTCACACTTAAATATATTGATTTCTTAACTGTCCTTCACACCTTTGGATTCGCCTGTAAATGCCTCTCTTAACCAATCTATTATTTATCCACTTTTTGTAAATTTTGGATCAGTTTTGCTTGATGTAATTAAATTAGACACATGTGCAACTCTTGGGTATCTTTATTCAGGAAACGTTTCGCCACACAGTGGCTTCATCAGTCCATACAAAGGAGAAACTTGAAGAACAGGAGGAGAATGAGGTAATCAGTCCCTCAACCTTGTCGATGTGGTCAGTCCATCAATCTTGAATAGAATATTCTATTCTAGACTCAAGGTTGAGGGACTGTTTACCTCATTCTCCTCCTGTTCTTCAAGTTTCTCCTGTGTATGGACTGATGAAGCCACTGTGTGGCGAAACGTTTCCTCAGTAAAGATACCCAAGAGTTGCACATGTGTCTAATTTATCAACGTGTCGGTTCCCTGAACCACTCATCTACCAACCTTCAACCTGACCCATAGTCGCCTCAAGACTAAATCTTCAAGGGTGAGGGACTAATTACATCGTCTTCACGTCTCTACTCCTTCTCCCAACTTTTCTGTACTCGACTGAAGATAAGATAAGATAAGATTTCGTTCGGATTTTTAACCCCGGAGGGTTAGCCACCCAGGATAAGCCAAGAAAGTCAGTGCGTCATCGAGGACTGTCTAACTTATTTCCATTGGGGTCCTTAATCTTGTCCCCCAGGATGCGACCCACACCAGTCGACTAACACCCAGGTACCTACTTACTGCTAGGTGAACAGGACAACAGGTGTAAGGAAACGTGTCGAAATGTTTCCATCCGCCGGGAATCGAACCCGGGCCCTCCGTGTGTGAAGCGGGAGCTTTAGCCACCAGGCCACCGGGCCACCAGGCCACCAGGCCACCAGGCCGCCCATTGACTAAATGAAACGTTTCGGAATACAGAAACCTAACTCTTGCACACGTGTCTTACAGATTTTTGAAGAAATGAAGATCTCTGGGATAAAATCTTACCACTCACTTCCCCTTAATATCCGGTTCCATTCCCACACTCCACTAGAAATGCACCAGCGCCACTAGCGTTGAAAACATCTCGGATGGGTCACTTTCTTTCGAGTACAATTGGACCACTTTACAACTAACAAGGTGATATTTTCTTTATCTGAAGCTTGAGATAAGGCAAATATAGTGACTAAGACCCTCGATTATCTTACATCACTGCTAGGATTCACTGGTCTCATAAAACAAGGTGACCTGAATGACTGAACTATTCCCAGAGTCACCTGTTCCTCGTAACCAACACAGCCTATACTGACAACGTTTCGCCCACATAATGGTCTTTATTAGGTCACAAACATATCTACCTGTTTGAAATGTATATAGTCGAAGATAGACTATATACATTCTTCTTCCTCTATTCCTTATGGCTGCGAGGGATGGCCGTGCCGGCGGTACAGATAAGAACATAAGAACATAAGAACGAAGGAACACTGCAGAAGGCCTACTGGCCCATGCGAGGCAGGTCCAAGTCTCCTACCGGCTTAAGCCAATGCACCCAACCTAGTCAGGTCAGGTCACATTGACTTAAGGGAGGAACACGGCAACCGACCTGGTAGCACAAGCTATCAGGTCTAACTCACACCCACCCACATCTACTCATGTATTTATCCAACCTATTTTTAAAGCTACACAACGTTCTGGCCTCTATAACGGTACTTGGGAGTTTGTTCCACTCATCCACAACTCTATTACCAAACCAGTACTTTCCTATATCCTTCCTGAATCTGAATTTTTTCCAACTTAAAACCATTGCTGCGAGTCCTGTCTAGGCTAGATATTTTCAGCACACTATTTACATCCCCTTTATTTATTCCTGTCTTCCACTTATACACCTCAATCATATCCCCCCTAATTCTACGTCTTTCTAGAGAGTGCAGATTCAGGGCCCTTAGTCTATCCTCATAGGGAAGGTTTCTGATACATGGGATCAACTTTGTCATCCTCCTTTGTACATTTTCCAGAGAATTTATATCCATTCTGTAATACGGTGACCAAAACTGTGCAGCATAATCTAAATGAGGCCTAACCAAGGATGTATAGAGTTGAAGAACAACCTGAGGACTCCTATTATTTATGCTTCTTGATATGAAGCCAAGGATTCTATTAGCTTTATGCGAACACTTATGCACTGTTGTCTTGGTTTCAGATTACTGCTAACCAGAACTCCTAAATCTTTTTCGCAATCCGTAATATTAAGATCTACATTATTTAGTTTATATTTGGCATGGTTATTGTCCTGTCCAACATTTAGAACTTTGCATTTGTCTATATTAAACTGCATCTGCCACTTCTCCGACCACTGCATCAGTCATTCAAATCTTCCTGGAGTGCTCGAATGTCCTCGTCAGAATGAATTCGACGGCCTATTTTGGTGTCATCGGCAAACTTGCCGATGTCGCTCTTTATGCCCTCATCTATGTCGTTTATGTAGATTGTGAACAGCAGGGGGCCCAACACTGACCCTGTGGAACACCGCTCGTGACACTTCCCCACTCTGATTTCTCTCCATTTATGCAAACTCTCTGCTGCCTATTTGTCAACCATGCCTCTATCCAGGAAAAAATTTCTCCTCCTATTCCATGTGCTTTAATTTTCCTCAATAGTCTCTGATGTGGGACCCTGTCAAAAGCCTTACTGAAGTCCATATACACAATATCATATTCATTACCATGGTCTACCTCCTCAAATACCTTAGTGAAAAAAGTTAATAAATTCGTAAGGCAGGAACGCCCCTTTGTAAAACCATGCTGAGATTCGTTGATTAATTTATGCTTTTCAAGGTGGCTACGAACTGCCTCGGCAATTATTGATTCCATAAATTTTCCCACTATGGAGGTTAGGCTTATTGGTCTATAGTTCGAAGCTAAGGACCTGTCACCTGTTTTGAAAATAGGTATCACATTTGCCATTTTCCACTTATCTGGCACCATGCCAGTTTGTAGTGATATGTTGAAAAGATTAGCCAAAGGTGTGCTAAGCTCCTCTTTACATTCCTTTAGAACCCTTGCATACAGTTCATCAGGGCCTGGGGATTTGTTAGGTTTTAATTTATCTATTTGCCTAAGGACCATGTCACTTGTGACCCTAATAGTGCACAGTTTATTATCGTCCTGTTCTACATAATTTATCATTACTGGAATATCGCTGGTATCCTCCTGTGTAAAAACTGAGAGGAAGTATGTGTTAAAAATTCTACACATTTCCTTATCACTGTCAGTGAGCTGACCCGAGGAACTTTTGAGTGGGCCTATCTTGTCCCTGATCTTACTTCTGTATACCTGAAAGAATCCTTTTGGGTTAGTCTTCGATTCTCTTGCAACTTTAACCTCATAATCTCTTTTTGCTTTCTAATTCCCTTTTTTATTTCTCTCTTTAACTGAATATATCGATTTCTCAATTGCCCCTCACCTCTTTTGATTTGCCTATATATGCCTCTCTTTTGACCAATCAGATATTTTAATCTATTGTTCATCCATTTAGGATCATTTTTGTTTGATCTGATTTCCCTATTTGGAACATAATTTGACTGAGCAGCTAGAACTATGCCCTGGAAAGCATCATATCGGCAACCATCACCACCTACCTGACCCTTATTCAGGTCATTCCAGTTCAGCCCACCTAAGTAATTTTTCAGACCTATGAAATCAGCCAAGCGAAAGTCAGGGACGGAGACTTGATTGCCATTATTAGGGGAATTCCATGATATATTAAAACTGAGTGATTTGTGATCACTTTCCCCAAGCTCATCATTAACCTCAAGATTATTAATTAGTGTTTCCCTACTGGCAAGAACCAAGTCAAGGAGGTTATTTCCCCTAGTTGGCTCTGTCACAAACTGTTTTAAAAAACAATCCTGGATCTTATCAGAAAGTCACCTGACTCTAAATTTCCTGTCAAATTGCTCCAGTCAATCTGTCTATAGTTGAAATCTCCCATTAGCACAACATTTTCGTATGTAGATGCCTTACGAATTTCGTCCCATAGAAGTTTACTGCACTCCCTATCAAAATTTGGGGCCCTGTAAATCACACCCAAAATTAGTTTTTCTCGGCCCTCGAGAAGCTGTAACCAAACAGATTCAGTGGCTGACGCTTCTAATTTAATATCTTGTCTAACACAACAATTTAAATTGTCTCTGACATACATCGCTACTCCACCAGTAAAACAGCATACGACTCCCATACCAAGCCAATATCTGCAGGATAGTCCCAACAGCTGGAGTCCAACCCTGCTGTTGACTTCCTACTACATCTGTTAAGTCGGCAGCCCCTTGATAGCTGAGACACATTTCCTGGCACACCAGGCAGCATCCCTTATACTCTGCTCCAGCATCCCACTTATCATACCCCACAATAGATAGATAACATTAATCCATCAATCAGCATAGCAACAGGGGTAACAGTTACTAGCATAGCAACAGCATCAATTAGCAGATAACAGCATCACAGTGAGCAGACAACAGCATCACAGTGAGCAGACAACAGCATCACAGTGAGCAGACAACAGCATCACAGTCAGCAGACAAAAGCATCACAGTCAGCAGACAACAGTATCACAGTCAGCAGACAACAGCATCACAGTCAGCAAACAACAGCATCACAGTCAGCAGACAACAGCATCACAGTCAGCAGACAACAGCATCACAGTCAGCAGACAACAGCATCACAGTCAGCAGACAACAGTATCACAGTCAGCAAACAACAGCATCACAGTCAGCAGAAAAAAAGCATCACAGTCAGCAGACAACAGCATCACAGTCAGCAGACAACAGCATCACAGTCAGCAAACAACAGCATCACAGTCAGCAGACAACAGCATCACAGTCAGCAGACAACAGCATCACAGTCAGCAGACAACAGAAGCAACAGACAGCAGCAACACCTGATTAAGGTCATCATCTGGAAGGTCATTAAGAAGGTCACCAGATAACATGACTATTGGTTAGTTCTGGTCAGCAGAGAGCTGGCAGAGATGTCTGGTCAACAATGGTGGGCAGAGTGTGGGTAGAGGTGAGGTCACTTCAGGTAAGTCAACCATCCCTGGGTAACAGTTAATAACTCTGACACCTCCTCTACCACATATATACATTAAACACAGTAAACACGTTATATCACAATATGCAAAACAACCGTACAAGTACCGTACATGTACAAGGTATACCAGTACATGTACAAGGTATACAAGTACATGTACAAGGTATACAAGTACATGTACAAGGTATACCAGTACATGTACAAGGTATACCAGTACATGTACAAGGTATACCAGTACATGTACAAGGTATACCAGTACATGTACAAGGTATACAAGTACATGTACAAGGTACCAGTACATGTACAAGGAAATACCAGTACATGTACAAGGTATACCATACATGTACAAGGTATACAATTTCATGTACAAGGTATACCATTACATGTACAAGTATACAAGTACATGTACAAGGTATACCAGTACATGTACAAGGTATACCAGTACATGTATAAGGTATACCAGTACATGTACAAGGTATACCAGTAAAATGTACAAGGTATACCAGTACATGTACAAGGGTATACCAGTACATGTACAAAGGTATACCAGTACATGTACAAGGTATACCAGTACATGTACAAGGTATACAAGTACATGTACAAGGAATACCAGTACAGTACAAGGTATACAAGTACATGAAACAAGGTATACCAGTAACATGTACAAGGAATACCAGTACATGTACAAGGTAACAAGTACATGTACAAGGTATACCAACACATGTACAAGGTAACAAGTACATGCACAAGGATACAAGTACTTGTACAAGGTAACAATACATGACAAGTTATACCAGTACATGTTAAAGGGTATACCAGTACATTACAAGGTATACAAGTACATGTACAAGGTAAAACAAGTACATGTACAAGGTATACAAGTACATTTACAAGTTATACCAGTACATGTTCAAGGTATACCAGTACAGTACAAGGTATACAAGTACATGTAAAAGGGTTTATACAAGTACTGTACAAGGTATACAAGTACATGTACAAGGTATACAAGTACATGTACAAGTATACAAGTACATGTACAAGGTTATACAAGTACATTTTAACAGTATACAAGTACATGCACAAGGTATAACAATACTTGTACAAGGAATACAATACATGTACAAGTTATACCAGTACATGTTAAAGGGTATACCAACATGTACAAGGTATAACCAGTACATGTACAAGGTATACAAGAACATGTTAAAAGGGTATACAAGTACATGTACAAGGAAATACAAGTACATGTACAAGGTATACAAGTACATGTACAAGGTATACAAGTACAGGTAAAAAGGTAACAAAGTACATGTAAAAGGGGAAATACAAGTACTTTACAAAGGGTAATACAATACATGTACAAGTTATACCGTATATTTTTCAAGGTATACCAGTACATGTACAAGGTATACCAGTACATGTACAAGGTATACCAGTACATGTACAAGGTATACAAGAACATGTACAAGGTATACAAGTACATGTACAAGGTATACAAGTACATGTACAAGGTATACAGACCATAGCTGACACCTATGACATACTACTGTATAGAAAGTCCCTTGTTATGTACAGCATTTCCCGCAAATTATGTCGGTTTTGTCCCAGAATGTGACCCACACCAGTCCACTAACACCCAGGATGTGACCCACACCAGTCCACTAACACCCAGGATGTGACCTACACCAGTCCACTAACACCCAGGATGTGACCTACACCAGTCCACTAACACCCAGGATGTGACCTACACCAGTCCACTAACACCCAGGATGTGCCCCAACACCAGTCCACAAAACACCCGGGAAATTGATCCACACCCAGTCCACTAACACCCAGGATGTGACCCACACCAGTCCCAAACACCCAGGATGTGACCCACCATCCATTTAACACCCAGGATTGTGACCTACCCCAGCCCACTAACACCAGGATGTGACCTACAGCTTCCACTAACACCCGGGAAATGTGACCTTACACCAGTCCACTAACACCCCAGGATTGACCTACAACCAGTCCACTAACACCCAGGATGTGCCCCACCCCCAGCCCAAACTAACACCCAGATGTGATCCACACCAGTCCACTAACACCCAGGATGTGACCCCCCCAAAGTCCACTAACACCCAGGATGTGACCCCACACCAGTCCACTAACACCCAAGATGTGACCTACCCCAAAGTCCACTAACACCCCAGGATGTGACCTACACCAGCCCCACTAACACCCAGGATGTGACCTACACCATCCACTAACACCCAGGATGTGACCTACACCAGTCCACTAACACCCAGGATGGACCCACACCAGTCCACTAACACCCAGGATGTGATCCACACCAGTCCACAAACACCCAGGATGTGACCCACACCAGTCCACTAAAAACCCAGGATATGACCCACACCAGTCCACTAACACCCAGGATGTGACCAACACCAGTCCACTAACACCCAGGATGTGACCCACCACCAGTCCACTAACACCGGGATGTGACCCACACCAGTCCACTAACCCCCAGGATATGACCCACACCAGTCCACTAACACCCGGGTATGGACCTACACCAGTCCACAAAACACCCAGGATGTGACCCACACCAGTCCACTAAAAAACCCAGGATGTGACCCACACCATCCACAAACACCCAGGATGTGACCCACACCAGCCCCACTAACACCCAGGATATGACCCACACCAGTCCACTAACACCCAGGATTTTACCCACACCAGTCCACTAACACCCAGAATTGTGACCCACCCCAAAGGCCACTAACACCCAGGATGTGACCCACACCAGTCCACTAACACCCAGGATGTGAACCCACACAAGTCCACTAACACCCAGATGTGCCCCAAAAACCAGGCCACTAACACCCAGGAAAATACCCACACCAGTCACTAACACCCAGGATGTGACCTACACCAGTCCACTAACACCCAGGAAGTGACCCACACCAGTCCACTAACACCCAGGATGTGACCCACACCAGTCCACCACCACCCAGGATGTGACCCACACCAGTCCACTAACACCCAGGATGCGACCCACACCAGTCCACTAACACCCAGGATGCGACCCACACCAGTCGACTAACACCCAGGATGCGACCCACTCCAGTCGACTAACACCCAGGTACCTACTTGCTAAGTGAACAGGACAACAGGTGTAAGGAAACACGTCGAAATGTTCCCACCCGGCTGGGAATCAAACCCGGCCACTCGGCGTGTGAAGCGAGAGGTTCGTCAGCCAGGCCACGGAGCCTGGTGACTCGTGGTATTTATGTGGCTATTATGGTAATTAGGTGACTGATACGGCAGTTAGGTGACTGATACGGTAGTTAGGTGACTGATACGGTAGTTAGGTGACTGATACGGTAGTTAGGTGACTGATACGGTAGTTAGGTGACTGATACGGTAGTTTAGGTTTACTGATACGGTAAATTAGGGGACTGATACGGTAGTTAGGTGACTGATACGGTAGTTAGGTGACTTATATAGTACAGTGACTATTATGGTAGTTAGGTGATTGTTATGGTAATTAGATGACTATTATGGCAATTAGGTGACTGTTATGGTAGGTGACTGTTACAGCAGTTAGGTGGCTGATATGGTAACTAGGTGACTTGCGGTAGTAAGGTGCCTAAATGTGTCTTGCCAGGCCCGGGAATTGAGCCTGGGTGCTTGTGGTTGTTAGGTGAGTAAGTTAGGTGTCATTAGGTGAATGCCAGAGCTGTGAGGGATCTACTGTGGTCTGTCAAGTGTTGTGTCACCTGAAACCAGTGTTAAGTGGTTCCTAGTGTACCACACACACACACCACACACACACACACACACACACACACACACACACACACACACAGTAAGGAATCGTTCAAGACTCTGTATACCATTTACGTCAGGCCAGTACTGGAGTACGCAGCACCAGTTTGGATCCCTGGAGGCAGCTCAGATGAAAGGTCACACACACAGGAGCTGCTGAATTTCTGCAACAAACACACCCTAAGTCAGCAGATAGTGGATCCAACAAGACTGGAGTACACACTGGACCTTATTTTCACAAATAATGAGAACCTGGTAAGGAATATAATATCTAAAATAGCAAATTCTGATCACAATCTAATCGAAGTCCAGACTTGCATGTACAGGAGTCCTGATCGGCACGATGTATTCAGTTATGAGGGTAACTTTACCAAATTCAACTTCAACAACAAGAACGTCATCTGGGATCAGGTAAACTATGTCCTAAATGAGACATGCTGGGAGGATATCTTAAATTACATGGCCCCTAACCAATGCCTAGAAAAGATCACCCTCCTGGTAGCTTAAGTATGTTCAAGGTATATTCCTATAAGACAAAAGAAAAGAAGAAATAAACTGGAGAGAGAGAGACGCTCCCTCTACAGGAGAAGACGAAGAATCACTGAGCTCCTCAAGAATGCCAGATTATCTGATATACGGAAGGAAGTGCTAACCAGGGAAGTGGAAAATATTGAGCTGAAGTTAAAGGACTCATACAGGATCCAGGAAAAGACAAGAGGAGCTAAAAGTGATTAATGAAATTGAAAGAAATTCGAAATATTTCTTTCATATGCCAAAAACAAGTCAAAAACCACTTCTATATGGGGCCCCTGCTCAGACAAGATGGATCCTACACTGACGACAACAAAGAAATGAGCGAAATACTAAAAATTGCAGTATGACTCAGTGTTCAGCGAGCCCCCTAACCAGTTTAAAGTTAGACAATTCCAAACAATTTTTTCATGAATGAGCCTCAAAACCCTGCCAAGTAGGCCAGTTTTTATGACATAACCCTAACCCACTAACTTTGAGAAAGCCATCGACGACAGCCCATGCACCTCAGCCCAGGCCCAGACTCGTGGAACTCGGGGTTCATTAAAAACTGCAAGAAACCCCTCTCACGGGCCCTAAGTATACTATGGAGAAGGAGCTTAGACACAGGCGAGATTCCACAGTCACAAAAAAACAACAGATATAGCCCCACCCATAAAGGTGGCAGCAAAGCATTAGCTAAGAACTATAGACCAATAGCTCTGACGTCCCACCTCATAAAAATCTTTGAAAGAGTTCTAAGAAGCAGATTAGCAAACCACCTGGACTCTCAAAAACTGCACAACCCAGGGCAACATGGGTCAAGCAGGTCGCTCCTGCCTTTTTGCAACTGCTAGACCACTATGATATGGTCCTAAATGCACTGGAAAACAAACAGAATGCGGATGTAGTATACACAGACTTTGCAAAAGCCTTTGACAAGTGCGACCATGGTGTAATAGCACACAAAATGCGTGATAAAGGGATAACTGGCAAAGTAGGCAGATGGATCTTCAACTTTCTAACCAATCGCACACAAAGAGTATGGTAAACAGAGTTTTAAAACAGATGGTGCCATAGTGAAAAACTCTGTCCCACAAGGCACATACTCGCACCTATCCTGTTCCTTATTCTCATATCAGACATAGACAGAGATGTAAACCACAGCGCTGTATCACCTTTTGCAGATGATACTAGGATCTGCATGAGAGTGTCACCCATTGAGGACACTGTTAACCTCCAAGAAGATATAAACCAAGTTTTCCAATGGCAACAGAAAAACAATATGATGTTCAATGAAGACAAATTCCAACTACTCCGTTATGGAAAACTGGAGGAAATAATAACTAGGACTGAGTATACTACAAACTCCAATTACACAATAGAGTGGAAAAGTAATGTGAAGGACCTGGGTGTGGTAATGTCCGAAGACCTCACCTTCAAGGACCACAACAATGCCACTATCACATCTGCTAGGAAACTGATAGGATGGATAATGAGAACATTCAAGACAAGAGATGCTAAGCCAATGATGATCCTTTTTAAATCACCTATTCTCTCTAGGCTGGAATACTGCTGTACATTAACATTCCCATTCAAGACAGGTGAAATTGCAGAGCTAGAGAATGTACAGAGAACCTTTGCTGCACGTAGAAGTTCTGTCAAGCACCTTAACTACTGGGAGCGCTTGGAAGCACTTGACTTGTACTCACTACAGCGCAGGTGAGAGAGATATATCGTAATCTACACTTGGAAGATTCTGGAGGGACTGGTCCCTAATATGCACACAGCAATCACTCCATACGAAAGCAAAAGACTTGGCAGGCGATGCAACATACCCCCAGTGAAAAGTAGTGGCGTCACTGGTACACTAAGAGAAAACACAACAAGTGTCCGGGGCCCAAGACTGTTCAACAGCCCCCACCAGCAATAAGGGGCATTACGGGAAGACACTTGGTTGTCTTCAACAGGGAGCTGGACAGATACCTAAAGACGGTGCCGGATCAGCCGGGCTGTGGTGCATACATTGGATTGCCTGCGGCCAGCATTAACAGCCTTGTTGATCAGGCCCTGATCCACCGGGAGGCCTGGTCGTGGACCGGGCCGCGGGGGAGTTGATCCCCGGAATGCCCTCCAGGTAGACTCCAGGTGGTCAAGCACGTCAAGAAATAAGAGAAAGTACAAAGGTTTGCAACAAGACTAGTCCCAGAGCTAAGGGGAATGCCCTACGAAGAAAGGTTAAGGGAATTTGGCCTGACGACACTGGAGGACAGGAGGGCCAGGGGAGACATGATAACGACATATAAAATACTGCACGGAATAGACAACGTGGACAAAGGCGGGATGTTCCAGAGATGGGACACAGACACAAGAGGTCACAATTGGAAGTTGAAGACTCAGAGGAGCCAAAGGGATGTTAGGAAGTATTTCTTCAGCCACAGAGTTGTTAGGAAGTGGAATAGTCTGGCAAGTGATGTAGTGGAGGCAGGAACCATACATAGTTTTAAGACGAGGTATAATAAAGCTCATGGAGCAGGGAGAGGGAGGACCTGGTAGCAGTCAGTGAAGAGGCGGGGCCAGGAGCTGAGTCTCGACCCCTGCAACCACAAATAGGTGAGTACACACCGTGGGTTCTTAGAGAGGGAGCAGAGACACTGTGTGTTCCACTAACCACAATCTTCAACACATCCCTTGAAACTGGGCAACTACCTGAGGTATGGAAGATGGCAAATGTAGTCCTCACTTTTAAGAAAGGAGACAGAAACGAAGCACTAAACTATAGACCAGTGTCACTGACGTGTATAGTATGCAAAGTCATGGTGAAGATTATCAGGAGGAGAGTGGTGGAGCACCTTGAGCGGAACAAGATAATAAACGACAACTAGCACGGATTCATGGAAGGCAAATCCTGTGTCACAAACCTTCTGGAGTTTTATGACAAGGTAACAGAAGTAAGAAATGAGAGAGAGGGGTGGGTTGATTGCATTTACTTGGACTGCAGGAAGGCCTTTGACACAGTTCCTCTCAAGAGATTAGTGCAGAAAATGGAGGATCAGGCGCATATAACAGGAAGGGCAGTGCAGTGGATCAGAGAATACCTGACAGGGAGGCAACAGCGAGTCATGGTACGTGATGAGGTATCACAGTCGGCACCTGAGACAAGCGGGGTCCCACAGGGGTCGGTCCTAGGACCAGTGCTATTTTTGGTATATGTGAATGACATGATGGAAGGGATAGACTCAAAAGTGTCTCTGTTCGCAGATGATGTGAAGTTAATAAGGAGAATTAAATCAGATTAGGATCAGACAGGACTACAAAGAGACCTGGACAGGCTGGACACCTGGTCCAGCAACTGGCTTCTCGAATTTAACCCCGCCAAATGCAAAGTCATGAAGATTGGGGAAGGGCAAATAAGACCACAGACGGAGTATAAGCTATGTGGCCAAAGACTGCAAACCTCACTCAAGGAGAAAGATCTTGGGGTGAGTATAACACCGAGCATGTCTCCGGAAGCACACATCAACCAGATAACTGCTGCAGCATACGGGCGCCTGGCAAATCTGAGAATAGCATTCCGATAACTTAGTAAGGAATCGTTCAAGACACTGTATACTGTGTGCGTCAGGCCCATACTGTTTGGAACCCACACTTGATCAAGTATATCAACAAATTAGAGAAAGTGCAAAGGTTTGCAACAAGGTTAGTTCCAGAACTCAGGGGAATGTCCAACCAAGAAAGGTTGAGGAAAATCGGCCTGACGACACTGAAGGACAGGAGGGTCAGGGGAGACATGATAATGACATACAAAATACTGCGTTGAATAGTTAAGGTAGACAGAGACAAGATGTTTCAGAGATGGGACACAGAAACAAGGGGTCACAATTGGAAGTTGAAGACTCAGATGAATCACAGGGATGTTAGGAAGTATTTCTTCAGTCATAGAGTTGCCAGGAAGTGGAATAGTCTGGCAAGTGATGTAGTGGAGGCAGGAACCATACACAGCTTTAAGACGAGGTGTGATAAAGCTCATGGAGTAGGGAGAGAAAGGACCCAGTAGCGATCAGTGAAAAGGCGGGGCCAGGAACTGAGTCTCCACCCCTGAAACCACAAATAGGTGAGTACACACACACACACACACACACACACACACACACACACACACACACACACACTCGCGTGCACGAGTCACAACTTCAGTGCTCCATGAATATAAGTGTTTTTGAGAGCTACCCAAGGGTACTGCAAGGGTCATTAAGTGCATCAGGACAGATGCCCTGAGCCACACGAGTGTGGGGAGACTCACAACTTTCCAAGTGACCTATAAGGTGATATTTAGAGGCACAAGTCAGGGATATATGCCAGGACATCAGTGGATATATGCCAGGACATCAGTGGATATATGCCAGGACATCAGTGGATATATGCCAGGACATCAGTGGATATATGCCAGGACATCAGTGGATATATGCCAGGACATCAGTGGATATATGCCAAGACATCAGTGGATATATGCCAGGACATCAGTGGATATATGCCAGGACATCAGTGGATATATGCCAGGACATCAGTGGATATATGGCAGGACATCAGTGGATATATGCCAGGACATCAGTGGATATATGGCAGGACATCAGTGGATATATGCCAGGACATCAGTGGATATATGCCAGGACATCAGTGGATATATGCCAGGACATCAGTGGATATATGCCAGGACATCAGTGGATATATGCCAGGACATCAGTGGATATATGCCAGGACATCAGTGGATATATGCCAAGACATCAGTGGATATATGCCAAGACATCAGTGGATATATGCCAGGACATCAGTGGATATATGCCAGGACATCAGTGGATATATGCCAAGACATCAGTGGATATATGGCCAGGACATCAGTGGATATATGCCAGGACATCAGTGGATATATGGCAGGACATCAGTGGATATATGCCAGGACATCAGTGGATATATGCCAGGACATCAGTGGATATATGCCAGGACATCAGTGGATATATGCCAGGACATCAGTGGATATATGCCAAGACATCAGTGGATATTATGCCAGGACATCAGTGGATATATGCCAGGACATCAGTGGATATATGCCAGGACATCAGTGGATATATGCCAGGACATCAGTGGATATTGCCAGGACATCAGTGGATATATGCCAGGACATCAGTGGATACATGCCAGGACATCAGTGGATATATGCCAGGACATCAGTGGATATATGCCAGGACATCAGTGGATATATGGCAGGACATCAGTGGTGCCAGGACATCAGTGGATATATGCCAGGACATCAGTGGATATATGCCAGGACATCAGTGGATATATGCCAGGACATCAGTGGATATATGCCAGGACATCAGTGGATATATGCCAGGACATCAGTGGATATATGCCAGGACATCAGTGGATATATGCCAGGACATCAGTGGATATATGCCAGGACATCAGTGGATATATGCCAGGACATCAGTGGATATATGCCAGGACATCAGTGGATATATGCCAGGACATCAGTGGATATATGGCAGGACATCAGTGGTGCCAGGACATCAGTGGATATATGCCAGGACATCAGTGGATATATGTCAGGACATCAGTGGTGCCAGGACATCAGTGGATATATGCCAGGACATCAGTGGATATATGCCAGGACATCAGTGGATATATGCCAGGACATCAGTGGATATATGCCAGGACATCAGTGGATATATGCCAGGACATCAGTGGATATATGCCAGGACATCAGTGGATATATGCCAGGACATCAGTGGATATATGCCAGGACATCAGTGGATATATGCCAGGACATCAGTGGATATATGCCAGGACATCAGTGGATACATGCCAGGACATCAGTGGATATATGCCAGGACATCACATCAAGTTGGACAATCCACAGGCTGCTACAGGCTGCCACAGGCTGCTACAGGCTGCCACAGGCTGCTACAGGCTGCCACAGGCTGCTACAGGCTGCCACAGGCTGCTACAGGCTGCCACAGGCTGCTACAGGCTGCATTGCAAGTATCTCACCTATGTGCCGTGTTTGCGGAGTCGGGTGTGAGTTCCAGTTAACCGTCCAGCTGTTTGTGAACGATCCAACTCTCCTAGTACGATCAAGAATGGGTTATCAAGTACTCAATAACGAATAGCAATTGGTAATTTATAGCAGAACAGGGCGAGCAGACAAGTGAAGCACAGAAGACATAAGCTAGTAGGTGGGTGTGGGTCAGGTCAGGTGGGTGAGGGTCAAGTCAGGTAGAGCACTATAGACTACATGCCACATGCAAACTCCACATACACACTCATACACCATAACACACAATCCCAACCACTACTTTTCACACACTTGATAAACCCACACTCATATAGTTCCACACACACACACACACACACACACACACACACACACACACACACACACACACACACACCTTCTGCAGAATGCAGAAGGTGGAAGCAACAGGCCACAGAAGCAGAAATCAAGATAGAGAGATTAGAAGAGGAGCTGAGACATCTGAAACAGCACAGAGACAAAGATATTACAGAAGTAGCATCGGCAATGGCTACATCGAACACAGACAACAGGTCCGAAGGAAGCATGGAAAACTAAACTGTATGCAGAGGTCCTGTCAAACCACATGGGGCCAAAACAAAGACAGGGAGCACTCTAGGACAGAAAGAGAGGTTGGAAGACATCGAAGGAAACTAGGACATGTGCAAGGACCTTACAGATACCTGTGGGGGCCAGGAGCAGGTGAGCAGGAAGGATAAACCAAGAAGCATAGGGGCATAACGAGGGAAGGGACTGAAGGAAGGAACACCCCACGGGAAGGAACTAAAACACATCAGAGGATGCAATGGGAGTCACAGTGGGAGGTTGGAAAGGGAGAGATCGTGTTTGTCTATGGGCTAGACGAAGCTAAAGGGGAAACTTATGATGAAAGAAAGCAGGAGGAGGAAAAAAGCGATTGAAGACATCATGAAGGTGATAGGCGAGGGGGACATGACCCAGGTGGCAAATTTTCGGAGAATTGGTGGTTCACAAAGAAAAGGAATCGGCCTCTCAAAGTAATTTTCAAGGCAGAATCAACCCGAACCATGATCCTGCAGGAGAAAGCACGGCTGAGAGGCAAGCAGGAGTTCCGGAGTGTGTACCTCGACCGAGACAGAACACAGGACGAAAGGAAGACAATGAAAGAGAGAGTTCAAAAACGAAAGGAGAAATGGGAGGAAATGAAAAAGGAGAGCAGAATAACCCAGGATCAAATGGAAGGACAAGCGCACCCCCCAGAAACACCTGCAGAAGGACTCCAGCCACGACACCCCCAAGGCAACTGAACAATCCAAACCAACCATCACACACCGATCCCTCTGTTTCCACCCCCCGCACCACAGTTACAGTATTAGAACAGAAGTTGAAGGTTTGGTACACAAATGCAGATGGATTAACGAATAAACATGAGGAATGGCAAGAAAGAATCAATGAGAAGTCCCCAGACATCATAGCAGTTACAGAAACAAAACTCATGGAGACAATAACAGATGCAATCTTCCCACCAGGATACCAGATCATGAGGAAAGATAGAAGGGGCAGGGGGGGAGGTGGGTTGCTCTGCTCGTAAAAAACAGATGGAAATTCGAGAAAATGGAAGGAATAGATGAGACGGGAGAAAGAGACTACATAGCAGGTACACTTCAGTCGGGGGAACACAAAGTGGTCATTGCAGTGATGTATAATCCACCACAGAAACTGCAGGAGGCCAAGAGAGGAATATGAAGAGAGCAACAGAGCAATGGTGGACACACTTGCTGAGGTGGCAAGAAGAGCTCACTCCAGCAGAGCAAAGTTGCTGGTTATGGGGGATTTCAACCACAGGGAGATTGTATGGGAAAACTGGTGCCACATGGGGGTCCCGAAACATGGAGAGCCAGGATGTTGGGACGTGGTGCTGGTGGAAAACCTCATGCACCAACATGTTAAGGACACTACCAGAGTGAGAGGGGAGGATGAACCAGCAAGATTGGACCTTGTGTTCACCCTGGCAACTCAGACATTGAGGACATCAAGTATGAGAGTCCCCTAGGAGCTAGCGACCACGTGGTTTCTGTGCTTTGAATACATAGTAGAGCTGCAAGTGGAGAGAATAACAGGAGTAGAATGGGAAAAACCTGACTATAAAAGAGGGGACTACATAGGGTTGAAGAACTTCCTGCGGGAGGTCCAGTGGGACAGAGAACTGGCAGGAAAGCCAGTAAATGAAATGATGGAATATGTAGCAACAAAATGCAAGGAGGCAGTGGAAAGGTTCATTCCCAAGGGCAACAGTAACAACGGGAAGACCAGAACAAGCCCCTGGTTCACCCGACAGTGTAAGGAGGCAAAAACAAAGTGCAATAGAGAATGGAAAAAGTACAGAAGGCAGAGAACACACGAAAAATAGGGAGATCAGTCGCAGAGCCAGGAATGAGTACGCACAGGTAAGGAGGGAGGCCCGCGACAGTATGAAAATGACATAGCATCGAGAATCAAGACTGACCGAAACTGTTGTATAGCCACATCAGGAGGAAGACAACAGTCAAAGACCAGGTGATCAGATTAAGGACAGAAGGTGGAGAACTCACAAGAAATGATCAGGAGGTATGTGAGGAGCTGATACAGGAGATTCAAGGAAGTTTTACAGTAGAGACAGGAAGGGCTGTGGGAAGACAGAACAGAAGGGAACATCAAGAGGGAATATACCAACAAGTGTTGGATGACATACGAACAACTGAGGAGGAGGTGTAAGAAGCTCTTAAGTGACCTTGACACCTCAAAGGGCGATGGGACCGGACAACATTCTCCCATGGGTTCCTTAGAGAAGGAGCAGAGATGCTGTGTGTGCCTCTAACCACAATCTTCAACACATCCCTTGAAACTGGGCAACTACCTGAGAAATGGAAGACAGCTAATGTAGTCCCATATTTAAAAAGGAAACAGAAACGAGGCACTAAACTACAGACCTGTGTCTCTGACATGTATTGTGTGCAAGGTCATGGAGAAGATTATCAGGAGGAGAGTGGTCGAACACCTGGAAAAGGAACAAGATTATAAATGAAAACAGCATGGGTTCATGGAAGGCAAATCTTGTATCACAAACCTCCTGGAGTTTTATGACAAGGTAACAGAAGTAAGACACGAGAGAGAGGGTTGGGTAGATTGCGTTTTCTAGACTGCAGGAAGGCCTTTGACACAGTTCCCCACAAGAGATTAGTGCAGAAGCTGGAGGATCAGGCACACGTAAAAGGAAGGGCACTGCAATGGATAAGGGAATACCTGACAGGGAGGCAGCAACGAGTCATGGTACGTGAAGAGGTATCACAGTGGGCGCCTGTTACGAGCGGGGGTCCCACAGGGGTCAGTTCTAGGACCAGTGGCTATTTTTGATATATGTGAACGACATGATGGAAGGAATAGACTCTGAAGTGTCCTGTTCGCAGATGACGTGAAGCTGATGAGAAGAATTAAATCGGACGAGGATGAGGCAGGACTGCAAAGAGACCTGGAGAGGCTGGACATGTGGTCCAGCAACTGGCTCCTTGAATTTAACCCTGCCAAATGTAAAGTCATGAAGATTGGGGAAGGGCAAAGAAGACCGCAGACACAATATAGTTTAGATGGCCAAAGACTGCAAACCTCACTCGTTTAAGACTCTGTATACCATTTACGTCAGGCCCATACTGGAGTATGCAGCACCAGTTGGATCCACACCTAGTCAAGCACGTCAAGAAATTAGAGAAAGTGCAAAGGTTTGCAACAAGACTAGTCCCAGAGCTACGAGGATTGTCCTATGAAGAAAGGTTGAGGGAAATCGGCCTGACGACACTGGAGGACAGGAGGGTCAGGGGAGACATGATAACGACATATAAAATACTGCGCGGAATAGACAAGGTGGACAAAGACGGGATGTTCCAGAGAAGGGACACAGACACAAGAGGTCACAATTGGAAGTTGAAGACTCAGATGAATCAAAGGGATGTTAGGAAGTATTTCTTCAGTCATAGAGTAGTCAGGCCGTGGAATAGCCTAGAAAGTGAAGTAGCGGAGGCGGGAACCATACATAGTTTTAAGGCGAGGTATGATAGAGCTCATGGGGCAGGGAGAGAGAGGACCTAGTAGCAATCAGCGAAGAGGCGGGGCCAGGAGCTGTGAATCGACCCCTGCAACCACAAATAGGTGAGTACAAATAGGTGAGTACACACACGCAACACACATAACACACACACACACAACACACGCAACACACACACAACACACACACACGCACACACAAAAACTCACACAACACACACACAAACACACATACACAAACACACACGCGCACACACACACACACACATACGCAAACACACACAGACACACACACAGACACACACACACACACAAGGGAGCAGAAATAATAGGAAGACCAAAACGAGTCCTTGGTTTACCCGAAGGTGTAGGGAGGCAAAAACTAAGTGCAACAGAGAATGGAAAAGGTACAGGAGGCATAGGACCCAGGAAAACAAGGAGATTAGTAGAAGAGCCAGAAACGAGTATGCGCAGATAAGGAGGGAGGCCCAGCGACAGTATGAAAACGACATAGCATCGAAAGTCAAATCTGACCCGAAACTGCTGTATAGCCACATTAGGAGGAAGACAACAGTCAAGGACCAGTGATAAGGCTGAGGAAAGAAGGTGGAGAACTCACAAGAAACGATCAAGAGGTATGTGAGGAGCTCAACACGAGATTTAAGGAAGTATTTACAGTAGAGACAGGAAGGACTCTGGGGGGGACAGACCAGATGGGGACACCAGCAAGGAATACACCAACAAGTGTTGGACGACATACATACAGATGAGGAGGAGGTGAAGAAACTGCTAAGGGACATCGATACCTCACAGGCAATGGGACCGGACAACATCTCCCGTGGGTCCTTAGAGAGGGAGCAGATATGTTGTGCGTGCCACTTACCACAATCTTCAACACATCCCTGGAAACTGGGCAACTACCTGAGGTATGGAAGACGGCAAATGTAGTTCCCATTTTTAAAAAAGGAGACAGAAATGAGGCACTAAACTATAGACCTGTGTCATTGACGTGTATAGTATGCAAAATTATGGAGAAGATTATCAGGAGGAGAGTGGTGGAGCACCTGGAACGGAACAGGAGTATAAATGCCAACCAGCCACGGATTCACGGAAGGCAAATCCTGTGTCACAAAACCTTCTGGAGTTTTTATGATAAAATAACAGAAGTAAGACAAGAGAGAGAGGGGTGGGTTGATTGCATCTTCTTGGACTGCAAGAAGGCCTTTGACACAGTTCCTCACAAGAGATTAGTGCAGAAGGCTAGAGCAATCAGGCGCATATAACAGGAAGGGCACTGCAATGGATCAGAGAATACCTGACAGGGAGGCAACAACGAGTCATGGTACGTAATGATGTATCACAGTGGGCACTTGTGACGAGTGGGGTCCCACAGGAGTCGGTCCTAGGACCAGTGCTATTTTTGGTATAAGTGAACGACATGATGGAAGGGTTAGACTCAGAAGTGTCCCTGTTTGCAGATGATGTGAAGTTAATGAGGAGAATTAAATCTGATAAGGACCAGGCAGGACTTCAAAGAGACCTGGACAGACTGGACACCTGGTCCAGCAAATGGCTTCTCGAATTTAATCCTGCCAAATGCAAAGTCATGAAGATAGGGGAAGGGCACAGAAGACCACAGACAGAGTATAGGCTAGGTGGCCAAAGACTGCAAACCTCACTCAAGGAGAAAGATCTTGGGGTGAGTATAACACCGAGCATGTCTCCGGAAGCACACATCAATCAGATAAACTGCTGCAGCATATGGGCGCCTGGCAAACCTGAGAACAGCATTCCGACACCTTAGTAAGGAATCATTCAAGACACTGTACACCATCTACGTCAGGCCCATACTGGAGTATGCAGCACCTGTTTGGAACCCGCACTTGATAAAGCACGTCAAGAAACTAGAGAAAGTACAAAGGTTTGCAACAAGGTTAGTTCCAGAGCTAAGGGGAATGTCCTATGAAGAAAGATTAAGGGAAATCGGCCTGACGACACTGGAGGACAGGAGGGTCAGGGGAGACATGATAACGACATATAAAATACTGCGTGGAATAGACAAGGTGGACAAGAACAGGATGTTCCAGGGAGGGGACACAGAAACAAGAGGCCACAATTGGAAGTTGAAGACACAAATGAGTCAGAGAGATAGTAGGAAGTATTTCTTCAGTCATAGAGTTGTAAGGCAGTGAATAGCCTAGAAAATGACGTAGTGGAGGCAGGAACCATACACAGTTTTAAGACGAGGTTTGATAAAGCTCATGGAGCGGGGAGAGGGAGGGCCTAGTAGCAACCGGTGAAGAGGCGGGGCCAGGAGCTAGGACTCGACCCTGCAACCACAAATAGGTGAGTACAAATAGGTGAGTACACACACACCACACACACACACACACAACACACACAACACACACACACACACACACACACACACGCACAACACTCACAACACACACACACACACACAAACACACACACCACACACACACACACACACACACACACACACACACACACACACACACACACACACACACCTTGAGTAGTTCGGACATCGAGGATATCATGTATGAAAGGCCCCTGGGAGCTAGTGATCATGTGGTTCTGTGCTTCGACTACATAGTTGAGCTCCAAGTGGAGAGAGTAGCAGGAATAGGCTGGGAAAAACCAAACTACAAAAGGGGGAACTACTCAGGCATGAGGAACTTCCTTCAAGACATTCAGTGGGAGAGGGAACTGACAGGAAAACCAGTACAAGAAATGATGGACTATGTAGCAACAAAATGCAAGGAGGCAGAGGAGAGGTTTGTTCCCAAGGGAAACAGAAATAATGGGAAGAACAGAACGAGTCCTTGGTTCACCCAAAGGTGTAAGAAGGCAAAAACTAGGTGTACTAGAGAATGGAAAAGGTACAGAAGACAGAGAACTCAGGAAAATAAAGAGATTAGCCGAAGAGCCAGAAACGAATATGCACAGATAAGAAGGGAGGCTCAGCGACAATACGAAAATGACATAGCATCGAAAGTAAAGACTGACCCGAAGCTGTTGTACAGCCACATCAGGAGGAAAACAACAGTCAAGGACCAGGTAATCAGACTGAGGAAGGGTGATGGGGAATTCACAAGAAACGACCGAGAGGTTTGTCAGGAGCTCAACACGAGATTTAAAGAGGTATTTACAGTGGAAACCAGTAGGACTCCAGGAAATCAGAACAGGGGGGCACACCAGCAAGTGCTGGATGAGGTACATATAACCAAGGAGGAGGTGAAGAAGCTGCTATGCGAACTTGACACCTCAAAGGCGGTGGGACCAGACAACATCTCTCCATGGGTCCTTAAAGAGGGAGGAGAGATATTGTGTGAGCCATTAACAGAGATCTTCAACACATCATTTGAAACTGGGCAACTCCCTGAGGTATGGAAAATGGCAAATGTAGTCCCAATTTTTAAAAAGGGAGACAGACATGAGGCACTAAACTACAGACCTGTATCACTAACGTGTATAGTATGCAAGGTCATGGAGAAGATCATCAGGAGGAGAGTGGTGGGGCACCTGGAAAGAAACAAGTGTATAATTGACAACCAGCACGGTTTCAGGGAAGGAAAATCCTGTGTCACAAACCTACTAGAGTTTTATGACAAGGTGACAGAAGTAAGACAAAGAGAGGAGGGGTGGATCGACTGCATTTTTTTGGACTGCAAGAAGGCCTTCGACACAGTTCCTCACAAGAGGTTACTGCAAAAGCTAGAGGATCAGGCACACATAACAGGAAAGGCACTGCAATGGATAAGAGAATACCTTACAGGGAGGCAACAACGAGTCATGGTACGTGACGAGGTGTCAAAGTGGGCGCCTGTGACAAGCGGGGTTCCACAGGGGTCAGTCCTAGGACCTGTGCTGTTCTTGGTATATGTGAATGACATAACGGAAGGGATAGACTCAGAAGTGTCCTTGTTTGTGGACGATGTGAAGTTAATGAGAAGAATCAAATCGGATGAGGATCAGGCAGGACTACAAAGAGACCTGGACAGGCTACAAGCCTGGTCCAGCAACTGGCTCCTTGAGTTTAACCCTGCCAAATGCAAAGTCATGAAGATTGGGGAAGGGCAAAGAAGACCGCAGACACAATATAGTTTAGATGGCCAAAGACTGCAAACCTCACTCAAGGAAAAAGATCTGGGGGAGAGTATAACACCGAGCATATCTCCTGAGGCGCACATCAATCAGATAACTGCTGCAGCATACGAGCGCCTGGCAAACCTACGGATAGCGTTCCGATACCTCAGTAAGGATTCGTTTAAGACTCTGTACACCATCTACGTCAGGCCCATACTGGAGTATGCAGCACCAGTTTGGAATCCACACCTAGTCAAGCACGTCAAGAAATTAGAGAAAGTGCAAAGGTTTGCAACAAGACTAGTCCCAGAGCTACGGGGATTGTCCTACGAAGAAAGGTTGAGGGAAATCGGCCTGACGACACTGGAGGCCAGGGGGGTCAGGGGAGACATGATAACGACATATAAAATACTGCGCGGAATAGACGAGGTGGACAAAGACGGGATGTTCCAGAGATGGGACACAGACACAAGAGGTCACAATTGGAAGTTGAAGACTCAGATGAATCAAGGGATGTTAGGAAGTATTTCTTCAGTCATAGAGTAGTCAGGCCGTGGAATAGCCTAGAAAGTGACGTAGTGGAGGCAGGAACCATACATAGTTTTAAGGCGAGGTATGATAAAGCTCATGGAGCAGGGG
>NC_069471.1:25340151-25385151 GCF_026875155.1 Cherax quadricarinatus | reverse complement strand
AAGTCTGATCTAAGACAGTTCAAGTCTGATCTAAGACAGTTCAAGTCTGATCTAAGACAGCTCAAGTCTGATCTAAGAGTTCAAGTCTGATCTAAGACAGTTCAAGTCTGATCTAAGACAGTTCAAGTCTGATCTAAGACAGTTCAAGTCTGATCTAAGACAGTTCAAGTCTGATCTAAGACAGCTCAAGTTGATCTAAGAGTTCAAGTCTGATCTAAGACAGTTCAAGTCTGATCTAAGACAGTTCAAGTCTGATCTAAGACAGCTCAAGTCTGATCTAAGACAGCTCAAGTCTGATCTAAGACAGTTCAAGTCTGATCTAAGACAGTTCAAGTCTGATCTAAGACAGTTCAAGTCTGATCTAAGACAGTTCAAGTCTGATCTAAGACAGCTCAAGTCTGATCTAAGACAGCTCAAGTCTGATCTGAGACAGCTCAAGTCAGATCTAAGACAGTTCAAGTCTGATCTAAGACAGTTCAAGTCTGATCTAGACAGTTCAAGTCTGATCTAAGACAGTTCAAGTCTGATCTAAGACAGCTCAAGTTGATCTAAGAGTTCAAGTCTGATCTAAGACAGTTCAAGTCTGATCTAAGACAGTTAAGTCTGATCTAAGACAGTTCAAGTCTGATCTAGACAGTTCAAGTCTGATCTAAGACAGCTCAAGTCTGATCTAAGACAGTTCAAGTCTGATCTAAGACAGTTCAAGTCTGATCTAAGACAGTTCAAGTCTGATCTAAGACAGTTCAAGTCTGATCTAAGACAGCTCAAGTCTGATCTAAGACAGCTCAAGTCTGATCTAAGACAGTTCAAGTCTGATCTAAGACAGCTCAAGTCTGATCTAAGACAGCTCAAGTCTGATCTAAGACAGTTCAAGTCTGATCTAAGACAGCTCAAGTCTGATCTAAGACAGTTCAAGTCTTATCTAAGACAGTTCAAGTCTGATCTAAGACAGCTCAAGTCTGATCTAAGACAGCTCACGTCTGATCTAAGACAGTTCAAGTCTGATCTAAGACAGCTCAAGTCTGATCTAAGACAGTTCAAGTCTGATCTAAGACAGTTCAAGTCTGATCTAAGAGAGTTCAAGTCTGATCTAAGACAGCTCAAGTCTGATCTAAGACAGCTCAAGTCTGATCTAAGACAGCTCAAGTCTGATCTAAGACAGCTCAAGTCTGATCTAAGACAGTTCAAGTCTGATCTAAGACAGTTCAAGTTTGATCTAAGACAGCTCAAGTCTGATCTAAGACAGCTCAAGTCTGATCTAAGACAGTTCAAGTCTGATCTAAGACAGTTCAAGTCTGATCTAAGACAGCTCAAGTCTGATCTAAGACAGTTCAAGTCTGATCTAAGACAGCTCAAGTCTGATCTAAGACAGCTCAAGTCTGATCTAAGACAGCTCAAGTCTGATCTAAGACAGTTCAAGTCTGATCTAAGACAGTTCAAGTCTGATCTAAAACAGTTCAAGTCTGATCTAAGACAGTTCAAGTCTGATCTAAGACAGCTCAAGTCTGATCTAAGACAGTTCAAGTCTGATCTAAGACAGTTCAAGTCTGATCTAAGACAGTTCAAGTCTGATCTAAGACAGTTCAAGTCTGATCTAAGACAGTTCAAGTCTGATCTAAGACAGTTCAAGTCTGATCTAAGACAGTTCAAGTCTGATCTAAGACAGCTCAAGTCTGATCTAAGACAGCTCAAGTCTGATCTAAGACAGTTCAAGTCTGATCTAATACAGTTCAAGTCTGATCTAAGACAGCTCAAGTCTGATCTAAGACAGCTCAAGTCTGATCTTAGACAGTTCAAGTCTGATACAGGTTCAGTAGTGTCTTTGCTTGTAAACTGTTTTATTGTACAAACTCTGTATATACTGCACTGGACTGTATATACCGCATATACTGTACGTACTGTTTAAACCATACCCCCGGCCGGGATTGAACCCGCGGTCATAGAGTCTCAAAACTCCAGCCCGTCGCGCTAGCCACTAGACCAGCTAGCCACAATAAGATTCATCCAACTAGGTATATTTCTACACCATAGGAAAGTTAGCACAGGCACCTCTGTGACCACAAATGCAAGTTTTTACAGACGAATCTCCAGCTAGCGTGGCCGTGACGAACTCTAGCTCAAGTCCTTCACTGCCGTAACATGACTTAAGAAATCGTAATGACACGATTGCAAATAAACCATACCCCCGCCCGGGATTGAACCCGCGGTCATAGAGTCTCAAAACTCCAGCCCGTCGCGCTAGCCACTAGACCAGCTAGCCACAATAAGATTCATCCAACTAGGTATATTTCTACACCATAGGAAAGTTAGCACAGGCACCTCTGTGACCACAAATGCAAGTTTTTACAGACGAATCTCCAGCTAGCGTGGCCGTGACGAACTCTAGCTCAAGTCCCTTCACTGCCGTCAACATGACTTAAGAAATCGTAATGACACGATTGCAAATAAACCATACCCCCGGCCGGGATTGAACCCGCGGTCATAGAGTCTCAAAACTCCAGCCCGTCGCGCTAGCCACTAGACCAGCTAGCCACAATAAGATTCATCCAACTAGGTATATTTCTACACCATAGGAAAGTTAGCACAGGCACCTCTGTGACCACAAATGCAAGTTTTTACAGACGAATCTCCAGCTAGCGTGGCCGTGACGAACTCTAGCTCAAGTCCCTTCACTGCCGCGCGACGGGACTGGAGTTTTGAGACTCTATGACCGCGGGTTTCAATCCCGGCCGGGGGTATGGTTTATTTGCAATCGTGTCATTACGATTTCTTAAGTCATGTTGACGGCAGTGAAGGGACTTGAGCTAGAGTTCGTCACGGCCACGCTAGCTGGAGATTCGTCTGTAAAAACTTGCATTTGTGGTCACAGAGGTGCCTGTGCTAACTTTCCTATGGTGTAGAAATATACCTAGTTGGATGAATCTTATTGTGGCTAGCTGGTTAGGTGCTAGCGCGACGGGCTGGAGTTTGAGACTCTATGACCGCGGGTTCAATCCGGCCGGGGGTATGGTTTATTTGCAATCGTGTCATTACGATTTCTTAAGTCATGTTGACGGCTAGTGAAGGGACTTGAGCTAGAGTTCGTCACGGCCACGCTAGCTGGAGATTCGTCTGTAAAAACTTGCATTTGTGGTCACAGAGGTGCCTGTGCTAACTTTCCTATGGTGTAGAAATATACCTAGTTGGATGAATCTTATTGTGGCTAGCTGGTCTAGTGGCTAGCGCGACGGGCTGGAGTTTTGAGACTCTATGACCGCGGGTTCAATCCCGGCCGGGGGTATGGTTTAATTTGCAATCGTGTCATTACGATTTCTTAAGTCATGTTGACGGCAGTGAAGGGACTTGAGTCTAGAGTTCGTCACGGCCACCTAGCTGGAGATTCGTCTGTAAAAATTTGCATTTGTGGTCACAGGGGTTTGCCTGTGCTAACTTTCCTAGGGTGTAAAAAATATACCTAGTTGGATGAATTTATTGGGGCTAGGGGGTTAGGGGCTAGCGCGACGGCTGGAGTTTTGAGACTCATGACCGCGGGTTTCAATCCCGGCCGGGGGTTGGTTTATTTGCAATGTGTCATTACATTTTTTAAAGTCATGTTGAGGCAGGAGGCTTGAGCTAAGTTCGTCAGGGCCAGCTAGCTGGAGATTCTCTGTAAAAACTTGCATTTGTGGTCACAGAGGTCCCTGGCAATTTTCCCCTATGGGTAAAAAAATATACCTAGTGGATAATTTTTTTGGGGCAGCGGTTAGTGGCTAGCGCACGGGGGGTTTTGAGACTCTATGACCGGGGTTCAATCCCGGGCCCGGGGTATGGTTTTTTTGAAATGTGTCATTACGTTTTCTTAAGTCATACGTACTGTTATATGCATATACGTACGTACTGTTAAAACTCCATATAAGTACTACTGTTTATACTGCATATACTGTACGTACGGTTTTTTATACTGCATTACTTACGTACTGTTATACTGCAAATACTGTACGTACTGTTTTATACTGCTATACTGTACTACTGTTTATACTGCATAACTGTACTACTGTTTATACGCATTACTGTGGGTACTGTTTATACTGCATAACTGTACGACTGTTTAAAAAACCGATATACTGTCGATGTTTTTAAACGCAATACTGACGTACGTTAAAACCGCATATACTGTACGACTTTTTATATGCATTTTTGGGTACGTACTTTTTTATAGCATATACGTACGTACTGTTTATACTGCATATCTGTACGTACTGTTTATCCGCTATACGTACGTACGTTTAACCGCATATACTGTACGACTGTTTTTACGCATATACTGACGTACTGTTTTTACTGCATATACGTACTACTGTTTATACTCACATTCTTCGATAAAAAAAAAATTAGGCCACAATAACATTAAAACCCAGGTGTACGGCCACAAGACACACAGTTACAACCAGTGTACAGACCACAAGACTACACATTTTAAAAACCGGTGTACGGGCACAAGACTCACTTTTACAACCAGGGTACAGACCCAAGATACACAGTTACAACCGGGGTGTACAGGCCACAAGACTGCACAGTTAAAACCCATTTTACAGGCTACAGACTACACAGTTACAACCCAGGGGGTACGGGCCCACAAGACACAGTTACAACCAGGGTACGGGCCACAAGACTGCCAGTTAAAACCGGGTGTACAGGCTACAAAAACACATTAAAACCAGGTGTACAGACCACAAACTACACATTTTAAAAACCAGGGTAAGGCCACAAGACTGCACAGTTAAAACCCAGGGTACAGGCTACAAGACTACACATTAAAAACCGGGTGTACGGGGCCACAAGACTACAGTTAAAAACCAGGTTAAGGCCACAAGACTACAAAATTACAACCGGGGTGTACAGGCCACAAGACTGCACATTTACAACCGGGTGTACAGGCTACAAGACTACACATTTTACAACCAGGTGAAAAGGCCACAAGACTACGTTAAAAACCACTGTACAGGCCACAAGACTACATTTACAACCATTTTACGGGGCCACAAGATACACAGTTACAACCGGGGTGTACAGGCCACAAGACAAACACAGTTAAAACCCAGGTACAGGCCACAAACTACAGTTACAACCAGTGTACAGGCCACAAGAGTACATTTTACAACCAGGTGTACAGGCCACAAAACTCACAGTTACAACCGGGTGTACAGGCCACAATACTAACAGTTACAAAGGTGTACAGGCCACAAACTCACAGTTAAAACCGGGTTTGACAGGCCACAAGACTACATTTTAAACCCAGGTGTAAGGCCACAAGACTACAGTTACAACCGGGGTGTACAGGCCACAAGACTGCAAGTTACAACCAGGTTACAGGCCCCAAGACTACACAGTTACAACCAGTGTAAGGCCACAAACTAACAGTTTCAACCGGGGTGACAGGCCCAAAAGACTACTTTTACGCCGGGTGTACAGGCCAAAAACTGCACAGTTACAACCGGTGTACAGGCTAAAAGACTGCACAGTACAACCGGGTGTACAGGCCACAGGGCACACATTACAACCAGGTGTACAGGCCACAAGACTAAACAGTTAAAACCAGGTGTACCCCACAAGAACAGTTACAACCAGGTGTACAGGCCACAAGACTACAGTTAAAAAGGGTACGGGCCACAAGAACACAGTTAAAACCGGGGTGTACAGGCCACAAGACGCACATTACAACCGGGTTTTACAGGCCACAGACTACACAGTTACAACCAGGTGTACGGCCAAAAAGTCCATTTAAACCATTTACCGGGCCCACAAGACTACAGTTACAACCGGGTGTCAGGCCAAAAACTACAGTTAAAACCGGGTGAAAGGGCCCACAAACTACACAGTTACAACCAGGTGTACAGGCCACAAGACAACAGTTACAAACCAGGGGGGTACAGGCCACAAGATACAGTTACAACCAGGTGTACACCACAAGACAAAGTTACAACCAGGTGTACATGCCACAAGACTAAGTTAAACCAGGTGTACAGGCCACAAGACTACAGTTACAACCAGGTAAAGGGCCACAAACACAGTTACAACCAGGTGTACGGGCCCAAAAGAATACACAGTTAAAACCCGTGTACAGGCCCAAGACACAAAATTTACAAACCAGGTGTACAGGCCACAAATTACCAGTTACAACCAGGTGTACGGGGGCCACAAGACACAGTTACAACCAGGTGTACGGGCCACAAGATCAGTTACAAACCAGGTGTACAGGCCAAAGACTACCAGTTAAAACAGGTGACAGGCCACAAACTACACAGTTACAACCAGGGTACAGCCAAAAATACACAGTTACAACCAGGTGTACGGGCCAAAAGATACACAGTTACAACCAGGGGTAAAAGGCCACAAGACTAGACAACCAGGTGTACGGGCCCAAACTACAGTTACAACCGTGTCAGGCCACAAGACTACACCAGGTTCTTAATAGGGCTTCCTCCTCTGAAGATATTTTTCTACGATACTATTTATGTTCTTGCATATACTGCTGTAAGGGACACTTTGTTAAGCATTTGCAATTTTTTTTTTTCCCATGTTGGGGGGTTTAGCCCGATTGTTTTAGATGTTTGGTAACCACAACACTTGCCCAGACTATCACTACGATTTTTCTGGGGTTTGCCCTTCTGTTGGGGTAGACTCTACCCAAGGTTTAACTCTAAAACTGTAGAGTATCACAACATTTTTCTGTTTGCACAGCTTCCGGAGTGTGGGCACTTACTTCCAATTGGGGCCCTACTGCTAAGGGACTATTAGTCGTATCCCCCCCTTCATTTCTACTCGTAATGGAAAGGGGGGTGTTCAAGTCCCGAAACATGCAGGGCATTTTGTTAAAATCAATACTAACCCCCCCGGGAGAAAAGTGCCCCGTTGAGGAGGTTTTTGGGTGGAAAAGAAGAGACAGGTTCGACATACTGTGAGTAGTCGGTTCTGGGAAGTTATTTCTCTGATTCCACTGAGCAGTTTTTCCAGATTTCAAAACCAGGCGGGGGCTCTGTGATGGCACTCGAGCACTGGAGAGCACTGGTTCATACGCATTGTATGGAGGCATAGGGGCTCACATTGGTTTGTGTGATGAAAAATTCTCTGATCACAACGTTGTGTTGTGATGGGGCCCTGTCAATGTATTCCTGAAAATATAATTTTAGTTTCAATATAACCCGGACCTTAATTTTTTTAAAAGGTGGAGGGGGGAAGCCAGTGGAAGGCCTCGTCAGATGCCAAAGCCCACTTTGGGTCATATATTCAAGACCCGCGCCAGGGAACACTTGTCCTGTTTCCTAACAAACCTTACCCAACCCAACCCGATTTACGATAAACAAAAGCAGTCCACGTTGGGTCAGTTAGTTTTTCTGAAAACCCCATCGTGGGAGCTGCTGAAAGACAGCTAGGGGTTCCGACTATTCCAGGCAAATCGCTTCTTTCCATCGGTCTTTTTTGACCTTCCTTCCCACCAGTGGTATGACACAGACCGTCGTGGACGGATCATGAATTTCGTCCAAAGATGGAAGCTGGAGTTGAGACACGTCACCAGCCCAAGACCATAGAGGTGAACAAGACAAGATTCCCGAGGGCCCAAAAACCTGTTACTACTGCTGCAAACCTGGCCACAACAAGGCCACCTGGCCCAAGTTACGTAAGACTAATTGTAATCAAAATATAACGATTTAGATATTCAATAATTTTGAGTGGGAAATCATAATGTTGGCTTAAAAGTCTAAACAAAACACTGTCAGACAGCAGCACTGTCAGACAGCAGCTACTGCAGACAGCCCTACTGTCAGTAGCACTACGTCAGACAGCAGCAAAATGTCAGTCAGACTACTGCAACACCCTACTGTCAGACACCAGCCTTCAAAACCCGCTATGTCAATCAGCAGCTACTGCAGACACCGCTACTGTCAGACAAAGCCTGTTCAGACAGCAGCTATGTCAGACGCAGCTACTGTCAGCCCAACTACTGTCGTCGCCTATTTTAGACACCAGCTACTGTCAGACACCAGCTACTGTCGCACCCCCCACTGCAATCAACTACGTCAGACAGCAGCTCTGCGACAGCCCTGTCAGACACCAGTACGCAACACCAGCTACTGTCAGAAACCACTACTGCAAAAAACCCCGCACTGCAACCCCGCTACTGCAGACACCCCGCTACTGTCAAAACCCGCTACTGTCAGCACCAGCTACTTCAGAACCGGGGTACGTCAGACACCAGCTAAATGTCAGACACCCGGGTACTGTCAGACACCGGTACTGTAAAACACCCCTACTGTCAGACACCAGCTACGTCAGAACCACTACTGTAGACACCAGCTCTGTCAACAGCACAACGTCAGACAACGCTACTGTCAGACACCACTATTCAACACCAGCTACTGTTTAGACAGCATACTGTCAGACAGCAGCTACTGTAGACACCAGTACGTCAGTCGAGCTACTGTCAGCACCAGCTATGCGACACCCTACGTCGACACCAGCTACTGTCGACAGCAGCTACTGTCAGTCAGCACTACGTCAGCACCCGTACTGTCAGACACCACTACTGTCAACACCAGCTACTTCAGACAAAAGCTAATGTCAGACACCAGCACTGTCAGACACCAGCTACGTCAGAAAAACCCGCTACTGTCAACACCAGCTACTTCGAACCCCCGCTCTGTCAGACACCAGCTACTGTCAGAAAGCACTACGTAAAAACCGCTACTGTCAACACCAGCTACTGTCAGACAGCAGCTACTGTCAAACAGCAGCTACTGTCAAACAGCAGCTACTGTCAGACACCAGCTACTGTCAGACAGCAGCTACTGTCAGTCACCAGCTACTGTCAGATACCAGCTACTGTCAGACACCAGCTACTGTCAGTCAGCAGCTACTGTCAGACACCAGCTACTGTCAGACACCAGCTACTGTCAGACAGCAGCTACTGTCAGACACCAGCTACTGTCAGACAGCAGCTACTGTCACGGAAAAATGTTTGAAAACAGCTAGAGACATAAAAATGAAGGAAATGACTGGTCCACGTCAGGCAGCTGCCTCCGTCCAGCCCCTCACACACCACCAGTCGTCCAGCCCCTCACACACCACCAGTCGTCCAGCCCCTCACACACCACCAGTCGTCCAGCCCCTCACACACCACCAGTCGTCCAGCCCCTCACACACCACCAGTCGTCCAGCCCCTCACACACCACCAGTCGTCCAGCCCCAAACACACCACCAGTCGTCCAGCCCTCCACACACCACCAGTCGTCCAGCCCCTCACACACCACCAGTCGTCCAGCCCTCACACACCACCAGTCGTCCAGCCCCTCACACACCACCAGTCGCCCACCCCCTCACACACCACCAGTCGTCCAGCCCCTCACACACCACCAGTCGTCCAGCCCCTCACACACCACCAGTCGTCCAGCCCTCACACACCACCAGTCGTCCAGCCCCTCACACACCACCAGTCGTCCAGCCCCTCACACACCACCAGTCGTCCAGCCCCTCACACACCACCAGTCGTCCAGCCCCTCACACACCACCAGTCGTCCAGCCCCTCACACACCACCAGTCGTCCAGCCTCTCACACACCACCAGTCGTCCAGCCCCTCACACACCACCAGTCGTCCAGCCCCCTCACACACCACCAGTCGTCCAGCCCCTCACACACCACCAGTCGTCCAGCCCCTCACACACCACCAGTCGTCCAGCCCCCACACACCACCCAGTCGTCCAGCCCCTCACACACCACCAGTCGTCCAGCCCCTCACACACCACCAGTCGTCCAGCCCTCACACACCACCAGTCGTCCAGCCCCAAACACACCACCAGTCGTCCAGCCCCTCACACACCACCAGTCGTCCAGCCCCTCACACACCACCAGTCGTCCAGCCCCTCACACACCACCAGTCGTCCAGCCCCTCACACACCACCAGTCGTCCAGCCCCTCACACACCACCAGTCGTCCAGCCCCTCACACACCACCAGCCCGTCCACCCCTCACACACCACCAGTCGTCCAGCCCCTCACACACCACCAGTCGTCCACCCCTCACACACAACCAGTCGTCCAGCCCTCACCCCATACCAGTCGTTCAGCCCCTCACACACCACCAGTCGTCCAGCCCCTCACACACTACCAGTCGTCCAGCCCCTCACACACCACCAGTCGTCCAGCCCCTCATACACCACCAGTCGTCCAGCCCCTCACACACCACCAGTGGGTCCAGCCCCTCACACACCACCAGTCGTCCAGCCCCTCACACACCACCAGTCGTCCAGCCCCTCACACACCACCAGTCGTCCAGCCCCTCACACACCACCACTCGTCCAGCCCCTCACACACTACCAGTCGTCCAGCCCCTCACACACTACCAGCCGTCCAGCCCCTCACACATCACCCAGCCGTCCAGCCCCTCACACATCACCAGCCGTCCAGCCCCTCACACATCACCAGCCGTCCAGCCCCTCACACATCACCAGCCGTCCAGCCCCTCACACATCCCCAGCCGTCCAGCCCTTCACACATCACCAGCCGTCCAGCCCCTCACACATCACCAGCCGTCCAGCCCCTCACACATCACCAGCCGTCCAGCCCCTCACACATCACCAGCCGTCCAGCCCCTCACACATCACCAGCCGTCCAGCCCCTCACACATCACCAGCCGTCCAGCACCTCACTCATCACAAGCCGTCCCGCCCCTCAAACATCACCAGCCGTCCAGCCCCTCAAAACATCACCAACTGTCCAGCCCTCACACATCACCAGCCGTCCAGCCCCTCACACATCACCAGCCGTCCAACCCCTCACACATCACCAACCGTCCAGCCCCTCACACATCACAAGCCGTCCAGCCCCTAACACACCCCAGTCGTCCAGCCCTCACACATCACCAGCCGTCCAGCCCCTCACACATCACCAACCATCCAGCCCCTCACACATCACAAGCCCGTCCAGCCCCTCACACATCAGTAGCCGTCCAGCCCCTCACACATCACCAGCCGTCCAGCCCCTCACACATCACCAGCCGTCCAGCCCCTCACACATCACCAGCCGTCCAGCCCCTCACACATCACCAGCCGTCCAGCCCCTCACACATCACCAGCCGTCCAGCCCCTCACACATCACCAGCCGTCCAGCCCCTCACACATCACCAGCCGTCCAGCCCCACACATCACCAGCCGTCCAGCCCCTCACACATCACCAGCCGTCCAGCCCCTCACACATCACCAGCCGTCCAGCCCCTCACACATCACCAGCCGTCAGCCCCTCACACATCACCAGCCGTCCAGCCCCTCACACATCACCAGCCATCCAGCCCCTCACACATCACCAGCCGTCCAGCCCCTCACACATCACCAGCCGTCCAGCCCCTCACACATCACCAGCCGTCCAGCCCCTCACACATCACCAGCCGTCCAGCCCCTCACACATCACCAGCCGTCCAGCACCTCACACATCACCAGCCGTCCAGCCCCTCACACATCACCAGCCGTCCAGCCCCTCACACATCACCAGCCGTCCAGCCCATTTCCAAAGCTGCCCCAAATTATACCTCAAGGCTGACTACTGATTGACAGGTTGGCTACTGCATGACAGGTTGGCTACTGCATGACAGGTTGGCTACTGCATGACAGGTTGGCTACTGCATGACAGTTTGGCTACTGCATCACAGGTTGGCTACTGCATCACAGGTTGGCTACTGCATCACAGGTTGGCTACTGCATGACAGGTTGGCTACTGCATGAGAGGTTGGCTACTGCATGAGAGGTTGGCTACTGCATGAGAGGTTGGCTACTGCATGACAGATTGGCTACTGCATGAGAGGTTGGCTACTGCATCACAGGTTGGCTACTACATCACAGGTTGCCTACTGCATCACTGGTTGTCTACTGCATGACAGGTTGGGTACTGCATGACAGGTTGGCTACTGCATGACAGGTTGGCTACTGCATGACAGGTTGGCTACTGCATCACAGGTTGGGTACTGCATGACAGGTTGGCTACTGCATGACAGGTTGGCTACTGCATGACAGGTTGGCTACTGCATGACAGGTTGGCTACTGCATGACAGGTTGGCTACTGCATGACAGGTTGGCTACTGCATCACAGGTTGGCTACTGCATCATAGGTTGGCTACTGCATCACAGGTTGGCTACTGCATCACAGGTTGGCTACTGCATCACAGGTGGGCTACTGCATCAGAGGTGGGCTACTGCATCAGAGGTTGGCTACTGCATCACAGGTTGGCTACTGCATGACAGGTTGGCTACTGCATGACAGGTTGGCTACTGCATCACAGGTTGGCTACTGCATGACAGGTTGGCTACTGCATCACAGGTTGGCTACTGCATCATAGGTTGGCTACTGCATCACAGGTTGGCTACTGCATCACAGGTTGGCTACTGCATCACAGGTTGGCTACTGCATCAGAGGTTGGCTACTGCATCAGAGGTTGCCTACTGCATCACAGTTTGGCTACTGCATGACAGGTTGGCTACTGCATGACAGGTTGGCTACTGCATGACAGGTTGGCTACTGCATGACAGGTTGGCTACTGCATCACAGGTTGGCTACTGCATCACAGGTTGGCTACTGCATCACAGGTTGGCTACTGCATCACAGGTTGGCTACTGCATCACAGGTTGGCTACTGCATCACTGGTTGGCTACTGCATGACAGTTTGGCTACTGCATGACAGTTTGGCTACTGCATGACAGTTTGGCTACTGCATGACAGTTTGGCTACTGCATGACAGTTTGGCTACTGCATCACAGTTTGGCTACTGCATCACAGGTTGGCTACTGCATCACAGGTTGGCTACTGCATGACAGGTTGGCTACTGCATGACAGGTTGGCTACTGCATGAGAGGTTGGCTATTGCATGAGAGGTTGGCTACTGCATGACAGATTGGCTACTGCATGAGAGGTTGGCTACTGCATCACAGGTTGGCTACTACATCACAGGTTGCCTACTGCATCACTGGTTGTCTACTGCATGACAGGTTGGGTACTGCATGACAGGTTGGCTACTGCATGACAGGTTGGCTACTGCATGACAGGTTGGCTACTGCATGACAGGTTGGCTACTGCATGACAGGTTGGCTTCTGCATGACAGGTTTGCTACTGCATCACATGTTGGCTACTGCATCATAGGTTGGCTACTGCATCACAGGTTGGCTACTGCATCACAGGTTGGCTACTGCATCACAGGTTGGCTACTGCATCACAGGTTGGCTACTGCATCAGAGTTGGCTACTGCATCACAGTTGGCTACTGCATGACAGGTTGGCTACTGCATGACAGGTTGGCTACTGCATCACAGTTGGCTACTGCATCACAGGTTGGCTACTGCATCACAGTTGGCTACTGCATCACAGGTTGGCTACTGCATCACAGGTTGGCTACTGCATCACAGGTTGGCTACTGCATCACAGGTTGGCTACTGCATCACAGGTTGGCTACTGCATCACAGGTTGGCTACTGCATCACAGGATGGCTACTGCATCACAGGTAGGCTACTGCATCACAGGTTGGCTACTGCATCACAGGTTGACTACTGCATCACAGGTTGGCTACTGCATAACAGGTTCGCTACTGCATCACAGGTTGGCTACTGCATCACAGGTTGGCTACTGCATCACAGGTTGGCTACTGCATCACAGGTTGGCTACTGCATCACAGGTTGGCTACTGCATCACAGGTTGGCTACTGCATCACAGGTTGGCTACTGCATCACAGGTTGGCTACTGCATCACAGGTTGGCTACTGCATCACAGGTTGGCTACTACACCACAGGTTGCCTGCTGCACGACAGGTTGGCTACTGCATGACAGGTTGGCTACTGCATGACAGGTTGGCTACTGCATCACAGGTTGGCTACTGCATCACAGGTTGACTACTGCATCACAGGTTGGCTACTGCATCACAGGTTGGCTACTGCATCACAGGTTGGCTACTGCATCACAGGTTGGCTACTGCATCACAGGTTGGCTACTGCATCACAGGTTGGCTACTGCATCACAGGTTGGCTACTGCATCACAGGTTGGCTACTGCATCACAGGTTGCTACTGCATACAGGTTGGCTACTGCATCACAGGTTGGCTACTGCATCACAGGTTGGCTACTGCATCACAGGTTGGCTACTACACCACAGGTTGCCTGCTGCACGACAGGTTGGCTACTGCATGACAGGTTGGCTACTGCATGACAGGTTGGCTACTGCATGACAGGTTGGCTACTGCATGACAGGTTGGCTACAGCATCACAGGTTGGCTACTGCATCACAGGTTGGCTACTGCATCACAGGTTGGCTACTGCATGACAGGTTGCTACAGCATCACAGGTTGGCTACAGCATCACAGGTTGGCTACTGCATCACAGGTTGGCTACTGCATCACAGGTTGGCTACAGCATCACAGGTTGGCTACTGCATGACAGGTTGGCTACTGCATGACAGGTTGGCTACTGCATGACAGGTTGGCTACTGCATGACAGGTTGGCTACTGCATGACAGGTTGGCTACTGCATCACAGGTTGGCTACTGCATGACAGGTTGGCTACTGCATGACAGGTTTGCTACTACATCACAGGTTGGCTACTGCATGACAGGTTGGCTACTGCATGACAGGTTGGCTACTGCATCACAGGTTGGCTACTGCATGACAGGTTGGCTACTGCATGACAGGTTGGCTACTGCATGAGAGGTTGGCTACTGCATGACAGGTTGGCTACTGCGTCACAGGTTGGCTACTGCGTCACAGGTTGGCTACTGCGTCACAGGTTGGCTACTGCGTCACAGGTTGGCTACTGCGTCACAGGTTGGCTACTGCGTCACAGGTTGGCTACTGCATCACAGGTTGGCTACTGCATCACAGGTTGGCTACTGCATCACAGGTTGGCTACTGCATCACAGGTTGGCTACTGCATCACAGTTGCCTACTGCATCACAGTTGGCTACTGCATCACAGGTTGGCTACTGCATGACAGTTTGGCTACTGCATGACAGTTTGGCTACTGCATGACAGTTTGGCTACTGCATCACAGGTTGGCTACTGCATCACAGGTTGGCTACTGCATCACAGGTTGGCTACTGCATCACAGGTTGGCTACTGCATCACAGGTTGCTACTGCATCACAGGTTGGCTACTGCATGAGAGGTTTGGCTATTGCATGACAGGTTGGCTACTGCATGACAGGTTGGCTACTGCATGACAGATTGGCTACTGCATGAGAGGTTGGCTACTGCATCACAGGTTGGCTACTACATCACAGGTTGCCTACTGCATCACTGGTTGTCTACTGCATGACAGGTTGGGTACAGCATGACAGGTTGGCTACTGCATGACAGGTTGGCTACTGCATAAAGGTTGGCTACTGCATCACAGGTTGGCTACTGCATGACAGTTGCCTACTGCATGACAGGTTGGCTACTGCATCACAGGTTGGCTACTGCATTACAGGTTGGCTACTGCATCACAGGTTGGCTACTGCATCACAGGTTGGCTACTGCATCACAGGTTGGCTACTGCATCACAGGTTGGCTACTGCATTCACAGGTTGGCTACTGCATCACAGGTTGGCTACTGCATCACAGGTTGGCTACTGCATCACAGGTTGGCTACTGCATGACAGGTGCTACTGCATCACAGGTTGGCTACTGCATCACAGGTTGGCTACTGCATGACAGGTTGGCTACTGCATGACAGGTTGGCTACTGCATGACTGGTTGGCTACTGCATGACAGGTTGGCTACTGCATGACAGGTTGGCTACTGCATCACAGGTTGGCTACTGCATGACAGGTTGGCTACTGCATGACAGGTTGGCTACTGCATGACAGGTTGGCTACTGCATGACAGGTTGGCTACTGCATGACAGGTTGGCTACTGCATGACAGGTTGGCAACTGCATGACAGGTTGGCTACTGCATCACAGGTTGGCTACTGCATCACAGGTTGGCAACTGCATCACAGGTTGGCTACTGCATCACAGGTTGGCTACTGTATCACAGGTTGGCTACTGCATCACAGGTTGGCTACTGCATCACAGGTTGGCTACTGCATCACAGGTTGGCTACTGCATCACAGGTTGGCTACTGCATCACAGGTTTGGCTACTGCATCACAGGTTGGCTACTGCATCACAGGTTGGCTACTGCATGACAGGTTGGCTACTGCATGACAGGTTGGCTACTGCATCACAGGTTGGCTACTGCATCACAGGTTGGCTACTGCATCACAGGTTGGCTACTGCATCACAGGTTGGCTACTGCATCACAGGTTGGCTACTGCATCACTGGTTGGCTACTGCATGACAGTTTGGCTACTGCATGACAGTTTGGCTACTGCATGACAGTTTGGCTACTGCATGACAGTTTGGCTACTGCATGACAGTTTGGCTACTGCATCACAGGTTGGCTACTGCATGACAGGTTGGCTACTGCATGACAGGTTGGCTACTGCATGAGAGGTTGGCTACTGCATGAGAGGTTGGCTACTGCATGAGAGGTTGGCTACTGCATGACAGATTGGCTACTGCATGAGAGGTTGGCTACTGCATCACAGGTTGGCTACTACATCACAGGTTGCCTACTGCATCACTGGTTGTCTACTGCATGACAGGTTGGCTACTGCATGACAGGTTGGCTACTGCATGACAGGTTGGCTACTGCATGACAGGTTGGCTACTGCATGACAGGATGCCTACTGCATGACAGGTTGGCTACTGCATGACAGGTTGGCTACTGCATGACAGGTTGGCTACTGCATGACAGGTTGGCGTCTGCATGACAGGTTGGCTACTGCATCACATGTTGGCTACTACATCATAGGTTGGCTACTGCATCACAGGTTGGCTACTGCATCACAGGTTGGCTACTGCATCACAGGTTGGCTACTGCATCACAGGTTGGCTACTGCATCAGAGGTTGGCTACTGCATCACAGTTTGGCTACTGCATGACAGGTTGGCTACTGCATGACAGGTTGGCTACTGCATGACAGGTTGGCTACTGCATCACAGGTTGGCTACTGCATCACAGGTTGGCTACTGCATCACAGGTTGGCTACTGCATCACAGGTTGGCTACTGCATCACAGTTGGCTACTGCATCACAGGTTGGCTACTGCATCACAGGTGACTACTGCATCACAGGTTGGCTACTGCATCACAGGTTGGCTACTGCATCACAGGTTGGCTACTGCATCACAGGATGGCTACTGCATCACAGGTAGGCTACTGCATCACAGGTTGGCTACTGCATCACAGGTTGACTACTGCATCACAGGTTGGCTACTGCATCACAGGTTGGCTACTGCATCACAGGTTGGCTACTGCATCACAGGTGTGCTACTGCATCACAGGTGGCTACTGCATCACAGGTTGGCTACTGCATCACAGGTTTGGCTACTGCATCACAGGTTGGCTACTGCATCACAGTTGGCTACTGCATCACAGGTTGGCTACTGCATCACAGGTGGCTACTGCAACACAGGTTGGCTACTACACCACAGGTTGCCTGCTGCACGACAGGTTGGCTACTGCATGACAGGTTGGCTACTGCATGACAGGTTGGCTACTGCATCACAGGTTGGCTACTGCATCACAGGTTGACTACTGCATCACAGGTTGGCTACTGCATCACAGGTTGGCTACTGCATCACAGGTTGGCTACTGCATCACAGGTTGGCTACTGCATCACAGGTTGGCTACTGCATCACAGGTTGGCTACTGCATCACAGTTGGCTACTGCATCACAGGTTGGCTACTGCATCACAGGTTGGCTACTGCATGACAGGTTGGCTACTGCATCACAGGTTGGCTACTGCATCACAGGTTGGCTACTGCATCACAGGTTGGCTGCTACACCACAGGTTGCCTGCTGCACGACAGGTTGGCTACTGCATGACAGGTTGGCTACTGCATGACAGGTTGGCTACTGCATGACAGGTTGGCTACTGCATGACAGGTTGGCTACAGCATCACAGGTTGGCTACTGCATCACAGGTTGGCTACTGCATCACAGGTTGGCTACTGCATGACAGGTTGGCTACAGCATCACAGGTTGGCTACAGCATCACAGGTTGGCTACTGCATCACAGTTTGGCTACTGCATCACAGGTTGGCTACAGCATCACAGGTTGGCTACTGCATGACAGGTTGGCTACTGCATGACAGGTTGGCTACTGCATGACAGGTTGGCTACTGCATGACAGGTTGGCTACTGCATGACAGGTTGGCTACTGCATCACAGGTTGGCTACTGCATGACAGGTTGGCTACTGCATGACAGGCTTGCTACTACATCACAGGTTGGCTACTGCATGACAGGTTGGCTACTGCATGACAGGTTGGCTACTGCATGACAGGTTGGCTACTGCATGACAGGTTGGCTACTGCATGACAGGTTGGCTACTGCATGACAGGTTGGCTACTGCATGACAGGTTGGCTACTGCGTCACAGGTTGGCTACTGCGTCACAAATTGGCTACTGCGTCACAGGTTGGCTACTGCGTCACAGGTTGGCTACTGCGTCACAGGTTGGCTACTGCGTCACAGGTTGGCTACTGCATCACAAGTTGGCTACTGCATCACAGGTTGGCTACTGCATCACAGGTTGGCTACTGCATCACAGGTTGGCTACTGCATCACAGGTTGCCTACTGCATCACAGGTTGGCTACTGCATCACAGGTTGGCTACTGCATCACAGGTTGGCTACTGCATGACAGTTTGGCTACTGCATGACAGTTTGGCTACTGCATGACAGTTTGGCTACTGCATCACAGGTTGGCTACTGCATCACAGGTTGGCTACTGCATCACAGGTTGGCTACTGCATCACAGGTTGGCTACTGCATGACAGGTTGGCTACTGCATGAGAGGTTGGCTATTGCATGACAGGTTGGCTACTGCATGACAGGTTGGCTACTGCATGACAGATTGGCTACTGCATGAGAGGTTGGCTACTGCATCACAGGTTGGCTACTACATCACAGGTTGCCTACTGCATCACTGGTTGTCTACTGCATGACAGGTTGGGTACAGCATGACAGGTTGGCTACTGCATGACAGGTTGGCTACTGCATAACAGGTTGGCTACTGCATCACAGGTTGGCTACTGCATGACAGGTTGCCTACTGCATCACAGGTTGGCTACTGCATCACAGGTTGGCTACTGCATCACAGGTTGGCTACTGCATCACAGGTTGGCTACTGCATCACAGGTTGGCTACTGCATCACAGGTTGGCTACTGCATCACAGGTTGGCTACTGCATGACAGGTTGGCTACTGCATGACAGGTTGGCTACTGCATCACAGGTTGGCTACTGCATCACAGGTTGGCTACTGCATGACAGGTTGGCTACTGCATGACAGGTTGGCTACTGCATGACAGGTTGGCTACTGCATGACAGGTTGGCTACTGCATGACAGGTTGGGTACTGCATGACAGGTTGGCTACTGCATGACAGGTTGGCTACTGCATGACAGGTTGGCTACTGCATGACAGGTTGGCTACTGCATGACAGGTTGGCTACTGCATGACAGGTTGGCTACTGCATCACAGGTTGGCTACTGCATCACAGGTTGGCTACTGCATCACAGGTTGGCTACTGCATCACAGGTTGGCAACTGCATCACAGGTTGGCTACTGCATCACAGGTTGGCTACTGTATCACAGGTTGGCTACTGCATCACAGGTTGGCTACTGCATCACAGGTTGGCTACTGCATCACAGGTTGGCTACTGCATCACAGATTGGCAACTGCATCACAGGTTGGCTACTGCATCACAGGTTGGCTACTGCATCACAGGTTGGCTACTGCATCACAGGTTGGCTACTGCATCACAGGTTGGCTACTGCATCACAGGTTGGCTACTGCATCACAGGTTGGCTACTGCATGACAGGTTGGCTACTGCATCACAGGTTGGCAACTGCATCACAGGTTGGCAACTGCATCACAGGTTGGCTACTGCATCACAGGTTGGCTACTGCATCACAGGTTGGCTACTGCATCACAGGTTGGCTACTGCGATCACAGGTTGGCTACGCATCACAGGTTGGCTACAGCATCACAGGTTGGCTACTGCATCACAGGTTGGCTACTGCATCACAGGTTGGCTACTGCATCACAGGTTGGCTACAGCATCACAGGTTGGCTACTGCATCACAGGTTGGCTACTGCATCACAGGTTAACTACAGCATCACAGGTTGGCTACAGCATCACAGGTTGGCTACAGCATCACAGGTTGGCTACTGCATCACAGGTTGGTTACTGCATCACAGGTTGGCTACAGCATCACAGGTTGGCTACTGCATCACAGGTTGGCTACTGCATCACAGGTTGGCTACTGCATCACAGGTTGGCTACAGCATCACAGGTTGGCTACAGCATCACAGGTTGGCTACAGCATCACAGGTTGGCTACAGCATCACAGGTTGGCTACTGCATCACAGGTTGGCTACAGCATCACAGGTTGGCTACAGCATCACAGGTTGGCTACAGCATTACAGGTTGGCTACAGCATCACAGGTTGGCTACTGCATCACAGGTTGGCTACTGCATCACAGGTTGGCTACAGCATCACAGGTTGGCTACTGCATGACAGGTTGGCTACTGCATCACAGGTTGGCTACTGCATCACAGGTTGGCTACTGCATCACAGGTTGGCTACTCCATCACAGGTTGGCTACTGCATCACAGGTTGGCTACTGCATCACAGGTTGGCTACTGCATCACAGGTTGGCTACTGCATCACAGGTTGGCTACTGCATCACAGGTTGGCTACTGCATCACAGGTTGGCTACTGCATCACAGGTTGGCTACTGCATCACAGGTTGGCTACTGCATCACAGGTTATGTCACCTACTTAAGAAGTAATTTAATAACTCAGAACACCATTACAGAACAATAATCTTAATTAATCTATAGATAATCTTCTCCTAGAAGATTAATATAGATAATCTTGTGGCATGGTGGGTACAGCTCTCGCTTCACACGGTGAGAATCCAGGTTCCATTCCCAGCGAGGGTAGAAACACTGGACGTGTTTCCTAACACTGGTTGTCCATGTTTATCATCAGTAAAATGGGTGCCTGGGTGTTAGTGGACTGGTGTGGGTGGCATCCTGGGTGTTTGTGGACTGGTGTGAGTCACATCCTGGGTGTTAGTGGACTGGTGTGGGTGACATCCTGGGTGTTAGTGGACTGGTGTGGGTCACATCCTGGGTGTTAGTGGACTGGTGTGGGTCGCATCCTGGGTGTTAGTGGACTGGTGTGGGTTGCATCCTGGGTGTTAGTGGACTGGTGTGGGTCACATACTGGTGTTAGTGGACTGGTGTGGGTGGCATCCTGGGTGTTAATGGACTGGTGTGGGTCACATCCTGGTGTTAGTGGACTGGTGTGGGTGGCATCCTGGGTGTTAGTGGACTGGTGTGGGTCACATCCTGGGTGTTAGTGGACTGGTGTGGGTGTCATCCTTGGGGTTAGTGGACTGGTGTGGGTCACATCCTGGGTGTTAGTGGACTGATGTGGGTCACATACTTGGTGTCAATGGACTGGTGTGGGTCACATACTGGGTGTTAGTGGACTGGTGTGGGTCACATCCTGGGTGTTAGTGGACTGGTGTGGGTCACATCCTGGGTGTTAGTGGACTGGTGTGGGTCACATATTGGGTGTTAGTGGACTTGTGTGGGTCACATAGTGGGTGTTAGTGGACTGGTGTGTGTCACATCCTGGGTGTTAGTGGACTGGTGTGGGTCACATCCTGGGTGTTAGTGGACTGGTGTGGGTGTCATCCTTGGGGTTAGTGGACTGGTGTGGGTCACATCCTGGGTGTTAGTGGACTGGTGTGGGTCACATTCTGGGACAAAACCGACCTAATTTGCGGGAAATGTTGTACAAAACAAGGGACTTTCTATATAGCAGTATGTCATGGGTGTCAGCTATGGTCTGTATAAGTTGTATCATGTACTGCAAGTAAATGAAGATATTAAGTGGTTTGCCGATGTTGTTCCAGCCCGGGTCTCGTCCAGTTGGTGACCGGCAACACCTGAGCAGGTGTTTACCACTGGCTTCAGGTGTTTGTGTGGTGGGGTTGAGGGTTGCAGGAGAGAGAGGACTGACCACCAACACTAACATTAAACTACAGAATTACAAATATTGAAGGTCATAGGCACAATAATGATGCCTACAGCTGGATTCCAGTTCGGCGCTGCTTCCTGCAGGATGGTGGCGGATGATTGATTGGCCAGGACAGTGGGTATTCAACCTGCTACCATATTAATATTTAACAACGATGAGTTACAGCCTGCGTGATCCATGGCTCCCTCCACACCTGCGTGATCCATGGCTCCCTCCACACCTGCGTGATCCATGGCTCCCTCCACACCTGCGTGATCCATGGCTCCCTCCACACCTGCGTGATCCATGGCTCCCTCCACACCTGCGTGATCCATGGCTCCCTCCACACCTGCGTGATCCATGGCTCCCTCCACACCTGCGTGATCCATGGCTCCCTCCACACCTGCGTGATCCATGGCTCCCTCCACACCTGCGTGATCCATGGCTCCCTCCACACCTGCGTGATCCATGGCTCCCTCCACACCTGCGTGATCCATGGCTCCCTCCACACCTGCGTGATCCATGGCTCCCTCCCACACCTGCGTGATCCATGGCTCCCTCCACACCTGCGTGATCCATGGCTCCCTCCACACCTGCGTGATCCATGGCTCCCTCCACACCTGCTGATCCATGGCTCCCTCCACACCTGCGTGATCCATGGCTCCCTCCACACCTGCGTGATCCATGCTCCCTCCACACCTGCGAGATCCATGGCTCCCTCCACACCTGCGTGATCCATGGCTCCCTCCACACCTGCGTGATCCATGGCTCCCTCCACACTTGCGTGATCCATGGCTCCCTCCACACCTGCGTGATCCATGGCTCCCTCCACACCTGCGTGATCCATGGCTCCCTCCACACCTGCGTGATCCATGGCTCCCTCCACACCTGCGTGATCCATGGCTCCCTCCACACCTGCGTGATCCTATGGCTCCCTCCACACCTGCGTGATCCATGGCTCCCTCCACACCTGGATGATCCATAGCACCTTCCACACCTGCGTGATCCATGGCTCCCGCCACACCTGCGTGATCCATGGCTCCCTCCACACCTGCATGATCCATGGCTCCCTCCACACCTGCGTGATCCATGGCTCCCTCCACACCTGGATGATCCATAGCACCTTCCACACCTGCGTGATCCAGGGCTCCCGCCACACCTGCGTGATCCATGGCTCCCTCCACACCTGAGTGGTCCATGGCTACCTCCACACCTGGGTGATCCATCGCTCCCTCCACACCTGCGTGATCCATGGCTCCCTCCACACCTGCGTGATCCATGGCTCCCTCCACACCTGCGTGATCCATGGCTCCCTCCACACCTGCGTGATCCATCGCTCCCTCCACACCTGCGTGATCCATGGCTCCCTCCACACCTTTATGATCATGGCACCCTCCACACCTGCATGATCATGGCTTCCTCCACACCTGCAGGATCATGACACCCTCCACACCTGCATGATCATGGCTCCCTCCACACCTGGAGGATCATGGCACCCTCCACACCTGCATGATCATGGCACCCTCCACACCTGCATGATCATGGCTCCCTCCACACCTGCAGGATCATGGCACCCTCCACACCTGCATGATCATGGCACCCTCCACACCTGCAGGATCATGGCACCCTCCACACCTGCAGGATCATGGCACCCTCCCCACACCTGCATGATCATGGCTCCCTCCACACCTGCAGGATCATGGCACCCTCCACACCTGCATGATCATGGCACCCTCCACACCTGCATGATCATGGCTCCCTCCACACCTGCAGGATCATGGCACCCTCCACACCTGTATGATCATGGCTCCCTGCACACCTGCATGATCATGGATCCCTCCACACCTGCATGATCATGGCACACTCCACACCTGCATGATCATGGCTCCCTCCACACCTGCATGATCATGGCACCCTCCACACCTGCAGGATCATGGCACCCTCCACACCTGCAGGATCATGGCACCCTCCACACCTGCAGGATCATGGCACCCTCCACACCTGCAGGATCATGGCACCCTCCACACCTGCAGGATCATGGCACCCTCCACACCTGCAGGATCATGGCACCCTCCACACCTGCAGGATCATGGCACCCTCCACACCTGCTGGATCATGGCGCCCTCCACACCTGCAGGAGCATGGCACCCTCCACACCTGCTGGATCATGGCACCCTCACACCTGCAGGATCATGGCACCTCCACACCTGCAGGATCATGGCACCCTCCACACCTGCAGGATCATGGCACCCTCCACACCGCAGGATCATGGCACCCTCCACACCCGCAGGATCATGGCACCCCTCCACACCTGCAGGATCATGGCACCCTCCACACCTGCAGGATCATGGCACCCTCCACACCTGCAGGATCATGGCACCCTCCACACCTGCAGGATCATGGCACCCTCCACACCTGCAGGATCATGGCACCCTCCACACCTGCAGGATCATGGCACCCTCCACACCTGCAGGATCATGGCACCCTCCACACCTGCAGGATCATGGCACCCTCCACACCTGCTGGATCATGGCGCCCTCCACACCTGCAGGATCATGGCACCCTCCACACCTGCTGGATCATGGCACCCTCCACACCTGCAGGATCATGGCACCCTCCACACCTGCAGGATCATGGCACCCTCCACACCTGGAGGATCATGGCACCCTCCACACCTGCAGGATCATGGCACCCTCCACACCTGCAGGATCATGGCACCCTCCACACCTGCAGGATCATGGCACCCTCCACACCTGCAGGATCATGGCACCCTCCACACCTGCAGGATCATGGCACCCTCCACACCTGCAGGATCATGGCACCCTCCACACCTGCAGGATCATGGCACCCTCCACACCTGCAGGATCATGGCACCCTCCACACCTGCAGGATCATGGCACCCTCCACACCTGCAGGATCATGGCACCCTCCACACCTGCAGGATCATGGCACCCTCCACACCTGCATGATCATGGCACCCTCCACACCTGCAGGATCATGGCACCCTCCACACCTGCAGGATCATGGCTCCCTCCACACCTGCATGATCATGGCACCCTCCACACCTGCAGGATCATGGCACCCTCCACACCTGCAGGATCATGGCACCCTCCACACCTGCAGGATCATGGCTCCCTCCACACCTGCAGGATCATGGCTCCCTCCACACCTGCAGGATCATGGCACCCTCCACACCTGCAGGATCATGGCACCCTCCACACCTGCAGGATCATGGCACCCCTCAACACCTGCAGGATCATGGCACCCTCCACACCTGCAGGATCATGGCACCCTCCACACCTGCAGGATCATGGCACCCTCCACACCTGCAGGATCATGGCACCCTCCACACCTGCAGGATCATGGCACCCTCCACACCTGCGGATCATGGCACCCTCCACACCTGCAGGGTCATGGCTCCCTCCACACCTGCAGGATCATGGCTCCCTCCACACCTGCAGGATCATGGCACCCTCCACACCTGCTGGATCATGGCACCCTCCACACCTGCAGGATCATGGCACCCTCCACACCTGCAGGATCATGGCACCCTCCACACCTGCAGGATCATGGCACCCTCCACACCTGCAGGATCATGGCACCCTCCACACCTGCAGGATCATGGCACCCTCCACACCTGCAGGATCATGGCACCCTCCACACCTGCAGGATCATGGCACCCTCCACACCTGCAGGATCATGGCACCCTCCACACCTGCAGGATCATGGCACCCTCCACACCTGCAGGATCATGGCACCCTCCACACCTGCATGATCATGGCTCCCTCCACACCTGCAGGATCATGGCACCCTCCACACCTGCAGGATCATGGCACCCTCCACACCTGCAGGATCATGGCACCCCCACACCTGCAGGATCATGGCACCCTCCACACCTGCAGGATCATGGCACCCTCCACACCTGCAGATCATGGCACCCTCCACACCTGCAGGATCATGGCACCCTCCACACCTGCAGGATCATGGCACCCTCCCACACCTGCATGATCATGGCTCCCATCCACACCTGCAGGATCATGGCACCCTCCACACCTGCAGGATCATGGCTCCCTCCACACCTGCAGGATCATGGCACCCTCCACACCTGCAGGATCATGGCACCCTCCACACCTGCAGGATCATGGCACCCTCCACACCTGCTGGATCATGGCACCCTCCACACCCTGCTGGATCATGGCACCCTCCCACACCTGCAGGATCATGGCACCCTCCACACCTGCAGGATCATAGCACCCTCCACACCTGCAGGATCATGGCACCCTCCACACCTGCAGGATCTGTAAAACCCTGCAGTGAGATATTTAATACATAATGACTATCTTATCAGCATTAAATAATCAGTTTGATGTTTGTGTATACTGGTCATACACCGACCCTCTCATACACACTGATGTGACTGGTCATACACCGACCCTCTCATACACACTGATGTGACTGGTCATACACCGCCCCTCTCATACACACTGATGTGACTGGTCATACACCGACCCTCTCATACACACTGATGTGACTGGTCATACACCGACCCTCTCATACACACTGATGTGACTGGTCATACACCGCCCCTCTCATACACACTGATGTGACTGGTCATACACCGACCCTCTCATACACACTGATGTGACTGGTCATACACCGACCCTCTCATACACACTGATGTGACTGGTCATACACCGCCCCTCTCATACACACTGATGTGACTGGTCATACACCGCCCCTCTCATACACACTGATGTGACTGGTCATACACGCCCTCTCATACACACTGATGTGACTGGTCATACACCGCCCCTCTCATACACACTGATGTGACTGGTCATACACCACCCCTCTCATACACACTGATGTGACTGGTCATACACCACCCCTCTCATACACACTGATGTGACTGGTCATACACCGACCCTCTCATACACACTGATGTGACTGGTCATACACCACCCCTCTCATACACACTGATGTGACTGGTCATTACACCACCCCTCTCATACACACTGATGTGACTGGTCAACACCACCCCTCTCATACACACTGACGTGACTGGTCATACACCACCCCTCTTATACACACTGATGTGACTGGTCATACACACTCCTCTCATACACACTGATGTGACTGGTCATACACCACCCCTCTCATACACACTGATGTGACTGGTCATACACCACCCCTCTCATACACACTGATGTGACTGGTCATACACCACCCCTCTCATACACACTGATGTGACGGTCATACACCACCCCTCTCATACACACTGACGTGACTGGTCATACACCACCTTTCTTATACACACTGATGTGACTGGTCATACACCACCCCTCATACACACTGATGTGACTGGTCATACACCACCCCTCTCGTACACACTGACGTGACTGGTCATACACCACCCCTCTTATACACACTGATGTGACTGGTCATACACCACCCCTCTCATACACACTGATGTGACTGGTCATACACCACCCCTCTCATACACACTGATGTGACTGGTCATACACCACCCCTCTCATACACACTGATGTGACTGGTCATACACCACCCCTCTCATACACACTGATGTGACTGGTCATACACCACCCCTCTCATACACACTGACGTGACTGGTCATACACCACCTCTCTTATACACACTGATGTGATTGGTCATACACCACCCCTCTCATACACACTGATGTGACTGGTCATACACCACCCCTCTCATACACACTGACGTGACTGGTCATACACCACCCCTCTTATACACACTGATGTGACTGGTCATACACCACCCCTCTCATACACACTGATGTGACTGGTCATACACCACCCCTCTCATACACACTGATGTGACTGGTCATACACCACCCCCTCTCATACACACTGATGTGACTGGTCATACACCACCCCTCTCATACACACTGACGTGACTGGTCATACACCGCCCCTCTCATACACACTGACGTGACTGGTCATACACCACCCCTCTCATACACACTGACGTGACTGGTCATACACCACCCCTCTCATACACACTGATGTGACTGGTCATACACCACCCCTCTCATACACACTGATGTGACTGGTCATACACCACCCCTCTCATACACACTGATGTGACTGGTCATACACCGCCCCTCTCATACACACTGACGTGACCATGTTAGCTTTCAACACTGTGAGGGTTAGAGAAAGAGAGGAAGAAGAGAAGAGAGGCATATGAAATATTAAATAATATATTGTCTATGAGACGATGATATCAGTAATCATTACTTGGCTTGTTGTCTTAGTTACTTATTGTCAAGGGTATTTGTCGATTGTTATATATATATATATATATATATATATATATATATATATTATATATATGTCGTGCCGAATAGGCAGAACTTGCCATCTTGGCTTAAATAGCAACGCTCTTCTTGCCATATAGGACAAGTGAAAATTTGTGTATGCAATAATTTCGCTAAAATCATTCTGAACCTAAGGAAAAAAATATATTTCACTGTGTTTGTTTTAGTATTAAATTATTGTAAACAAATCTAAAATATATTTAGTTGGGTTAGGCTAAAATAAATTGTTCTTGTTATAATAAGGTTAGGTAAGTTTTCTAAGTTCCTTTTGGTGCAAAATTATAAATTTTTACATCAACATTAATGAAAAAAAATATCTTTGAACATATAAGAGAAAATTTTAGAAAAGACTTAATTTTAAATGAGTTCTTGCTAATTGACCAGTTTTACATATTCGGCACGACATATATATATATATATATATATATATATATATATATAATATATATATATATATTTATATATATATATATATGCAATAAGATCACAGTAAACAGGTGATTTCAGAATTTGCAAAACAACCACTGTGAAAGAATAGAGAAGTTCCAAGCGCTTTCGTGACTACTCGCATTAGAAAACGTTTCGGTCCTGGGACCTTGATCACGTTAGAAGTGATCAAGGTCCCAGGACCGAAACGTTTTCTAATAAATATGTTATAGTGTTTGCTTACGTGTCTTTCTAAACCAACTTGTCGGTATTTATTACCAAGGTTTATACCACCTCATCTTCTGTATATAGTTCTACTGTCTTCAAGCTATGTCCTGGAATTTGTACTGATAAAGCCACTGGATGGCGAAACGTCTACAATAAAGATACCCAGATGTTACACATGTGTCTTAATTTCATCTTCTCGGTATTATATACCATTCTTGCACAAATTAAAGTTGTTGATAAAGATTCGCCGGTATTCTCCCGGCCCGGGCACTTCCAAGAGGTGGCCGGGCACTGGCTCCCTGTCTACGGAGTGTCTGAGACCTAAGTCTCCCATGGGAGGAGGCACAAGTACCCCCCTCATCTTGTGAGCTACAAACTCGGGCTCTGGCACCAACCCTGCCCTAGAAGGGCAAGGCATGGTGTCGATCGTGCTAGCGCTGTGCTCTCCTGTGTGGAGTGTCGTGTGTTGGTGGTCATTTTCATTTATTCATGTTGATTCGCCGGTACTTCCAGCCCAGGTCTTCTCCAGATGGTGACCCGGCAGTGGCCCCCCGGGTGGGGGGTGACGATCATCTTCTTTCTTAACATAAGAACATAAGAAAGGAGGAACACTGCAGGAGGCCTGCTGGCCCATACTAGGCAGGTCCTTTACAATTCATCCCACTAACAAAACATTTACCCAACCCAATTTTCAATGCTACCCAAGAAATAAGCTCTGATGTGAAAGTCCCACTCAAATCCAACCCTTCCCACTCATGTACTTATCCAACCTAGATTTGAAACTACCTAAAGTCCTAGCCTCAATAACCCAACTAGGTAGACTGTTCCACTCATCAACTACCCTATTTCCAAACCAATACTTTCCTATGTCCTTTCTAAATCTAAACTTATCTAATTTAAATCCATTACTGCGGGTTCTCTCTTGGAGAGACATCCTTCTTTCTTGGCCCTCCGGTTGGAGGGTGTCGTCTTCTTCTATCTTGCGCTGACTTCCCCAAAGAGAAGTGCAGTCGGGCAGAGTCAGCAGTTACAGGGTCGATTGGAGCCACACCCCAGCTTTAGCGAACAGCAAAGTGCTGGGGAAACTTATCTTCATGGCGAATGGTCATGGATAGTCGTGCTAGACGAGGGTACCGTCTTGAAGGTCCCCATTCTGAAGCATCCTGAATTTCCTCTTTGAGGTGTACTCGACTTCCACAAGGTGTTGGGTGTTGGCAGTGAGTAGTCTGGTCATGTCTGCAGTGGTGTATGTAACAGTTTGGTCGTAGGTATACTTGACTGTTCCGTCCTGGAGGTGCTGATGGATTTCTGAAGACAGCATTCTGTTCTTATACTGCTTGGTTGTGTAGAAGTATACACCCTTCAGGTATCGGACTTGTTGTGGTGCAGCAGTGTCAGTGGCAGTGGCGCCGTGAGGTGCATCCACAGTTTCTTGTGTTTTTGCTTTCTTGGCTGGTGGCTGAACTGGTGAAGGCGAGATTTCCGACTGGTCAGTTGCTCTAGCAGTGGATCCCCTCAAGGAAGGTTCCTTGATGCTGGTGAGGGGCTCTTGATTTAGGGAATTGGATCTGTGCTCCAGTTCCCCGAATTGAGCCTGAATGCCTTCCACATCCCCCCCCAGGCGCTGTATAATCCTCCGGGTTTAGCGCTTCCCCCTTGATTATAATAATAATCTAGCAGTGGATGCAAGCGGCAGTGGACTCTCATTGGTGGGGTTTGCCGACGTCTCAGTGGTCTCTGATTGGTCCATCTCTGTGTCTAGTGGAGGTTGTGACAGCGGTGGAGCAGCGGTGATGCTGGTAATATTTGCAGTAGATTTTAGGATCTCAGTGGAAGGTGGTGATGCAGGGAATGTGAGGCCAGGCATATTATTTAGTTTGAAAAGTTCATTGATGGTGGTGTTGAAGGAACCAGGCTCAGCTGCATTCTGTACATGAGCATACATAATGCAATAAAGAATCTTGGTGGAGTCGGCAGTAGGTGCTGGCAGGGAAGTGGTGGGAGCAGCTTGCGTCGCATGTAGTATCTTGGTAGTGTCTGCTTGAAGCTTGACGATAGCAGAATATGTGGTTGCTTGTGGGTTGGGTTTCTTTTGTTGTTGTTGTTTCTTGAGTATGTCTCTTCTGGTAGGGCACCTGCAGCAAGAGTATGGTGGTCATTCTTGCAGTTCAAGCATTTAGGTGGTGAAGCAGTAGTGCAATTCTTGAAGTCATGACCCTCACGGCCACAGGTGGAGCAGAACTTCTTGTCCTTGGTAGGACAATCATTTGTGGTGTGTAAGTATGAGTAACAATTATAGCACCGTGAGATATGTTGGAATTTCTCTGCTTCGATGAAGGCTGGGTTGATGTGGAAGTAGTGAATAGCCAGGCCCTCAGCGAGAGCTCTGGCTGCCATGTTGACGTCACTGAAGGTGACCTTCAGCATGGATGAAGCATTGGGTATTTTAGTAATGAAGTCCACCTTGGCCCAATGGTTCTTTGCTTCGATAGATGATTTGATTTCTTCAGTGGCCTGCACAGTGATAAGGTTGTCGAGTCGCTTGAGGAACACAGTTCTCCTGGCCCTCAGTGCTGGGGAAGTCAAGACAAGAAATCCCTGGTCTCGTAGAGTGGTAGTAACAGTAGTGGTAAGTAGTTTCTCAGCCTCTGTGTCGTCTGTACAGACGACAACAAAGGCCTCTTTGAGCGATAAAATCGCATTACATTTGACTTGCAGCCTGCCACTAACGACAGCTGCAAGTGCTAGTTTGGACGACTCACTGGTTGTGCCACTCGCTGGTTTGATCTTTACTCTGTTAGAGTAATGCATCGTGAGTAAGCAGTGCTCTGGTGTGTCTTGAACTTGAAAGTAAAGAACGAACGAACGAACAAGTTCAGGTAAGATCCCAATGGGATGAGCGGGGAAGACGGGACAGACGAAGAATAGTGCTGGAGAGGAATGTTCTTAGTCGTAGAAATAGAGCCAGGGCTTAACCCAGCAGCTAAGGCGATCGTGGGACAGACTGGAGAACAGGAACAGAGAGGCTCAGTCGCATTGGTCTTGTAGCAGTAGGTTAGTCACAGGACGAGGTAGGCAACGATGATAACTCTGGTGAGTTGGAGAGGTGGCATCTACGTTGAGATATGCGGTTTTTGCTTGTCCTAGCGCCCGGTCTTGGATCCACTTTGAAGTAGCCGGAATGCAGGTTTTGATAGGAGAGTACACTCGATTGTATGAGTTTTGTCGGTGCCAAGGTCTTCTAGTAAGTCGGTTACAGTTTGTTGGTCACATCCAGGGGCAACGGTATATTTCATAGTCCCCATGTTTGATCTGATATGACTCACGAAATCGTAATGACACGATGCAACAAACCATACCCGGCCGGGATTGAACCCGCAGTCAGAGTCACAAAACTCCAGACCGTTGCGTGAGCTACTGGACCAGCTAGCCACAATAAGATTCGTCCAAACTAGGTATATTTCTACTACCATAGGAAGGTTAGCACAGGCACCTCTGTGACCACAAATGCAAGTTTTTACAGACGAATCTCCAGCTAGCGTGGCCGTGACGAACTCTAGCTCAAGTCCTCTCACTGCCGTCAACATGACTCACGAAATCGTAATGACACGATTGCATGTTGACGCAGTGAGGGGACTTGAGCTAGAGTTCGTCACGGCCACGCTAGCTGGAGATTCGTCTGTAAAAACTTGCATTTGTGGTCACAGTGGTGCCTGTGCTAACCTTCCTATGGTGTAGAAATATACCTAGTTGGACGAATCTTATTGTGGTTTGCTGGTCCAGTGGCTAACGCGACGGTCTGGAGTTTTGAGACTCTCTGACCGCGGGTTCAATCCCGGCCGGGGTATGGTTTGATCTGATAGACTGCCAGGGCGGCAACCGGTGATATGAGTAGTGGGTTACTTGTGTAAATGGTGAGAGGGCCAGTGGATCTGATCGGTTGTTCCTCTTCTGCAGGTTGAGGTGACTCAATACGTTAAAGGTGGTTTGTGTCGAGGCTTGCTTAGTTGATCGTGGTTGTGGCGAAGGTGAGGCTGATGCTTCAGGAGGTGTAGTGCTGGAAGTCAGAGGCAGCTCCTCTTTGGTGGAAGGAATGTTAGTGCTGTCATTAGTGGATTCAGTGCGCGAATCTTCGGCATCTTCAAGTAGCAAGTCCTGCATATCGTCGGGAGCAGCGGAGCTAACGATTTTAGGAATGATATTCAAAATGTCGGCAGAAGGAGGACATTCAGGGAAGTTAAAGGACGGCATGGAGTTCATTGTGAAGAGGTTGTTGATGGTCTTGTTGAAGGAGCCAGGGTGTGCTGCGTTGTGCATGTGAGCAAACATCATGCAGTAATAAATTTTGGTGGAGATGTCTTCAGGTAATGGGGAGGAGGTGGCGGTAGGTGGCTGTTGTTGAGTTGCTTGTAGGATCTCGATAGGGGTTGTCTGGAGCTTTGCAGCAGCTGCATAAGTTGGGGAATGAACAGTTTTCTTCTTAATGTCGTTCTTTATTTTCTGGGTGAGTACTTCTTTTCGTAGAGGGCACTTAGCAGCAAGGGCATGATGAGTGCCTTTGCAGTTGAGGCAGGTAGGAGTGGTAGTGGTGGTACAACATTCCTTGTAGTGAAAGTTAAGACACATGTGCAACATCTGGATATCTTTATTGTAGTAGACGTTTCGCCATCCAGTGGCTTTATCAATACAGATTCTAGGACATAATAGGAAGACAGTAGAACTATATACAAAACATGAGGTAATCAGTCCCTCGGCCTTGGAGTTAGTGTTCACAGCATCATGGTGGAGGAGAGTCTGGAGCAAAGGCAAGAAGACTGGCGCTTTTTATAGGCGTCAGTGAATGGGACGGGCAGCAGACGAGGGCAGTCACTGGTAGGCGGGATTCCCCAGTGGAAGTAGGTCCTTCCCAAAGAGATGGGTTAGTTGGTTCAGAGGACATCTACAAGACCTTCTTCACGGCTGCTGCAACTAACCCATCTCTTTGGGAAGGACCTACTTCCACTGGGGAATCCCGCCTACCAGTGACTGCCCTCGTCTGCTGCCCGTCCCATTCACTGACGCCTATAAAAAGCGCCAGTCTTCTTGCCTTTGCTCCAGACTCTCCTCCACCACGATGCTGTGAACACTAACTCCAAGGCCGAGGGACTGATTACCTCATGTTTTGTATATAGTTCTACTGTCTTCCTATTATGTCCTAGAATCTGTATTGATAAAGCCACTGGATGGCGAAACGTCTACTACAATAAAGATATCCAGATGTTGCACATGTGTCTTAACTTTCATATTGTCGGTATTTTATACCTTTCTTGCACATTCCTTGTAGTCATGGCCATCTTTCCAACAGTTATTGCAATATTTCCTACCTTTCTGGGGACAGTCAGGTGTTGAGTGGTGATAAGAGTAGCAGGTCCAGCATGGCGAAATGTGAGCGAAACGTTCGGGTTCTATGTGACTTGGATGGATATGATAGTAGGAGATGTTTAGGTAAGACACATATGCAACAGTTAGGTATCTTTATTTCGAAATGTTTCGCCTACACAGTAGGCTTCTTCAGTCGAGTACAGAAAAGTTGATAGAAGCAGAAGATACTTGAAGACGATGTAATCAGTCCATCACCCTTAAAGTTTTGAGGTGGTCAGTCCCTCAGTCTGGAGAAGAGTATTGTTCCATAGTCTGAAATAATATGGAGTTTAAGTGATAGGATGGAGCCTTATATAGCGCCAGGAGGTGAGACGTAGGTCACTAGTAGAGTAAGAATGTAGACATTGAGAGGTCAGGTCCCTCTCAAATCCAGCCATTCTCACTAGTAGAGGTTGTTGAAGTGGTTCCAAGTCTATACCAAGATACCCTTGTGTTGCAGTGTCTGACAGAGTGAACAATAAAATGGTATAAAATACCGACAGGTTGTTTAGGTAAGACACATATGCAACAGTTAGGTATCTTTATTTCGAAACGTTTCGCCTACACAGTAGGCTTCTTCAGGGTGATGGTCTGATTACATCGTCTTCAAGTATCTTCTGCTTCTATCAACTTTTCTGTACTCGACTGAAGAAGCCTACTGTGTAGGCGAAACGTTTCGAAATAAAGATACCTAACTGTTGCATATGTGTCTTACCTAAACAACCTGTCGGTATTTTATACCATTTTATTGTTCACATAGTAGGAGATGGCTAGGCCATCAGACAGTGCTCTAGTAGCCATGGCGATGTTGGAGAAGGTGAGCTTAGTCATTGTAGAAGATGTGGAAAAAGACACTCACGTACAGTTCAGGACATTTATTAAAGGAAACGTTTCGCCACGAGTGGCTTCTTCAGTCCTAATACAGAGAAAACTAAGAAAACATTTATATATATAGTGGCAGGAGTCAGGTGAGGTGACGCGTGGGTAGAGGTGGTAGTAGTAGTAGTAGTAGTAGTAGTAGTAGTAGTAGTAGTAGTAGTAGTAGTAGTAGTAGTAGTACCACCTCTACCCACGCGTCACCTCACCTGACTCCTGCCACTATATATATATATATATATATATTATTTATATTATATATATATATATTATATATATATTTTATATATATATATTAACATTAAAATGGTATAAAATACCGACAGATTGTTAGGTAAGACACATATCACACAGTTAGGTATCTTTATTTTGAAACGTTTCGCCTACACAGTAGGCTTCTTCAGTCGAGTACAGAAAAGTTGATAGAAGCAGAAGATACTTGAAGACGATGTAATCAGTCCATCACCTTAAAGTTTTGAGGTGGTCAGTCCCTCAGTCTGGAGAAGAGCATTGTTCCGTTGTCTGAAACAATATGAAGTTGAAGTGACAGGAATGGAGCCTTTTATAGTGCCAGGAGGTGAGACGTAGGTTGCGTTGGGAGGGCAAGTCCCTCTCAAACCCAGCCGTTCTCACTTGTAGAGATTGTCGAAGTTGATGGTCTGTACCAAGATACCCTTGTGTTGCAGTGTCTGACAGAATGGGGTGATGGACTGATTACATCGTCTTCAAGTATCTTCTGCTTCTATCAACTTTTCTGTACTCGATGAAGAAGCCTACTGTGTAGGCGAAACGTTTCAAAATAAAGATACCTAACTGTTGCATATGTGTCTTACCATTATATATATATATATATATATATATATATATATATATATATATATATATATATTTATATATATATATATATGTTTTCTTAGTTTTCTCTGTATTAGGACTGAAGAAGCCACTCGTGGCGAAACGTTTCCTTGAATAAATGTCCTGAACTGTACATAAGTGTCTTTTTCCACATCTTGTCGGTATCACCATACCATTTCCTAATTGTAGAAGAGTTTGGTATTTTGATGATGTTATCAATTGAGGCCCAATTGTTTTGTTCCTCGATAGATATCTTGATGTCAGCAGTGGATTAGGAAGTAATGAGTTTGTCCAATCGCAATATAAACACAAATGCAGTATAATGTGATCCTTTATTGACTACGTTTCGCCCACACAGTGGGCTTTTTCAAGTCACAAACAGAACTACCTGGGGTGGAAGGAACGCGAGTATTTATAGTCCGGCTGAGGTCAGGTGAAGAATGCTGCATCTGATGATGTACCGAGTGGGGTTATAGAGTCTAAAAACTTGGGTAGCTTGGAAAGGAGATTGGATAAGTTTGTGAGCAGACCTTCTACAGTGATCTTATGTGGGATAGCGATGAAGAAGTTTCTTGGCAAGTGGTTCAGCTATGTTATAAAAGCCACTATTCTGGTTGAAGTTGTCGGATATAGAAATGAGTGATGATTCCAGGATTCTTCGGTATTGAGTGTTGTCTTCTGTGGCGATAAGTCTTGAGTTTCTGTAGTTTATCAAGTGGTTGTGTGAATTACGGTGTTGTACGCAGGCATTCCTTGTGTCGTCAGACCTGCTTGCGTATTGGTGTTCTGAAATACGTGTTTGGATGGTCCCTTGATGTTTCGCCCAACGTATAACTTGTTGCAGTCATTACAAGGGATTATGTATACCCCTGCAGAGGATGGAGGCTTGTCCTGCCTACTTGGTGATGTCCTTGATGGTCGTGGTTGTGGAGGTAGATACTTGGAATGATGTTTTGGCAAAAATGTTGGAAACATGTTTGGCAATGGAATTGGTGGGAAGGACTATGTATCTCTTCTCGGCAGTGTCTTCTCTGGTGTGTGTTGAAGATGTTTAATGCTCGCCGTCTGCAGTCTCTGATGAAGTGACGAGGATAGTGGAGTTTAGAAAATATTTGTTCAATTATAGTGCATTCTTCCTCAAGGAACTCGTTGCTGCAGATTCTGAGTGCACGCAGGAAGAAGCCTATAATTACACCACGTTTGGTTTTGGTGTCGTGGTGAGAGTAGAAGTGGAGAAGATCGTTTTGGTTGGTGGGTTTTCGATAGACTTTAAAACGAAGTTCGTGGTCAGCTTTGCAGAGCAGGACATCAAGGAAAGGAAGAGTGTTGTCGACTTCTTCTTCATCGACCTTGTTGAACTATGTGTTGGCTTTACGTGTTTCTCCTTCGAAAATCACCTCTTTCAGCAGACTTTTGGACTACCCATGGGTTCGCCACTCAGTGCAGTCCTGGCGAACCTATACATGAAACATCTAGAAGCCGAACGTTTCTCCACCATTATTCCTTCGTCTGTCACTTGGCTCCGTTATGTTGACGACATTCTCCTCATAACTCCTAAACGCTTCAACGTTCAAGCTCTCCAAGACAAGCTCAACCAGGTCGAGCCTTCAATCCAGTTCACACTTGAAGAAGAGGTCGACAACACTCTTCCTTTCCTTGATGTTCTACTCTGCAAAGCTGACCACGAACTTCGTTTTAAAGTCTATCGAAAACCCACCAACCAAAACGATCTTCTCCACTTCTACTCTCACCACGACACCAAAACCAAACGTGGTGTAATTATAGGCTTCTTCCTGCGTGCACTCAGAATCTGCAGCAACGAGTTCCTTGAGGAAGAATGCACTATAATTGAACAAATATTTTCTAAACTCCACTATCCTCGTCACTTCATCAGAGACTGCAGACGGCGAGCATTAAACATCTTCAACACACCCAGAGAAGACACTGCCGAGAAGAGATACATAGTCCTTCCCACCAACTCCATTGCCAAACATGTTTCCAACATTTTTGCCAAAACATCATTCCAAGTATCTACCTCCACAACACGACCATCAAGGACATCACCAGTAGTAGGCAGGACAAGCCTCCATCCTCTGCAGGGGTATACATAATCCCTTGTAATGACTGCAACAAGTTATACGTGGGCGAAACATCAAGGGACTTCCAAACACGTATTTCAGAACACCAATACGCAAGCAGGTCTGACGACACAAGGAATGCCTGCGTACAACACCGTAATTCACACAACCACTTGATAAACTACAGAAACTCAAGACTTATCGCCACAGAAGACAACACTCAATACCGAAGAATCCTGGAATCATCACTCATTTCTATATCCGACAACTTCAACCAAAATAGTGGCTTCTATAACATAGCTGAACCACTTGCCAAGAAACTTCTTCATCGCTATCCCACATAAGATCACTGTAGAAGGTCTGCTCACAAACTTATCCAATCTCCTTTCCAAGCTACCCAAGTTTTTAGACTCTATAACCCCACTCGGTACATCATCAGATGCAGCATTCTTCACCTGACCTCAGCCGGACTATAAATACTCGCGTTCCTTCCACCCCAGGTAGTTCTGTTTGTGACTTGAAAAAGCCCACTGTGTGGGCGAAACGTAGTCAATAAAGGATCACATTATACTGCATTTGTGTTTATATTGCCATTGTGTCGGTATTTTATACCATTTATTTCCATCCAGTTTGTCCAATCGTTTGACAAAAACGGAACGTTTCGCCAGCAAGAAAGGTGAAGGACAGATGGTGAACTCTCGGTCCCTGAGAGTCTTCATAGAGGTGTCGTCCATCAGTTTTGAAGCTTCATAATCGTTAGTACAGACGACAGTAAATGAGTCTTTCGTCGAGTGGATAGGTGTAAATTTGACCTGCAGGCAGGTCTTTACAGCGGTAGCTAGGGCAAGCTTAGCAGAATCATTGATTACTCCACTGTTAGGCTTGATCCTTACACGATTTGCAAACATCGTGAGGGAGTCAACAGGGTTTTGACAGGGGAAGTGGGCCGAACGAAAAGGGAACCACTGCATCAACACGACCTGGACGCACAACTGATTTTCACGAGGAACTCGACGAGGTGAGGTGAGGCTTCTAGGCACCAGACCTCAGACGCCGACGGTGCCTAGAAGCCTCACTAATCGCCGTCACCGACACTATAGAACGCAACACTGGAAATTACAAAATTTCAAAAACATTGGCATACATGATACTTAAGCAGCACCAACCCAACAACACAGGAGTCACATGATTTCATCGTCTACCCGTCCTCATCATATGTAGAGGTTGTTTTGATAAGGACCTGCCTCGCATGGGCCAGTAGGCCTTCCACAGTGTTCCTCCATTCTTATGTTCTTGTGCAAGAAAGGTATAAAATACCGACAATATGAAAGTTGTTAGGTAAGACACATATGGAACAGTTAGGTATCTTTATTATGAAACGTTTCGCCTACACAGTAGGCTTCTTCAGTCAAGTACAGAAAAGTTGATAGAAGCAGAAGATACTTGAAGACGATGTAATCAGTCCATCACCCTTAAAGTTTTGAGGTGGTCAGTCCCTCAGTCTGGAGAAGAGCATTGTTCCGTTGTCTGAAACAATATGAAGTTGAAGTGACAGGATGGAGCCTTTTATAGTGCCAGGAGGTGAGACGTAGGTTGCGTTGGGAGGGCAGGTCCCTCTCAAACCCAGCCGTTCTCACTTGTAGAGATTGTCGAAGTTGATGGTCTGTACCAAGATACCCTTGTGTTGCAGTGTCTGACAGAATGGGGTGATGGACTGATTACATCGTCTTCAAGTATCTTCTGCTTCTATCAACTTTTCTGTACTTGACTGAAGAAGCCTACTGTGTAGGCGAAACGTTTCATAATAAAGATACCTAACTGTTGCATATGTGTCTTACCTAACAACCTGTCGGTATTTTATACCATTTTAATGTTCAATATGAAAGTTAAGACACATGTGCAACATCTGGATATCTTTATTGTAGACGTTTCGCCCTCCAGTGGCTTTATCAATACAGATTCTAGGACATAACTTGAAGACAGTAGAACTATATACAAAAGATGAGGTAATCAGTCCCTCGGCCTTGGAGTTAGTGTTCACAGCATCGTGGTGGAGGAGAATCTGGAGCACAGGCAAGAAGACTGGCGGTTATATAGACGTCAGTGGATAGGGACGGGCAGCAGACGAGGACATAGTCACTGGTAGGTATTTTACCTTTCTTGCACAACTTTCAATTACGCAACATATGGAATCTTGGTTCAGGCTCTACAAGACCTTTTTCACGCTGCTACAACTAACCCATTTTTTGGGGAAGGACCTACTTCCACTGGGAAAATCCCGCCTCCATCACTGCCTCGTCTGCTGCACGCCCTTCCACTGACGCCTAATAAACGTTTCTTCTTGCCTTTGCTCCAGTTTTCTCTCCACCCGATGCTGGAACATAACTCCAAGGCTGAGGGACTATTACCTCATCTTTTGTATATAGTTTTACTGTCTTCTATTATGTCCTAGAATCTGTATTGAAAAAGCCACTGGATGGCGAAACGTCTACATAAATAATTCCAGTTTGACATGTTCTTAACTTTCTTATGTTCTTTTTGACATTCCTCAGTCAGTGCGCCACCTCACTCTCCGCCTATATGTATAATGCCCTTTCTACCTCTGTATTTTAGAAGTGATCAAGGCCGGGACCGAAACGTTTTTAAAAATATTTTCTAGTGTTTTCTTACGTTTTTCTAAACCAACTTGTTGGTATTTATATATATATATATTATATATATAATTATATATAATATCTATATATATATATATATAGGTAGTAGGTTGTAGACAGAACCCCCAGGGAGGTATACCTCCTCCATGATGTAAAACTGAACTGAAAACGTTTTCCCCCGATGGTAGGATTGCTGGTTTCTTTTTTTTTGCTCAAACATGCAAGATTTAGGTATGTCTTGCTACTTCTACTTACACTTAGGTCACACTAACATAATGTACAAGCTATTATACACACCCCCCTTTGGGTTTTCTTCTATTTTCTTTCTAGTTCTTGTTCTTGTTTATTTCCTCTTACCTCCATGGGGAAGTGGAACAGAATTCTTCCTCCGTAAGCCATGCGTGTTGTAAGAGGCGACTAAAATGCCGGGAGCAAGGGGCTAGTAACCTCTTTCCCGTTTATATTACTAAATGCAAAAGGAGAAACATTCGTTTTTCCTTTTGGGCCACCCCGCCTCGGTGGGATACGGCCGGTGTGTTGAAAGAAAGAATATATATATATATATATATATAAGGAGGTAGCAGCTCTCTGAAACTGTCCTGGAGATCCTCATCCTCAGAGCTGGAACTGTCCTGGAGATCCTCATCCTCAGAGCTGGAACTGTCCTGGAGACCCTCATCTTCAGAGCTGGAACTGTCCTGGAGACCCTCATCCTCAGAGCTGGAACTGTCCTGGAGACCCTCATCCTCAGAGCTGGAACTGTCCTGGAGACCCTCATCCTCAGAGCTGGAACTGTCCTGGAGGCCCTCATCCTTAGAGCTGGAACTGTCCTGAAGACCCTCATCCTCAGAGCTGGAACTGTCCTGGAGACCCTCATCCTCAGAGCTGGAACTGTCCTGGAGACCCTCATCCTCAGAGCAGGAACTGTCCTGGAGACACTCATCCTCAGAGCTGGAACTGTCCTGGAGACCCTCATTCTCAGAGCTGGAACAGTTCTGGAGACCCTCATCCTAAGAGCTGGAACTGTCCTGGAGACCCTCATCCTCAGAGCTGGAACTGTTCTGGAGACCCTCATCCTCAGTCCTGGAACTGTCCTGGGGACCCTCATCCTCAGAGCTGGAGCTGTCCTGGAGACCCTCATCCTCAGAGCTGGAACTGTCCTGGAATCCCTGATCCTCAGAGCTGGAACTGTTCTGGGGACCCTCATCCTTAGAGCTGGAACTGTCCTGGGGACCCTCATCCTCAGAGCTGGAACTGTCCTGGAGACCCTCATCCTCAGAGCTGGAACTATCCTGGGAACCCTCTTCCTCAGAGCTGGAACTGTCATGGGGGGCCCTCATCCTCAGAGTTGGAACTGTCTTGGGGAGCCTCATCCTCAGAGCTGGAACTGTCCTGGGGACCCTCATCAGAGCTGGAACTGTCCTGGAGACCCTCATCCTCAGAGCAGGAACTGCCCTGGAGACCCTCATCCTCAGAGGTGGAATTGTCCTGGAAACCCTCATCCTCAGAGCTGGAACTGTCCTGGGGACCCTCATCCTCAGAGCTGGAACTGTCCTGGGGACCCTCATCCTCAGCTCTGGAACTGTTCTGGGGACCCTCATCCTCAGAGCTGGAACTGTCCTGGGGACCCTCATCCTCAGAGCTGGACCTGTCCCGTGGACCCTGATCCTCGGCTTTGGAACTGTCCTGGGGACCCTCATCCTCAGAGCTGGAACTGTCCTGGAACCCACATCCTCAGAGCTGGAACTGTCCTGGGGACCCTCATCCTCAGAGCTGGAACTGTCCTGGGGACCCTCATCCTCAGAGCTGGAACTGTTCTGGGGACCATCATCCTGAGAGCTGGAACTGTCCTGGGGACCCTCATCCTCAGAGCTGGAACTGTCCTGGGGACCCTCATCCTCAGAGCTGGAACTGTCCTGGAGACCCTCATCCTCAGAGCTGGAACTGCCCTGGAGACCCTGATCCTCAGAGCTGGAACTGTCCTGGAGACATTCATCCTCAGAGCTGGAACTGTCCTGGGGAGCCTCATCCTCAGAGCTGGAACTGTCCTGGGGACCCTCATCCTCAGAGCTACAACTGTCCTGGAGACCCTCATCCTCAGAGCTGGAACTGCCCTGGAGACCCTCATCCTCAGAGGTGGAATTGTCCTGGAAACCCTCATCCTCAGAGCTGGAACTGTCCTGGGGGCCCTCATTCCTCAGAGCTGGAACTGTCCTGGGGACCCTCATCCTCAGCTCTGGAACTGTTCTGGGGACCCTCATCCTCAGAGCTGGAACCGTCCTGGGGACCCTGATCCTCAGAGCTGGAACTGTCCTGTGGACCCTGATCCTCAGCTTTGGAACTGTCCTGGGGACCCTCATCCTCAGAGCTGGAACTGTCCTGGAACCCACATCCTCAGAGCTGTAACTGACCTGGGGACACTCATCCTCAGAGCTGGAACTGTCCTGGGGACCCTCATCCTCAGAGCTGGAACTGTCCTGGGGACCCTCATCCTCAGAGCTGGAACTGTCCTGGAGACCCTCATCCTCAGAGCTGGAACTGCCTTGGAGACCCTGATCCTCAGAGCTGGAACTGTCCTGGAGACCCTCATCCTCAGAGCTACAACTGTCCTGGAGACCCTCATCCTCAGAGCTGGAACTGTCCTAGAGACCCTCATCCTCAGAGCTGGAACTGTCCTGGAGACCCTCATCCTCAGAGGTGGAACTGTCCTGGAGGGCCCTCATCCTCAGTCCTGGAAAATGTCCTGGGGACCTCATCCCCGAGCTGGAACTGTCCTCTAGACCCTCATCCTCAGAGCTGGAACTGTCCTGGGGACCCTCATCCTCAGAGCTGGAACTGTCCTGGGGACCCTCATCCTCAGAGCTGGAAAATGTCCTGGGGAAACCCCAAAACCTCAGAGCTGGAACTGTCCTGGGGACCCCATCCCAGCTCTGGAACTGTTCTGGGGACCCTCATCCTCAGAGCTGGAACTGCCCTGAGGACCCTCATCATCAGAGCTGGAACTATCCTGGAACCCTCATCCTCAGAGCTGGAACTGTCCTGGGGACCCTCATCCTCAGAGCTGGAACTGTCCTGGGGACCCTCATCCTCAGAGCTGGAACTGCCCTGGAGACCCTCATCCTCAGAGCTGGAACTGTCCTGGAGACCCTCATCCTCAGAGCTGGAACTGTCCTGGAGACCCTCATCCTCAGAGCTGGAACTGTCCTGGAGACCCTCATCCTCAGTCCTGGAACTGTCCTTGGGACCCTCATCCTCAGAGCTGGAACTGTCCTGGAGACCCTCATCCTCAGAGCTGGAACTGCCCTGAAGACCCTCATCCTCAGAGCTGGAACTGCCCTGCAGACCCTCATCCTCAGAGCTGGAACTGTTCTGGAGACCCTCATCCTCAGAGCTGGAACTGTTCTGGAAACCCTGATCCTCAGAGCTGGAACTGTTCTGGGGACCCTCATCCTCAGAGCTGGAACTGTCCTGTGGACCCTCATCCTCAGAGCTGGAACTGTCCTGGGAACCCTCATTCTCAGAGCTGGAACTGTCCTGGGGGGCCCTCATCCTCAGAGTTGGAACTGTCCTGGGGACCCTCATTCTCAGAGCTGGAACTGTCCTGGGGGGCCCTCATCCTCAGGGCTGGAACTGTCCTGGGGACCCTCATCCTCAGAGCTACAACTGTCCTGGAGACCCTCATCCTCACCTCTTGAACTGTCCTGGGGACCCTCATCCTCACCTCTTGAACTGTCCTGGGGGGCCCTCATCCTCAGAGCTGGAACTGTCCTGGGAACCCTCATTCTCAGAGCTGGAACTGTCCAGGGGGGCCCTCATCCTCAGGGCTGGAACTGTCCTGGGGACCCTCATCCTCAGAGCTACAACTGTCCTGGAGACCCTCATCCTCACCTCTTGAACTGTCCTGGGGACCCTCATCCTCACCTCTTGAACTGTCCTGGGGGGCCCTCATCCTCAGAGCTGGAACTGTCCTGGGAACCCTCATTCTCAGAGCTGGAACTGTCCTGGG